>CM035434.1:34193709-34768709 GCA_020310875.1 Ceratopteris richardii | reverse complement strand
CAAAATAAGCCTGGCCTGGAGTAATCCATGCCATAAAACAATCACATAAAAGCACATGAAAGCTCAAGATGTGATCAACGCACATACTCAAACGTTTTTTTAGTAGTGTTCCATCTACATTTCCTCTTCCTTTTATACTTTTCTCTTATTGAATGTCAATAATAATATACAGAGCCTTGTTCTTCTTAAAACTTGGAAAGCCTCAAGCTATAAACCTTTGTACTTTTATAAGCTGATATGTGTCAAAATCAAAGGAGCGAACAAAGACAGTCATATTCATACCTATGATAATAAAAGTGGCAACCATAAGAGTGGTACTTACCCATGCCACAAGATTGTGCTCTCCAGTACGTTTTGATTGGTCAATAGCCTTTCTCCCTGTGATCAATTCCAATAAAACAACTCCAAAACTGTACACATCTGATTTTAAAGTCAATTGACCTGTCATGGCATACTCTGGAGCACAGTAACCATAAGTTCCCATAACACGGGTTGAAACATGAGTCTTATCCCCAACTGGACCAAGCTTGGCCAGGCCAAAATCTGATAATTTTGGAAAATAGTTTTCGCCAAGAAGGATGTTTGAGGATTTCAAGTCTCGGTATATAACAGGAGGATCAGCTTTATTGTGCAGATACTCTAAACCTTTTGCCGCACCAGCTGCTATTTTCATGCGTGTAATCCAGCTTAGTGGTTCCTTACCAGGTGGAAGGTCTGGATGACAAAAATCAATGCTTAAACCAATCAAGTCCAAAAACGTAAACCAGAAAAAAAAATGCCAAGTAACTTTGCTTTTCTACAAACTACCCTTATTAAGAGCCCAGACAATAGAGGCCCAAGCAGCAAGCTCATCACAGTGGAATCAATACCATGCAAGTGGTCTTCCAACGATCCCAATGGCATGAACTCATAAACAAGAAGTCTCTGATCACCATCTGCACAATACCCAATTAGGTTCACAAGGTTGTCATGATGCAAGAGACTAAGCATCAGTACTTCCACTAGGAACTCCCGATTTCCTTGCAAACCATTTCTATCCAACTGCTTGATTGCAACAACCTGCAAATGAATGCCAAACATGTTTCGACATCGTTCATGATGATAAGGAAAAGGTGCAGTTCTCTTGACACCAAGCTCGCACCTGCCCGTTCTCTAACTGACCCTTATAGACACAACCAAAACCTCCTTCTCCAATCAAGCAACCACTCCTGAAATTGTTTGTAGCTATGGCAAGTTCCTCGAATGAAAAGATCTGGGCCCGAATATTGAGTTCAGATAGGTTCCCTTCTATAGGCTCAGCAGATGGCACACGCTCTAATACATCTTTGGGAGGTTCTTTCAGTACATCTCTCGTCACCGCTCTATTGTGACCTAAAAACAGTAAGAGAAACAAAAGCAATTATCTGTTAGCACCTCTAAACAAACAGAATATTGACACCTGAATCGCACACGTTGAGCAGATCTAAAAACGGACATACTAGGATATTGTACGCGTTCCTCACCGAAAGAAAAGCGGTCGCTTCTTCTTAACTTTGCATACATAGCACTAACACATGCATTTGATGCTCTTGGCTAACTGTGATCAGGGGGAGGCAAGAATACTGACCACATCACTGCTCAGTATTTCAATGCTCTAACACTGGCTAGTTACAGAAGTAAAACACATCCTTCGCCCAAAGTCTTAGTTCTCTTACAGTTGATACTGTGGGATTACAATGGCAAAGTTTATTCTTTATTTTTATTTTTATTTTTTAACAGTTATTACCAACAATGACACATGGCGCCTGCATTCAAAAAAAAATTGTACTAGATCCCGGCGGATGTGAATCAGGACAGAAGTGACTATAGAGCCCGAGCAAGCCACAATATAAACTACCTTGTCTTGCTGATGCCTAGGTATGAACCGCGTTTTATGAGGTGTAACAACTTACAGATAGCGCATATGTCATCAGCTGGCAATCACTTGATTATAAAACTAACACTGTTGAACCGAACTTTCACTATATGATGTAGATATTTTAACGTTCTACATCAGCAAAAAAGTTGTGACTTATTCGACATTTCAAATGTCCAAATATATGGAGGTGAAGAGTGGCACCGGAAGGCTCGATCTCCCACTTCCAGTGCGTGTGAGGTCAATGGGAAACAATGATTCGCGAACATACATGGATGTGCTTTTGCGCCGCCATTAGCACTGACAGAGAGGGCCTCTGTAGTATGTGGAGCTGCTTTGCTGCCCTTATCCGTAGTACTGCACCAGCTGAAACAACCCATCTCACTTCCTACACTTAGACAGCACAGGAAAGCTGAAACTGAACGTCCTCTCGCTTTTGCAGGTCACTTTCTGCATTGCAAGGACAGTCTGCGTAAATAAAAACGTAAAGCAGAAGACAACGGAAATAGAAAGCGAAAGCATTAGACGAACGCCGACCTCCAAAGGAACGGAAAGGTGCCCGAAGAACATACGCTGTGCGGAAACCGCTAGATAAGATGAAGCGGAGCCCGATATAATTTCCAATCCGCGCTCGGTTAGATAATGAGCCACAGGAAGAAACACGGACGAGTGGGTGGAGCAGGGTGTGAGACAGTGATGATGCTGGAGATGGGCATCCAGATGGGCGATTACAGGATGAGTCCCTGCTTGAAATGAAGAAGAATGTAAAGTTAGCGTACGCTGCAGGTGAAAGTGGAAGTGGGCGAGTGACGAACAAGGGGGCGAAACAGAATAACAATGGCGCCGAGTAGAGGAGGTCGGTACACAATCAAAAAGCAGTACCAAACAACAACAGCACAGTGGTTTTCTAGGGAACGACTAATGGAAGTTGCCAGTGTGCGTAGGCGCGCTCATGAGAGATCTTCCGTGTCGTTTTGGCCATGCTCTGCGTTCTCATATGACATGGAAATATTTCCTGAAGGAAACGACCGGCCAAGATGCAATAGTGGTGGAATTTATTGAAGGCCGTGCATCTCGATGTGGTGTCGTCCTCTCCATCTTCCTCGTTCAAACTTCAACGTGAATGAGAGCTCACAGACGTAGTTTCATCCTCATATCTTCACCATTTTTTACTAAAGCTGGATCACATACCCTTCCCGGGAGAGCCCAAGCGATGTTCTGTGTGCACATGGAATGTTATTCAATGAGAGATTTATGAGGAGTATGACAAATATGATCATAGAAGTGTATGAAAGATGAAGGAAAGAGAGAGAGGTAAAAGGATGAACATAAATGAAAAAAAGACTACATGAAAATTTCAAAACCAGTTACACTTCATTTGGTATCCTCCCATAGGTTCTAAAGAGGTTGATTTTGTTTCATGATCGTCAAAAAGAAGTGTATAGGCCATGTTATCATATGTATTGATCAACCACCCTTGCCTTATATGAACAACGGTAGATGTACAAACATTCTAAAAGTTTTCTCTTTGAGCTTTTGCCTGAAAACCTAGAACCTTAATCACATGTAAATTAGGTATGAGATCTTTTGTTAACATCTTATTATCATGTTCAACCTCAGGTAGCCTAGTGGTTTGACGCCTTCAATTTTTGGGAGGAAGTCATGAGTTCAAGTCTTGGCTGGACATATTTATGAGTTTCTTAAAGATGGGTGCCTCTATCGTACGAGGTTGGGTTTGTGAGTGTGTTTCCAATTCATTGTACTCTCAAAAAAAAAACATCTCACTATCACAATCACGTCTTATGTCTCAAGAAAGATCTCTATTGAGACCTTCCAATTTGGACACTCGATAAATGTAATTTAAAAGGGTGGGTATACTCTAAAGAAGTTAGATTGAGGTCTGATCTTTTCAAATTAACTTGATTTAATTGAAAGTATAAGTGAAAGTGGGCATAGTAACCATAGGACCCCTTCTATTCCATAAAGCAAAGATTGGATGCCAGGCACGACCAGTATTATACAACCCAAAGGTCTATTCAGGTAGAGCTTGAAAAGGGACGACTCTAAGGCCCAACACAAATACTCGTTTGATGGACCAGAAAGCCAAATACATAGTCCAACTAAACTGGAGGCCACAATGGGAAGTACCCAAAGGTAGAATTCAACATGACCCAAAGCCTTTACTTTTTCATCCTACCCATCAAGTAAAGGGTGTCCACAGTAGCAAGCGGAGATTGAACCTTTGGCCCCCCACCTCGAAGGCAACAAGTTAATCCATCGCACCAAACACAGTGAGAAAAAGGGGTGGTATTATCCATGTCCCATTGGTTGTTTGGTAAAGCTTTGGCCTCTTGAGGCCGAGGCCCAGAGTTCAACTCTATCAGATGTAATCCAGTCTAATCCGTGCTTTGTGGAATACGAAAGGTCGCATGGATACTATACCCATTTATCTATACATTTGTACTTTCAAAGTTAAAACTTGAGGAATAAGCGTCTTCCAAATCTTCCTTTAAAATAAAAAAAGGGTGGGTATTTACTTATAACAAAAAAAACAATGCTTATAGTAATAACATGAAAACATAATGAACTTTTATAGTGATAGCATAGTCTCTTTTTTATACCTCTCTCTATCATTGTCGTACAAATGAACGGAAGATCTTGATAATAAAGCATCTTCATGCACTCCCATATTTTTGTACACAATTGTCGTACAAATGAACGGAAGATCTTGATAATAAAGCATCTTCATGCACTCCCATATCTTTGTACACATATGACTATGGCATGAAGCTTTCATGAGTCCCTACCCAAAAGAAAAAAGGATGAAAAATTCAAACAGATGGGTATAAAAAAGGATGAAAAATTCAAACAGATGGGTAGAAAAAAAGATGAAAAATTCAAACAGATGTAGTGTAATGGTAAGCTTTGAATGTCGTGGGGCAAAATGCATAGGTTCAAATTCCACTCACTGGACTTGTTGAGCTTTCAAGGACCTTCAAATGTATAGGTGCCTCTTCCTTACTAGCGTCAATGTGTGTGCCTTTTCAATTCATTGTACGTTAAAAAAAAGGGGGGAGAGATGAAAAGGATTTGCATCTTTCCTCCATCAAGCTTATAATTTTTGTTAATTTTCGTCTTTATTATATGATTAAAGCGCTTTGAAAGTGAAAAAGAAGCATGTTATGGAAGAGAAACAATAGTTTCATGAATCATATATAAATTATAAAAATATATGTTAAACATTATGTTTTTTTACTCTTTCTTTGTATATATGCTCTTATGCCTCTGTCTTTGTGTCTCTAATATTATGATATTGTTTTTGTGTGTGTGTGTTTGTAAAATGATGTTGTGTTTGCCTCTCTCTCCCTTTATGTATGTATGACTCTTTGAGAATGGCTTTGTCACATTTATATGCATCTGTAACCAATGCTTTCTCTTTATGATCATGTACAACATACTTCTACCAAAGTCAAATTCATTGTTGACAAATCCATTCCAATGGCACAATATTTCAAACAAATTCATTGACTACTGTTTGTAAAAATAATGCCCATAGACTCCTTGAACAAACCTTTAAAAATATGATGAAGGAATCTATTTTTCCTTCTCCTTTTTCTTGTCTAGTATCCTTTCATAGATTGTGGTGCCACCTGATCGTCCTATTATTTGCTTTGAAATTCATATTGTTTTTTTTTTTTAGTATGATTTTCTATCTTTGATTATGCCTTCTACCTAATGTTCAAGACTCCCTTTTTTATAGCTAAGGATTGGAATCATTCCCAACATGGATAGAAGAAGAAGAAGAAGAAGGTTCAAGCTATTGATTGACAATGTACAATAGAATGGTGTGCTTAGAGAGGACTTGTGCTTGATATCTAATAGAAGAAGAAGCTCAAATGATATCAATCAACAAATGTACAATGTAAGTCTGCTGAGAACGTGTGTCTAGTCTATCTTGTGCCTTACATGATTGATGTATTTTCTAGTACTTCCTTCGACCTCCCTCTTAGCTTGGATGAATATGTATGCCTCCAAGCTCAATACTTATGCCCAATAGACAACTTAGCGTATTGATGCATCTGTGAGCTTTATGTTCAATCTATAGTTAAAGTCAAAGTGCATATGTGTCCATGTCAACTAGGTGGTTTGGTAAAGCTTTGGCCTCTTGAGGCAAAGGTCCAGAGTTCAAACCTCGAGCTGGACATACAATGATTCTGGCCAGTTTAAACCAGTTATAACATAGTCTAACCCTTTTTATGTGGGATATGGAAGGTCCTGGGGGTACTGTGCTGCCCATTAACCTGTATAGTTGTACTTTCAAAGTTAAAGTTGAGAGAGTAGACACCTTCCAAACCTCCTTTAAAAAAAAAAAGATTCATATGTGACATGGCCCTAATGATACATACATGTTATTCATTGTATATTTAACCTCCCTCTAACTAAGCTTGAATGAATATTTATGACTAGTAGACAACATAAATTATTCGTGGACCTATTAGCTTTGTGTTCAACTACAACTAAAGTCAAAGCTCATATGGGACATGGTCCTAATGATACGTCTTCTACTTTGTATGTTTTTTAAGTTTTGGTGAGTATCTAGTTGTTCTGAATGGATGACATCTTCCTCACCACCACACTATATTGCCAACTTTGAATGTTGACTTATATTTTCCACCTTTGAATGTTGACTTTGTGTTATGTGTTAATTGAATCATGTTTCTTAACTACATTATTTTTTTTTTAGATGGGGGGACATTCCATGTTCGACCCCATATATTTTGGACGTACATTATCTCAAAATTCATGCATATAAAGATGGGCTCTCTAGGGAATGTGTATGTAGTAGATGAATGGGCCATCTTCTCCATCTAGTCTACTATCAATAAGGAGATAAGAGAAGAGAGATAGAAATCTTTCGAACACAAAAAATTGCATAGAAGAAAGAGAGACCACACTAAGGTCTCTTCTTTTTTTTTTACTTCTTCTTCTCTCTCTTCTTTTTTTTTTCTTTGTGCCTCCTCTCCCCAAAGAGAATGTGCTACTATAATATGACAAGATAATGCAATAAATAAGAAGATACATAAGGAAAAATTGATAATAGCTAATGAATGATCTTTCAAGTTAGATATGCAATCGCTCTTCGTATGTAAGCTATTTCAATGAATCCCAATGTAAATATATGTACAACATATTTGTAATGAATCCCAATGTAAATATATGTATAGCATATTTGTGTATCCATCACACATGCATATGTGAGAAATAACTATGCAAACAAGATAAGTGCACTAAACTATCCCAAAAAAATAAATAAATTTCAAACTTTTTCATGAATAGGAATGACAAAGATGATGGCATGATGCACCATGTGTTCTCAAGGTAGAGCTTCCATGGTGATACAAAAAGCTCTATATGGGCAAATAGAAGATAGATGTGTCCTAGTTTGACTAAATACTCGTGCTTGAGAAAAAAAAAACTTCTTTAAATTGGCTATGGAAAGAGCTGATCTTACATGGATAATTGTGCATGGGAAGTTGTACATAATGGACGATCAACTATATGTAATTTGGTACATAGGATCCCTCTACACAAAAATACACCAAACCAACAAACATGAGGTAGATGGGATAGAATAGACACTTTTAAGAAATAACATTCTAAAAAATATCCCATAAATGTTTATTAGTGTCTATCTCTTGTGATTCTATGTTGTAAGACCTTCTTTATGAGGGGAACTTTACTATACATTTTGTAAGACCTTCTTTATGAGGGGAACTTTACTATACATTTTCTTGCACATTTGTAAGACCTTCTTTATGAGGGGAACTTTACTATACATTTTCTTATTCATATAAATCCCATCTTACATTTGAGGTTTGCATTGGACCATTTATAGTTAATAGATGGTCTAGGTAGGCTTGCAACACAAGTAAAAGTTACTAATGCTTCTATTGCAAGCCTCGCTTTGTGGCTCAAAATATGCATCGAAATTGTGGGTTATCATAAAAAAGTCTCATTCCATCCCATTTTATGACTAGATTTGGTATGTTTAGCATTCGTAGATCCCATTTACAAGCCTATGTATGGGCGAAATTCCATTATGTGGTGATAGTGACCCACATAGATCCATACATGCACTAGTCTCGTAAGATCATGTATGTCTATGACCTATTTGATGAAGGTTTCTTCCCAATCCCACACATTAGTTTTAGCTAGCATGCATACTTCTTGTATTTCTCCACCTAGACTTGTCTAGATCGCTCTAGAAATTCTAGTTTGATATTGAAAAAATGAACATTACCATCGTTTTTATAGTTTTTTCTACTAATAGTTTTAAACTTTAGTTATATGTGTTCTTTTCTCTTCCATCACACTCCTCTTCTTTGGATAATTCTTTATTGCATGATATCGAGGCATTGGGGTGTTTGTAGTTAGAGAGCGCTAGAATAGTGATTGAGTGATGGTTTTGTTGATATATTTTAGTAGTGATGTGTGTGAACACATTTAAGACTGTCAAGGCACTTTTTTCCCTCTTTAGGAGGTTTTTTCCCCGGTTTGTATATACACATATAACCCTAATGGTTCACTCATATTTGTACATTCACTTGGTAATACATTCACTATTCTTTTGTGGTCCAAACTTCTTCTTCTTGTTGTGCTATTCGTGTGCTTTTGAAGCTCCACGTGCATGGACCAACGAGTCTTCTTCAAAAATAACAGATGAGGTATTATCAGGTAAGGGGGTTCCATTCTTATTTACATTTCTCCAACAACTGGTATTAGAATAGGTCATTGCTTCATCTAGGGCTTCGTCTACACCACTCCGGTCACAATCTCATAATCACACAAAAATTGGTGAGTATGCTCTACCCCCGAATGCATTATCATAGTGAGTATGCAGGTAACTTCATCCTTTTGTGCCAAACACATATATAGGTTTTGGTTCGCTAGTACAAACAACTCAAAGTCTACTATAGGTTTAGCAAAGCTCGATGGGGTGTTTCTGTTCAACTTTTTGAGATAAAGTCAATTTTCTACATCAAGGTATTTATTCATTGTCTATAGCTGAAAGCAATGATGTATTTTGTATATTGGTTGTTGAGTATAAATTGGATGCTACTAATTACGCATTGTGGGCATATATGATGTGTTATGTATTGGTAGCAAAAGGGTTGTGGAATATAATGCAAGGTGTCAAAAAACATCTTGTAGCACCTGATGATAGATATGATCAAGCACACGCATTGGTAGCTTTGTATATCAAACGTGTCATTATCCCTCACATTATCTCTTGCAAGACAACAAAGGATGCTTGGGATACACTTACAACTTTATATCAAACAAGAAACGAGGCTTGTGTTGCTTACCTCTTAAAACAATTGGAGAGTGAGCATATCAATGAAGAATATTCTATATAAATTTTTTGAAAACGTTCATAGATTTGAAGGAACAGTTGATTTCTACCAATGAAATCTTACCAGATAGTTCACTTGTGTAGACTATTCTTAATAGTCTTCCATATTCATGTCAGGGTTTTGCTTCTACTCTTCAATTGGTGATGAAGGCAATAAAAATTCCTTAACATTTGAGGACTTAGTCTTTGTTTTGTTGTAGGAAGATCAATCCAAGCAAAACAAGTCAATTATGCACATTGCAGATCAAGCTTTCTTAGCTAGTCAGAACGGAAAAAATAAACGCAATGTAATAAAGTAATAGGTAGGAGATGGTCACCATTAATAGAAGATGGTTGAACTACACCCTAAGAAGGAGGATTAGGAAGTAATCCTCAACCATGGCTTTTGGGGCTAGTGGTTAGCCCATCACACCCCTAACCAAGAGGTTGTGAGTTCAAATCTCCTATAGTTCATTAAATTGGTATTGGAGCCTAGGAAATAGGCTTGGCAAAGGTGGATTGACCCAATGTCCTCTAAAAAAGGTGCTTTGGCACTCTATCATGTGAAAAGTAGGAATTGGGAAGGCGGCACTTTCAGAACTCTATCCAAGAGAGATTGGGGTGTATCTCTCAATCTATAGGTCGCATTGAGGCATGTAAGATACCGTTAAAAAGCTCTTGAAAAAATTTCCAACTTGGAAGTATGATCTCCTTTAGAAACCTTGGGTTTCACTTGATTGAGTGTTCAAGATACTAAAAATGGGTGAGAATGAGGTTCAAGATACTATGGTTGAGAACAGGGTTCAAGACACCAAGGTTGCGAACAAGGTTCAAGAAACTATGCGAGGTTGAGGAAAACAATTCAAAGGTATC
Organism: Ceratopteris richardii; assembly: GCA_020310875.1. NCBI lineage: Eukaryota > Viridiplantae > Streptophyta > Polypodiopsida > Polypodiales > Pteridaceae > Ceratopteris > Ceratopteris richardii. The sequence continues at coordinate 34,758,549 of CM035434.1, read as the reverse complement.
AAGGGAGGTCAAAATTGATCACCGAGGCTAGAGGGATACTTGAGTAGATCATTGAAGACAATGATCAACTAAGGGGGGGAAATTGTAATAAAGTAATAGGTAGGAGATGGTTGACCCACACCGTTGACAGATAGGAGATGGTTGAACTACACCCTAAGAGGGAGGATTAGGAAGTAATCATTAACCATGGATTTCAAGGCAAGTGGTTATCCCATCACAGTGCTAACCAAGAGGTTGTGAGTTCAAATCTCCTATAGTTCATTATATGGAGCTCATCTACTAGTAAGCAAAAATTCACTAATGCTGCATAGTCAAAGAAGGAAGATAAAGAGGACAAGAAAATAGAAAGGGAGAAATAATTTTGCAAGTAATGTAAGGCAAATGATCATGTCATAAAGAGTCTTCCTAAACTAGCTACAAAGGGGGTAAAGAAGAAAGAGGTTGGGGAGGTTGTTGTAGAGGCCTCTACACCTAAAACAAAGTGTGCTAATCTTGTTCAAAATAAACAATGGGAATTTATTAATGTTTGCAGCTATGACCCATTTTCACATGAGTAACATATATCTATTGTAAACTCAAATGTTTGGTACTTTGATAGTGGTGCAACCAAACATATAACCTTGCAACATAGTTTCTTCACTTCACTTGAGCCTTCCCCTATAGGGAATACTATCACATGTGCTAACAACTCCTCTTCTCCTATAATGCAAGTTGGCAAGAACATTCTGACTACTTTTGATGGCGATTCTTTCACATTGTCAGTTTCTTTACATGTGCCAGGGATCGAGAAAAATATGTCATCAATTTTCGTATTATCCAAGATTGGCTTGGTTTTCAAATTTGTTGATGAAATGCAATGTTCTGTCTTCCCAAAAGATGATTCAGTTCGAGTTGCTCATAAAGTGCATCTTGTTCATAGTGAGCTCTATTGTCCTATCTAGACACCTTCATTTGGGAACTACCTGTACTTCATGACTTTTACTCATGACTTCTCTAGGCATGCATGGGTGAATTCACAAAAAGCAAAGTCCAAGTATGTTTATCTAGTTTAAACAATTCTTGGTTATGGTTGAAAGTTTGTCAACATGTCAATTAGGCACCCTCCATTCTAATCAAGGGAGGGAATACATGTCCTCTAATTTTAACGCATTTTTGGGTAGTCATGGGATAAAACATCAATGTATAGTGTCATATACACCTCAACAAAATGGAGCTGCTGAAAGAAAGAATGGGTCTCTCATGGAAACGACAAGGTGTATGATCAAAAGTCAGACTTTACCACATAGCTTATGGCTTGAGGCTATTATGCGGGCAACATATGTACCTAATAGGTGTCCCACCAAAGCACTAAAATCGATCACTCCATATGAGGCTTGACATGGTCACAAACCATCCGTTATGCATGTCTTTGGTTTTCTAGCATATGTATTAGTTCCTGAACAAGAACATAGAAAATTGGATGATAAAGCAGTAAAATGTATTTTCATTGAGTCAAGTACTAAAAGAAAATGCTATTGTCTATATCATCCACATACTAAATGCATTTCGGTTAGCCATGATGTTTTTTGGAATATATAATTCAGCCTTTACTTTCGTGTACTAAGGAGTAGTGGTAATACATTCAATATTGTGTGTTGTGCTCCAAGCTTCTTCTTCCTTATGCCGTTCACGTGCTTCCACAGACCTTGAACTCCAACAGTATCTTCAACTAGAGTTATGTCATCATTCTTTAAGAGAAGAGATATAAAACTCTTTCAAACACATAAAGTTGCATAGAAGAAAGAGGGAGAAACACTAATGTTTTTTCCTTCTTCTTCCATTTCTGCTTGTTGTTCAATTTCTTTCTTCTTTTTCTACACAAAGAGAATGTGTTAATATATTATGATAAGACTATTCAATGAATAATAAGATACATAAGGAAACACTAATAAAAACTAACTAGTGATTAAAAAAATCAAATATACAATATCTCTTGGCATGTAAGACATTTCAATGAATGCCAATGTAAATATCTCTATAGCATATTGTATATCCACCGTACATGCAAAACATAAAGTAAATAGATTTGAATTAGATGTGAGAATGGATTATGCAAGCAGGATAATTTTATTAGAAGAACAAAAGACAAATAAAAAAGAAATTTCAAACATTTTTTATGAATATTAAGCACCAATATGATGGAATTATCCACCATGCACTCTCACCTATACTTTCTATGGTTATCTAGAAAACTCTGGATGGGGGGATACAAAGTAGAGGTATTATACTTTGAATCAAAACTTTTGATTTAGGAACAAACTTCTTTAAACATGCCAAGGAAAGAGGTGGTTTTGTGTAGATAATTGTGCATGGGAAGTTCTACATGATGGAATATCACCAATATTTGATTTGATACATAAGATACCTCTGCACAAAATCCACTAAACTATAAAAGGTGAGTTAGAGATTCATTTGTCGAGGCCTTTTTTTTTAATGTTATATTGATACTAGATAATTGCATATTTCAATATTAACACGAAGAATTGGTTTAGTTCCTTAAATATTTATAGAAACCCATTAGTTTAGTGATGGGAAATGGATCCAAACGTCCAAAGGAAGGACTTTCAAAACGTTTTTCATTGCTACCACTAATATGAAAAAAATATTCTTGATGTATTATAAGACATCATCTTCTTAAGGTACACCAATATGACACAACCTATATGAGTTGAATGCTCCCAATACTATAGAAAAATACATCAGTAAGCTATGGCATTCATGTTTTGGCCACCTTGGATTCTTTATAATAAAAGAGACGTGATGCACAAGGATGGTAGCTCATTCTCCTATATTTTTTGGTTGCAAAAAGCTTTTAAATATTGTATGATGGGAAGGCAAAAATAAGTTCCATTTACATGAGATCAATAATCAAGCACAAGCTCCTCTAGATGTGGTACATGCTGATATCCATAACAAAATTTATACCTTGCTTTGGTAAGATACATCTATTTATAGCTATTAGACAATTATTATGCAGCCTTCATAGATATGTTTTCTGGGTGCCTCAAGTTTGGGCAAAGAGGACACCATTTCATATTTCTGTAGGCATAGCAAACCAGCAAAATTCAGATGACCAAAGTGTGCATGTCAAAGCTTTGCATCTGACATAGCCTGAGAATCATGTACTACACATGCTGAATCATTTACAAATTTTTCGTAGTCTATGGGCTTATACAACCCGGTACTCTAAGCCACTCCCTTTCAGATGGTGTTTGGCCAAAATGCAGTGCTATCATTAGACTTCCTGATACCTACACTGAGAGTAGCACAAGAGCATCAATGAACTGGCCATGAACTTTATCTAGAACGCTTGGGTGAAATAAAATTGAGGGTAGCAGTAGGGATTTATGCAGCTAAAAAAGACAAAAGACATACTTTGATGCCCATGTGAATGATAAAGGCTTGAAAGCAAGACTTAGTTTTGGTGTACACCCTGAAACAACATGCAAGAAAGCTAGAGAACCGTGGCCATGGACCTATGATCATAACTAGGATCTCAACTAGTGGAGCAGTTCAATTAGGTACTCTAGAAGGTGATGTCCTCCTTAGTTACATCAGGGGATACATGGTCAAACTATATCAAGAACCCCTCACTGAGGAAATGCTTAATCGACTCAACACTGCCAAGAAACATAAGGAAGAAGAAACACGAATTTGCAAAGAAGCACAAGCTGAAGCTTTAGAACGCGTCCGAAGAATGAAATTAAGAAGACAGGGTAGAGATGAGCCTAGATCAGAGGCTTATGAAGCTCCAAGATATTACATGGCCATGTGTGACACACCAAGAGTCCATTCCCATAGAATAGTGGACCGACGATCGTTTGTAACCATAGAGGTAGGACAAGGAAATAATGCAAGGAAGGTAAGAGCCTTGATTGACTCAGGTGTAGCCACTAGTGCTGTTAGACTTTCTTATTGTCAAGGATTACACTTAGAAGTCGATCCTATTAAAGCTTACCTCATAGGATTGGGTGGTGTGGAAACCCCTTGCATGGGTGAGGTGGAACTTCCCCTCTACATTCAAGATGTTCTTATGATAGTTAAGGTGCTAGTGTGTCAAGACAAGGATCTCACTGAGCCTGTTGTCTTGGGTCAAGACTGGATCTACAATGAGGCAGTCAACCTGAACCTAAGAAGTGGACTTCTTCAGGTCTGGGTAAATCAGAATCGCATTACAATTGAGTTAGAAAATGAAGCACTCAAGGAACTAGGAAAGGCACCAACTCCTGGTCCTTCTAGGAGTGCACATGAATATGACGATGCTATTCTTGTCCAAAAATCTATGATGTAGAGGGATGATGTTCTCAACAAAGAAGCCAAGGATATGATGGAACTCCCTTCTTTTCCAAAAGTGATCAAGACATGGCAACCAAAGGAGTACCGAACGTAGAGGAAGCAGGCGGCCTATGCTCAAAGCCAAAGGAGAGTATGAAGCAAGGTGTCTCAGACACCAAAGCAAGTAAGGATACGGAAAGGCAAGCATCCTATTGTAGCCAAGTTAAAACCACTAACTAAACATCATGTTAGTGATCGACGATAGGACACTAATAAGAAGTCTTTCAAAGATTCACTCACAAAAGTAACACTTATCTGGGTACTCAAGAAGTCAATGAAGGCCGACCCACAATCAAGACAAATTTGGGTGCCTAAGGCTTGCTTGTGGGTTCAAATAGCCACACATAAACCACACAATGTAAAACATTATTCACACACTCGAACAACCAATACCCACAATTGTTTGACATGCACAATCGCATATTCATCCACGAGCACGAGCAAAATCACTTGTAAATGGGTCCCTAAAAAGCCTCATATCTAAGTAGACACTATTGTAAAGCCTTTTGAAGTCTCCAAAAAATCAAAATGCAAGGCCATACACTATATTTGGCAACTCAAATCTTGTAATAAACCCCCTGACCCCACTGTGTAAAACCACATCCGCATACTAAATGTATCCACACTACATTGCACTACTCCAATTAGCACCTAGGAACCCTTCATCCACTAACCACACTTCACACTCACGACCACACGAACACTAACTAACCTACTAACCACATCACAGTTCATCATGTTAATGTTGTAACGGGGACAAATGGTCATTTTGTGTCCATTACAATGTTAACATGTGTTTATATATTCTCACAGAACCGACAATCAATACCCTCAACATGGCAAAGGCTATAGGAACGAGCTCCCAAGCAGGCACATGTCTTCAAATAGTGGACATTGAAAGTATCCCTATCCAAGAGGAATTGACAGAATGGCCATAGGAGTTGAGAGTAGTGCACGTCATACCCATTCAAGATCCTCCTCAGGGGCATACATCACAAGTTACTAAGAACTCTCATTGGTTCAGTGAAGTCGCATGACCCCTTGGGGATGGCACCTATTTATGGTAGTGAAGGTTTACGATCAGTATGGAGGAAGGCCAGATTGGATGCCTACTTCCATGCTCAGCTACCTAAGCCTGACTTCTTGAGGTGCTCATATTTAGTTAGCACACTCACTCCTAGCAGGGATAAGAAAGGGACAAGCACCTTTGTGCTTCCATCTCTTACATGAGGAAATGAACTTAAGCATTTCATATTAACCAACAATTTGGTGAGAGAAGCCCTGGACATGAGAGGCATGCACATCCCTACCGAGAAGAAGACAATGATCCCTGAGAATATGAAGAAAAGGAACCTCACCAAGCTAAAAGACATGGTGGCAGTGACCTAGACTATTGCCATCCATCTACAAATGTGCATTCAGCATTTTGCCTTCCCACCCAAGAAAGATTTACAATGCTGCCCAAAAAGATCTGCCCAAAAAGATTTGCCAGACACGATGAACTAATGATCAACATGCCACATTGGATTATCGACCATATCCATCTTGCTCATCAATGTTGGTATAAGAAACAGAAGTCAGTACTCTGTGGATGTTATGCACTCACTAGAATTGTGTATTGGTGCCTTGCTTATGATGTGCCAATCCAAAGAGCACTCATTTGGACTAAGGCACAAGAATTTCAGGGAAGGGCATCATCCACGGGGACCCCATCAAAGAAAATGAGAGGTACTATGCAAATGTCATGTGCATAACCTAGGGGCACTACACTGACACCAGAGGTGACTCCACCACACCAAAGACGAGTACGGTCCTTCACCATCTGATTACCAAGGCAAAGTGCGGAGGGGCCTAATCTTATCTTTCCACCAATCCCCAAAAGATCTAGAGTTCCCTCACGGATTCACACTTGAGGATTTAACTGATGAGGAAGTAGCCAGAATGATCAATGCAGCCAACTTGGAAATCAAAGCAAAACAGTTAAGTGGGCAACAAACAGTCATGGACCGGTCTGACCAAACTCAACCAGTCATTGTGGAAGTGGAGGAAGATGAGGAAGAGAATGACAAAGACGAACAAGATGAAGAGCAGGAAGGACACCATGATGAGGAGGAGCACGAACATATGCAACATGTTATACCAGAATTCACGAGAGCCCCGGCATACAGAGTACAAATACAAAGATTGTACAATACTATGAAATTGGTTCAGGAACAACATAGAGTATCTTTGGCATCGGGGAAAGCTCTAATGAACCAGATACTTGAGGAAGGAGGTGTGGATGACAATTCATAGCTTCCCTCGACCTGCTCGCATATGCATTAGGGGTGCCAGAGGCTGTTAAGACCACCCTCGCCCACTCTCAGAGGTTTGAACGAAGACGTGGGAGATGCCCTCCAAGATCAAGAAAGCATATACATATTATCGTATCAGAACCACACGACACCACTTCCATGACCACCGCCATGGCACACTCCACTCAACATACTGAAGAACCCCACACATCAAGTGCACCCCCATCCCCACCCCTACCACCCTCCCCTCCAACTCCACCCCCCTCACCTCATACCACAACCACCATTGTCTTTACTATCACCGCCACTGTATCAATGGTTCTTAGTGAATCACACGACATAGGCCAATCCTCACAACTATCACACATCGACACCACCAACTTTGTAAATATCACCATGAGCTATAGGGCTTTGACCATGGTTACAGGGAATCCCATTTCCCTTATCACGCATCTAGGCAGTCCACATGCACAATTAAACACACCATTGTACCCTTTCACCACAATCACCACACCCCATCCCCATGTATATGGTAGCCCCCAGGACTACATCCTCTAACGACCAAATGGACATATCACCCACAATTGCACCAATCCCTTCCCCCATATTTCCACAATCTCCCATCCCCCCACCACCAACATCACCATTTCCAACCACGACATCCACCATCCCTTTCCCTCTTCCCTACCCCCTGCATTCCAAACCTTTCTGGCACCCACCCCTGTAAATAATGTTTTCAACACTTTATATCAATGTGTTTCTCAGTTATAACATAATTATCAGCAATTAGATGCACAACATACAAACCTATTCAAAGACCACAAGACGTTACAAGAACAATTCACAGCCATGGAGAAGGATAAGGGGGAACTGCAACACACCTTTGATACCTTACAAAAATAGTATGAGGAATTATTGGTCAACCCCCCATACTAGATAAACAAACACAACAACATCTTGAAGAAATGCTATGCGTCCAACAAGCAGACAATCTCAAGATACGCTGTAACCTCGCATTACTGAGGAAACACATGTCAACAGCATTAGATGAGAACAAGAGACTCCAAAAACAGAATGAAGAAAATCTAGAAGTGGTGATGGAAGGTTCACCTAAAGAGATCGACCCGAAGCGGTTCAAAGCCCTCCCTTCAGCCACCATGCAGACCATATTGGATACACATGCAGACCTCCTCGAGGCATATGATGCATTAGAAAAGGAGCGTGATGAACCACGAAAGCAATTCGCTAGCCAGAAAGAACAACAGAGGGAAGCAACACCTACAACTGCCACTCTTGAGGAGGTAACTGAATGGAAAGCACAAGTGGCCGCTTTGCAGTCTAAACTTCTACAGTTTGAACGGAAACCTTCTCCAATGGTGGAGCCGGAACCTGAAGAACTAGTCCCGATCAAAGTTGAAGAGACATTTGAGGAACCCACATGAAATACCTGTTGACAGTATACGGGAAGAAGAAAGTACGGACACACATGCAGATCTAGCACTAAGGCAACCCTTCATTTTTTTTCAAAACCCTTACATCATTTTTAAGTGATTCTCATCACTAAAAACCCTTGTAAATATAATTTCACCTTTTTGTAGCTCCATTTTGTACAAGCCGAGGAGTCCTCGAGCTTGGGGAGCCTTAGAAGTAGTTGCCTGCCAATTTTCATAATTTTTAGATCTCGTTTGAGCCCTCAAATAAGCCCTGGAACCTAATTTTTAACTAGGCCGGACACTAGGTCTGGACAGGGCCAAAGCTAGTCAAAAACTATAAATAGAGCTAGAGAGCTCATTTTTGAGTAGTTTTTCTTGTAGTTTGAGCTTGTATGAGAACTTGGTTGCAATAGAAGTGATTCCATTGTCTTACTCTCTTTGTTCTTGCTGTGTGTGCGCGTGTGCGTGTATGTGTGTGCATGCTTGTGTGCTTCTCACTCACGCACTTGTGCTTCCACTTGCTCTTGGTCTTCATACCATCCTCACGTCTTCCCGGATTGACATTAAAGGAGGTGCTACTCATCACTGAGCTACACCAAATTTTGGCGCCGTTGCCGGGGATCGAGCTTTGAGGACGAGCGTGTGATGGTAAGACGTAGAGAGGACGCGTTGGAATGGTAAGTAGTAGGTAAATTTCTGATTTTTCTCCATTCCATCTTCATCTTCACCTCCTTCTCCATCTCCACCTCCACCTCCTTCTCCACTACATATTCCCTCTTCCTTATCATTCCCTCATTTGTTGTGTGCGAGTTTGAGAGAGAGCGAGTGTGTGTGCTTGTCTTTGTGTGTTTTTTTGCATGTTTCTTGCAGGTGGCAGCTCCATCATCATCTCCAGCAAGCTCAGCAGGTACAGAATTTGTCTGCACAGTCCCCGAGGCGTTGAGCTCGAGCTATCGCGACACTCCGAAAATTTCACCCAGTCACGATTCTGAGTGCACCACGACACTGCGCAGGCCTAGAGCTCCCAGGATCACTAGATAGAACAGAAAAATTCACCATATCCCGAGCTATCGCGACACCTCACGACCTATCGCGACACCTCACGACCTATCGCGACACCTCACGACCTATCGCGACACCTCACGACCTATCGCGACACCTCACGACCTATCGCGACACCTCACGACCTATCGCGACACCTCACGAGCTATCACGACACTTCGACCTATCGCGACACCTCACGAGCTATCGCGACACCTCACGAGCTATCGCGACACCTCACGAGCTATCGCGACACCTCACGAGCTATCGCGACACTTCGACCTATCGCGACACCTCACGACCTATCGCGACACCTCACGAGCTATCGCGACACCTCACGACTTATCGCGACACCTCACGACCTATCGCGACACCTCACGACCTATCGCGACACCTCACGACCTATCGCGACACCTCACGAGCTATCGCGACACTTCGACCTATCGCGACACCTCACGAGCTATCGTGACACCTCGACCTATCGCGACACCTCACGACCTATCGTGACACCTCACGAGCTATCGCGACACTTCGACCTATCGCGACACTTCGACCCGACCTATCGCGACACTTCGACCTATCGCGACACTTCGACCTATCGCGACACTTCACGAGCTATCACGACACTTCGACCTATCGCGACACCTCGACCCGACCTATCGCGATACACGGCCTTTAATGCATGAAAATTTAGGGATATTTTTTGAGTGATTGGAAGGGTAGTTGAGCTTAATTTTAGGCACCTTGGTATAACTTTAGAACCTTGGAAGTGGGCAAAAGGCCTAGAAACCAGAGAGGGATCTCCTGAACCCTGAGAGCCTGTCTTAACCCTTTAGTGCCTGAATGGTTATAACTTGACCATACGAACTCCGATTGATGAGATTTTGGTCTCGTTGGAAAGCTCGTTGAGAATCCTACGTGGACCTCGACTGGTTTTTGTAAGAATCATACGCGGAGTTTTAGAACATGCATTTTTAAGTTGACCTTTAGGTGGAACTAAGTGGTCCTCAGATTCAGGGGGTGCAGTGAGTTACTCCAGGGGGACTGAAAATATTGATGTGTGTCTTCCAATTACTTGTGGTAATAAAGCTATACTAACTGGTGAGCTTTTGCAGGAACTTTGTGTGCACTCAAGGCAATCCAAGGCAAGCTAGCAAGGGTGAGTACCAAGCTTGGGAGAAGGCTTCCTGGGCTTGTGTAGCAGTCTGGTCAACCAGCTAATTAAGGTTGGAAGATCTACTCAACCCTCCTTTGTCAATTCCTAGCCTAGGCTAAGTACGACTTAGGTGTGGTAATTAATTAGGGCAACGTTAGGCACGAATCAAGTCCAAGAGTATTAATCAACCAAGTGCAAGAAGTAAATAGGTCTTAAGTGCGAAAACCCTAAGGGACAAAAGGTAAACGGGAATCGATCACTTATCAAGTGCGGAAATTCACTTAAGTATTCCTGACGACGCGATTTTAGACAAGGCCATAAACATAATATTCAACTCAAAAGAACAAAGTGATTGGTGCAAATTAACTTGCAATGAGAGTGTGCTTGAGTCCAAGGGGGTAGATAAATCAGGCATATGAACCTTAGATCAGGCAGACACTTAGGCCGGGACAGACAAAGCCTCAGATCTTCTGAAGCTAGTGTCAATCACACTGCCAGGTCTTGGGCCCAGCAGTTGAGTGATTACCCATACACTCCCAGATCAGAAACCAGTGATTCTGAGATGTCCTATCACATGGAGAGACCAGTAGGTAGTTCAGGGTTGGCTTATCTAGAAAAGCCAGAGGGACCTTACAAGACTCAATTGGAATACATCAGGACTAATCGTCTAGGTGCTCGCATCTACGAAGACGGACTGAGAAGATCGGTGGTCCAGATTAAGAACCCCGATCAACCCCATGGATTAGACCACCCGGTAGTCAAGTTTGAGAATGGAGCATACCTAGATAAAGAGGGAACTATATATGTAGTCACCACTCTTCCTGATAGAACAGACGAGTTTGGAAATGTGATTGCAGAGACCGACATGGGTGATATAGAGCAAGGGAACTTAGAGAGAGAGCCAAGAACTCCCCGTGGTAAATCTGTCTTGACCAGAATCATGACTCCAGAGTGGATTCCACAGGATAATAAAAGCATAGATCTGCTTTTAAACCGAGAAACCGATGAGGCTTTTTGGAGATATAAATCTTCTCAACCTCAGGAAGTGAGTGCCCTCACAATCTATGAGTTTAAAGACCCTGATAGCCCAGGCCAAGTAACCTACCTAGACAATGCATCAGAGAGAATCTTCGTGGTCACCGAGAATGGCAGACATGCCTACACATGGAAGGGTGAATTTGTTTTTCCCCAACCAAGGTCTAATGTGTCCTTTGGTCACCAAGGAGCTGGGACCTCCCAAGCTCATGGGGCTCAAAGAGATAGAAGTAGAGACAAACCGGAGGTAAGTTTTGCCAACTCCCTGGGAAGAGAAAGAACGGGAACAGAAAGGAATAGAGTGGAACGTGAGAGACATAGAACCCCATGGAATCAAAGGAATACTGACGATTTTCCTTTGCCAAGGCCGAGAGAACACACTAGGACCCTGCGACCAACTCAACTGGTGAAGTCCATGAAGAATTACTTCGATGGCACGGGAGACCCTTATGACCATGTGGCAGAATTTCGGCAAGTATTGAAAGCTGAACAGGTAGAGGACCTATTCACACAATATAATGCTTTCGGTCTAACCCTTAGGAACACTGCCCTTACGTGGTTTCAACCACTAAATGAGAGGCGTTTCAGAAACATAGACCAGCTCTTAGAGGCATTTATTGTTGAGTTTTCTAAGAGTGGAATCAGGCATAACACCTCCTCACTAATTCATAGCTTCAAACAAACACCTCAAGAGACGGTCAGACTAGCTGGAAGAAGATTTAGACAGTACCTGGAGAGATGCCCGATGCCGGAGTTACCCACACCAGCCAAACAAGTGGCCTTGTTCCTAGATGGATTGTTGAGCACTAAGCTCAGGTCATATGTGTACCTGAAGGACCCCAGAACGATAGAAGAGTGCGTGCGTATGTGCATAGACATTGAGGACAATCTAGGTGAGGAATTAGAACTATCAAAAATCTATAAGGATTCTGATAGCTCTAGTAACATGACATCTGGTCAATCCACATCCATCGAGGAACTTGCAGAGAAGGTAGCCCAAAAACTAGGTGTCTCTAGCAAGCAAATTCCGAGGTTTGCCCCAGTTAAGCGGTGTTACAATTGTGGCGGTGAACATATGGCAAGTGTATGTCCCATTATGGCCCAACCCCAGGCGAATCCTAGTAGCCAGTACTGCACCATAGAGCGCAGGTACACCAACCACACTGCACAAGACTGCCCATATAACAAACAAACTGTTAGGCAAAATTATCCTCAGCCATATCCACAACATGGTAGATACCAGAATCAGTACCCATCACCACAATACAACAGACCACAGCAAACTTATCAGCCACCTTATCAAGGGCAGCAGAGACCTCAACCAGTCCTAGTGCAGCAACCCCCTGCTCCAACCAATGTGATCCCAGTGAAATATGCATCTACTGAAGAAAATCCGAATAGAGCCATAGTCCCAGTCACCCCATTGCTATCAGACAGTGATCCAAGTGACCATAGTTTTGACTCCACACATATTGATAGCCCACAGGCTTACTACATGCAGTCACCCGAGCATATCGAGTCATACTATTATGAGGACCCAAGTGAAAATAGTGGGGAACCTGAGTATGCTAATGTCATGTACACAAACCCCAACTCTAGACCTCAACCTAGGCAGGTACGACCCCCATTTCCTAGAGGACCATGCTTCAGATGTCAGGGAGATCACCTTATACGTGATTGTCCACTGCCTGCCCCTACACAACCTCAACCAGTAACCATCCAGGGTTTCTATCAAGACTGCGGGAAAGAACATCTCCTACGGGATTGCCCAAAGAACCCTAATAACACGCCTAAAATCACTCCTATCAATGTTGTTGGGTTAGTTGTAGACTCCACAGGGAGTGTGACTTCCACTGCACCTGTGCACGTGATCACAAGAGCCCAGGCACTTCAACAACACCAAGGTGTTGGTCCCGAAAAGAGCCCCGAGGTGAGTGAAACAAAGAGCATAACCAAAAAGAGGACTAGAGCCTGGAAGGATAGTCGTGAAAGAATGAAGAGGCAATGGGCAAAAAAGATAAACGAACTTGAAGAAAGCTTGAGAGAAACCAAGGCAAAAATCACAGAGATCACATCTCAACCGCACCCCCACACACTTCCACCACTACCATCCCCATCACCCTCCATTTCTCCACCCTCTAATACACCCCACGTAACCCACCCACCACCCCGAGTAGGATCAGTATTAGCTGACCCCACTCCTAAAGGCTTGGACATGATGTTCAAGGCCTACCAGGCTCGACTTCAAGAAGGGCCAACAACTGCAAACCTAGACAAGAGTTACCCTAGAGCAGATTTAGAGATTGAACGGATGAAAATGTGCATGAAAATGGTAGAACAAGCTCAAGCTATACTTGAGACTAGTCAAAAGTTCAATCAGACAAACTCTGTCAAGCCGGATTTGCATTTCCAAGGCTTACTAGAAAGATTAGAGCAGTTGGTAAACAAATCACAAGTTTCTTTACCTCCACAGGCTCAACCAGTTGTTGAAAGAGGAAGCTCACCACCAATGGGAGCTTATGTTCCTAATTCCACGGATGCTGGAATACCTCCTTCAATTCAACAGTACTCTCAAGAGTTCTTGCGGGAAATACAAGAAGAGAAATGGGCCAAGGAGAAGGGTGATTCCCCTCCTATTCCTGAGATTGATGATCTTCATGATCAATTTCCCCAAGACATTCCGTCTATTTATGGAGATCCAACAGAGCAACAAGAGGATGAGAGATTAGATTTTGAATCTAATTCTTTACAAGAGTTGCCTCATTTCACAGGCCCATGGGAATCTGAATCTCTCCAGATCAGAGCCCCCACAATATTGGTGAGAAATGAAGACTCAGTGATTCCCAGGAACACTGATGTTGTGAAGAACACTAAGGTTCAATGTCATCTCACTGTAGAGGAGCTGCTCAAGGCAAAACCGGAGCTCTGGAATCATGTGAAGGATCAGGTTCCAGAACTTGAATCCAATACACCAAAAGTAGGCTCTAAGCAAAAAGTACCAGAGATACCTCTCGACAAGATAGGAGATATGAGCGAAGGTGAAGAAGGTAACACTTATCTTCCGATCACCTATCAAGGTTACACAACCAAAGCAATTGTGGATTCGGGTGCTGGTGTTGCTATTGCGACCACCTCCTTGTGGAAGCGATGGGGCAAACCCACCTTAAGACCAACGAGAATGAAACTTCAAATGGCAGATGGTCATTTTGAAAGACCTCTCGGATTGCTTGAAGGGATAACTCTAACCACTTGTGGTGTAGAGTTTGAACATACATTTGCTATATGTGACTTTGAGAAGAATAATGTTTACGAGATGATCCTAGGAAGACCTTTCCTACGACAATTGCAAATAGTACAGGATTGGGGAACCAACTCCTTGTACTTACAACACTTAGGGGTCACCACCAAGGTCAATCTGAAGGATTACACCTTCAAAGATGTACCACCCCTACAGTGGAATCCTATCCACAAAGCGGAAGAAGATTCTATCTCCGTGCATTCTGGAAGTTCACCTGAACCATCCTGGCTGCATGAAGATACTCACTTGTGGATGTGCAAGGTCGCGGAGGAAGAGGAAAAGCGCCTAAAAGCGAGAGAAGAAGGAACTCCCCCAGGAGATAGACCAATTAAAGACCCAGCCTATACACCGATGATATTTCCAGATGAGGAATTTGAGCCTCATGGTTGGGCAGAAATCTTAGCTACCATGGACATTGCAGTCAATGAAGAACAATGGACACCCCATTGTGATGAGGAGGGTTATGATATTTCAGTGTTCATGTGTCAGCCCTTGTTGGAAGAGTGTGATCCTAGTGAGTTCATAGAAGAAGAAGAGAATGACGATGATCTAGAATCCATTGTGATGGATACTTACTTTGACTCAGAGGAACACTACTTAGAAGACATAGGAGTGTTAACCCAAAAAGAAGAAGAACCCCTTGCGAGTATTAAAACGATAAATTCAAAGAAAGGAAGTGAAGGAGGTCAAAAGAAAAAGAAAAGGAAAGCAGTGAAACAAGAAGAGGAAGAATCATTGTTTGAAGTACCAGAAAATTTCAAGAAATATGAAGTGGAAGACCGAAAAATTTTGGTACGAATGCCTAAGAGAGAGGCCATTATAGGAGAAGCATATGACAATAAAGAAAAGACCAAAAAAATTGTAGTGACCATTGAAGGGAACGAAGAACGATGTACGTACATAGGAGACGACCTAAGTGCAGAAGAAGAAGCAGAGCTTGTAGCTCTATTAAGGGAATATAGGGATGTGTTCGCATGGCACTATAGAGACTTGAAAGGAGTAGATCCAGAGATTTGCTCTCATACGATTCCGATGACCGCTGATGCCAAGCCCACCAAACAAAAGCCCTACACATATAATGACAACTATGCAGCGAAAATAAAAGAGGAAATTGACAGGCTGATTGAAGCTGGATTCATCTATGAGATTGAGCACACTGAATGGGTGTCCCCCATTGTAGTGGTGCCCAAGAAGAATGGGAAATTGCGAGTGTGCATTAACCTTAAAAAAGTTAATGCCGCTACGATCAGAGATAGTTATCCACTTCCAATCACCGAACATCTTTTGGAGCGTGTGGCAGGCAAGGAAGTTTATAGCTTCCTTGATGGATTTTCAGGTTACAACCAAGTAGCCATTGCCCCCGAAGATCAACACAAAACGGCCTTTGCCACAGAATGGGGAATCTTTGCATTTCGTGTGATGCCATTTGGGCTCACCAATGCACCTGCAACATTCCAAAGACTCATGTGTCATGTCTTCAAAGAGTTCTTGCGGAAGAGCTTAGAAGTATATGTGGATGATTTATGTGCTCATTCCCAAGAAAGAAGTTACCACATCCCTGAGCTCAGGCAAATCTTCAACAAGTGTAGAGATTATCGAGTGTGTCTGAATCCAGAGAAGTGTGTGTTCATGGTACGACAAGGTAAGATCTTACGACAAGGTAAGAGAAGTGTGTGTCCATTCTTATTCCTAAGAATGGAATTTCAACAGATGAAGACAAAGTAAGAGCAATAGCAGAGTTGCCCAGACCAAGGAATGTTAAAGAGGTACAAGCCTTTATGGGCCATTGTGGATATTACCGTAGGTTTATCCACATGTATGCCATCATAGCTAAACCTCTTTATGGGTTGTTAACAAATTTTGAGTGGAGCGAGGAATGCGAGACTTCCTTCAACGAGCTGAAGAGACGTTTGTGCACAGCACCAATATTGACTACTCCGGATTGGAGCAAACCCTTTCATGTCCATGTAGATGCCTCCAATCATGCAATAGGATGTGTGCTAGCACAACCCAAAGGTGAAGGAAACCTAGATTTGCCGATAGCATATGGTAGTAGGCAATTAAATGCAGCTGAACGAAATTACACCACAACGGAGAGAGAAGGCTTAGGCATGGTATATGCTGTGAAGAAGTTTAGACACTATCTATTAGCCAATAAGTTCAAGTTTTTCACTGATCATCAAGCTTTACTATATTTGGTCAATAAACCTTGCAATACAGGCCGCTTAGTAAGATGGTTCCTCTTACTAATGGAATACGACTTTGAAGTTGTTGTCAGGAAAGGTAGAACCCATCTTAGGGCAGACCATCTTTCTCGCATCACTTCAGGAGAGCCACCACAAGGAGTGTCTGATGAATTGCCCGATGCTTATCTGTTCAATTTAGAAGTTGTTCCTAAATGGGCAAGTAAGTTGGTACCAGTCCTAACCTTCGGGCCTGCAAATAAGAATGTGAAAACAAGCAAAGAGGAAATTGTAAAATCACTAAAGTATCAAATATTGGCCGGAAGTATGTACAAGCAAGATACCGAGGGCGTATTAGCTTGTTGTGTCGAGGACGATGAACATACTAGTTGGTTGCAACAAGCCCATGAGGGATTGCTAGGGAATCACTACTCTAAACAACGAACATTGCAGAATCTGAAACGTTTAGGAGTGTATTGGCCTAGCATGGACAAAGAAATACAAGAGTGGATTCACAATTGTTCAGTGTGCCAGAAGAGAACCCCAGTGGAACATGCCACTCTTTATCACGTGTCATTAATCCCAGATTGGAGTGCTCCATTGGTCGAGTTCATGAGATCGGGAACATTACCCAATCAGGCTAGTCTTGCAAGAAAACGGAGCATGGAGCAAGAGGCTCAAGACTATGCCTTAGTAGGAGACAACCTATATCGAAGAGGCAAGGATGGTTACCTAAGACTGTGCATTCATGAATCAGACTATTTGAAAGTCTTAGAAACGGCACACAGCGGTACTGCAGGTGGACACTTTGGGCCTGACAGGGTAATTAAGATCATTCTATTTTCAGGACTTTGGTGGCCCACTCTTCATATGGATGCACATACTTATGTGAAGAGTTGTGACACATGCCAACATGGCCAATATCCGATAAGAAAAGATGAAATGCCTTTAAGGCCAATGATGGGAGGACGTGCATTTTCAAAGTGGGGTATAGACTTTGTAGGTCCCATCAATCCCCCAGCTAGAAACTCCCATGCAGAATATATTATTGTAGCTAAAGATTGCCTTACAAAGTGGGTGGAAGTAAAAGCCACGACAAAGAATGATGCTCAAACGACGGCTAAGTTCTTATTCGAAAATGTGTTCACTAGATATGGGTTACCAATAGAGTTGGTTAGTGATAGAGGTACGCACTTCTTGAATGAGGTCATTGAAATCTCCTTCAAGAATTCATGGTGATACATAAGAAGTCTGCACCCTATCACCCACAAGCTAACAGACAAGCCGAGAGCACGAATAAGATCCTATGTAACGTATTGACGAAACTTGTAAATAATAAACGCTCGGATTGGGACAAACAACTTCATCATGCTGTTTGGGCATACCGAGTTGCTTACAAAACGGTACTCAATGCCACCCCATTTCAGATGGTCTTCGGACAAAATGCGGTGCTACCATTAGATTTCCTAATTCCAGCTTTAAGAGTAGCACAAGAGCATGAGTGGAATGGACACGAGTTGTCCTCTAGGATCTTTGATCTAGAGCGTTTAGGTGAGATGAGGCTACGAGCAGCAGCAGGCATCTATGCTGCAAAGAAACGGCAAAAGGCATACTTTGATGCCCATGTGAAGGATAAGGGCTTGAAAGCAGGAGATCTAGTTTTAGTCTACACATTGAAACAACACGCAAGAAAGCTAGAAAAGAGAGGCTACGGACCTATGATCATCAATAGGATCTCCACGAGTGGAACAGTACAACTAGCCACTCTAGAGGGGGATGTTCTCCCAAACTATATTAGCGGGTGCAGAGTCAAGCTGTATCAGGAACCCCTCACGAAGGAAATGCTAAGTCGACTCAATACTGCTAAGCAACGTAAAGAGGAGGAAAAACGAATTCGAGAAGAAGCACAGGCAGAGGCCTTAGAGCGTATCAGACGAATGAAGATGAGGAGACAAGGGAGGGATCAGCCTGTGACTGACACTCAAGAGTCTCCAGACTATCACATGGCCATGTGTGAGGCTTCAGGTGAACGTACCCATAAGATAGTGGACCGACGACCTTTTGTGACCCTAGAAATAGGACAAAGAGACAACACAACAAGCGTGAGAGCTTTAATTGATTCAGGAGCAGCCACAAGTGCAGTTCGGCTTTCTTATTGCCAGCAGCTGCAATTGGAGGTAAAACCCCTAGAAGCATATCTGATAGGATTAGGAGGTGTTGAAACCCCTTGTATGGGAGAGGTGGATCTTCCCCTCTACATACAAGAGGTCATCATGCCAGCAAAAGTGCTAGTGTGTGAAGACGAGGATCTGACCGAACCTCTTGTCTTAGGCCAAGACTGGATCTATGATCACACAGTCAACCTCAACCTAAGAAGTGGACTTCTTCAGGCTTGGGTAGGCCAAAGCCGTCTCACGATTGAATTAGAAAATCAAACACTCAAACCAATAGAACAGGCACCAACTCCTGGTCCCTCCAGGAATCCACATGAAGATAACAATGTTGATCTTGAACAAACTTCTATGGTGCAGAGGATTGTCAATCTTACTGAAGGTACAGGAGCCAATAAGGAGTTCCTAACTGACCCAAAGAAGATTCTAAATGAGCAGACCGAACATCACTCGACACGAAGGAGGCTGCTGATCAAGAGGCAGGAGCGCCAACCCGTGCAACATGGAGCATCTCGTGGCGTGAAGCAGATCTGGATACGCAAGGATGGAAAACCCACAGCTCTAATAGCAGACTCTCAAGGAGACAAGAAACGTGCCTCACCATCAAGGAACAAAGTGAAGAAGCCCCCTAGGATAACCCCTAGGCATACCATTTCTATTTGGGTTCCTAAGCGGTCAATGAAGGCCACCCCTAATGCTAGACAGATATGGGTGCCCAAGGCTTGCTTACAAGCCCAAATTACTTCACCTTCAGGCACTAGGATGAAGCAACTTTCACAAGCACTTGTGGCCAACAACTCAGAAAATGAAAAGATACCTACACCTCTCACTGTCCCCACTCCCATCAACCCTAGGAATGTCTGGAAATGGGTACCCAAAAGGTCCCAAATACATCACACTCTCATCCAGAAACCTTCACCTGTCTTTAGCTCTAAGAGCTACGACTCCTCTATCCAAGCGTGGAGAATTAAACTGTGTACTAAACCCCCTGACCCAATTTTGTAAATCCGCCCACACTAACACAGGAGCATTCTGAGCCCATTGCATAACCAAAGTATGCATCTAGGATGACACTGACCTCTAATCACCACTCTTACCTATCACAAACACTTCACCACTAACCACTGACCTCCGGGATTGTCATGTTAGTATTGTGAAGGGAACACCATTACATCTTGTTTCCTATGCAACACTAATGTGCCTTTCTTCTTCCAGCAGATAAGCAACCTACTCTCATGGTAGCAGCGGCAGGCACAAGCTCTCAGGCAGGCTCTGGTGCTCAAATCAATTGGGATGCCATGCCGGTGGAGGCCCCACCAACAGCTCGGCCCGAAGAGTTCGTGAATGTGCGAAGAATTCCTATTCCCGATCCACCAAACGGCCTAACCGAAAGAGTAAAGGGGCATTCTCACTGGTTCAATGAGATGCCAGGAGATTTGGGAGACGCGGATCATATCTGGGAATCCAAGATGGAATGTGGAGGAGTGTGGTGGACCTTCCAGTTCTTCTCACGAGAATTCGAAGCATTGCAAAATGCAGCTCCACTTCAAGATATCTGGCAAAAAGCAGGATTACAAACTTATTTCAGTGCAGCTCTGCCTAAACCAGATTTCCTCAGGTGCTACTACCTAATTGCCACGCTGAAGCTGACAGGGGATAAGGATCATTCAGGCACATTCTGGGTGCCCTCCTTGTCAAATCTGGAGGAAATGAGGAAGTTTGAATTGAATGTGACTTTAATCAGGGAAGCACTTCAGATGTATGGCACGCATGTACCTTCTGACCGCGACCCCTTGATACCGGAGTCGATGAAAAGCAATAGAATCAAGAAACTAAAAGAAATGTGCGCCCTCACCCCCAACATCGCCATACCTTTGCGGATGTGCCTCCAACACTTCGCATTTGCCGCTCAGGACCGTTTCACTCAACCTCACAAGAAAATATGGTATGGGCTATATCTAGCAGAGACTGGAAGCTTGCCCATTAAGATGCCGGTATGGATCTTAGACCAAGTGTATGAGGCAGGTAAGCGGGGTGTGAGGAAGCCTACTCTACATGGCTGTTGTGCGCTCACAAGAATCATCTACAGATGTCTTGCATATGATGTGCCAGTTGCCCGAGCCCTAAAGTATGCACAACTGGAGCTGTTCAAAGGGCAGAAGTCAGGGAGCCAGCCTGCAAAACGAATGCGTGGATCGCTCTCCCAGGTAGCGATCCCTCAAGAAGCCACGACCGAAGCTTCTCCCCGACCAGAAGCTCAGGTCACACCTTTCACGATCCATCTTCAAGGAGTTCAAGCTAGGGAGGTGGTACAACCCGTTCCATCCGCCCCTCCACTACCTACCGATGCAGAGTTTGCATCTATGGCCACCTTCACAGAAGATCCAAACTTCGATTTTGAAAGATTCCTGCAGACGGTCCCCTATCCGACAGTGAAGATTCCCCTGACAATGTTGATCCGGGTGCATCAGTCCAAAGAGAACAGCCACGGGGCGAGACCAGCAGAGTACATGGGGAAGAAGTGGCACAACATCCTCAGGACCCAAATACACAAGTTCAGGAAGGTGCACAAAGAAATGAACCAGAAGACAGTGGAGAAGAGGCCCCTGCCTACACGGCACAACTCAGACGGCTGTACAAGACCATCAAGCAGGTACAGAGAAGACATAAGATGACAGAAGAGGCGAATAGAGCTCTAGTGAACCAGATGCTTCAAACCGAGAATGTCGACTCACATTTTGTGGAATCATTGAATCTATTGGCAGAGACATGTGGGATCGGGGAAGCATTGAGGACAATGGTCTATCAGGAAAACCCTATCTATGATCAACGAAGGATTGATACACGGCCACGACGCGGGAAAATGATTCAAATGGAAGCCTCTACCACCTTGTCTACTATAATTTCAGAGGATGTTCACATGACAAGCCCAAGTCCCACTGACGAACACGAGGTAATTACACACGTACCATCTCCACCGCCACCTTCCATCCACCCTTCAGAACCCTTCTCCACAATCCCTTCGGAACAACCGATATCCACCCATCATGAAACCATTGTACACACCTCCGTTTTTACATCCTTCCCTTTACCCACATCCAGCACTTCCTCCCAAATTTTTGAACCTCACACCGGTCATCCGGCCACCGATCAAACCATAATAGGTCACCCTTCCTATCTCCCCGCCCTTGGACAACCACTTGCCAATAGCCAGACCTCATCCCATCCTTTTCCATTCACCCACACCCAAACCCTATCCACCACTCCCCTAGTAACTGCCTCACACTCAACCCAAGTCACACAACCCTCATTCTGAACAAACCTTGTAAATATACTCCAACAGGTGGATAATTATAATAAAAAGTCCCTTTCCCAACCCCACTCCCCCACATTCACTGCCACCACTATCACACCACCCACCATTCCTGTATTCACAGTGCACGAATCACACACTCTCACGTCTGATCCCATGGACATCTCACCATCCACAGGATCACCCACCACCACTGTTAGTTCTACATCACCACGTGTCATTTCACTCACGTCGCCATTTCCTAGCACTATAGGCACAACATCCACTTTTCCCTTTCCCATCTCCCGACCCCTTGCATCTTCCACCCTCACCCCTGCACCCACCTCATTTAGTCATGCACTCAACACCATGCTCGAAGCTGCTGCCCAACTTAAACAGGAATACAGGTTACTAGAAGAAAACAATAAAGAACTCTGTACTTTGTCAGCCCATCTCCAGGCACGTGTCACTGCCCTGGAGTTATCTAATACAGAATTACAGCAGGAGGTGACTACCCTCCAACAATATCAGGTGGAGCTCGAATCCACACATACAGAGAAGAGTAGGGTAACTGAAGAACAACTTAGAGATCAGCTAGCCCGTAACGCTAGACTACAACGAAACATGGCTCTACTCCGACGCCATTTAGCGGCTGCTCAAGAAGAAAACAAAAGACTACAACAACAAAATCAAGACAACCTCGAAGCAGCTATGGAAAATACTCCAGGGGCACCCATTGACCCGGCTAAATTCCAAGCCATCCCCTCAGAAAACATGCAACAAATATTGGAAGCTTATGCCAATCTCTTGGAAGCACATGATCAGCTTGCTGACCAAGTCAAAGACCTACAGAAAGCCCAAGGGCCTACCCAACACCAACGAGAACTTAAAGAGATGGCCAACGCTGCAACCTCACCAGAGCCGGAATTATCAGTAACCAATGAAGTACTTGAGCTAAGGCAACAGGTTGCAGAGTTGAAAATCAAGTTGTTACAATATGAACGACCTCCTTCCCCACTTGAGCAACCCATAGAAGAAGAAGCAGTTATTATTCCAGTGGAGGAAGCATTTGAAGAGAACTATGAGCCTCAACCTTTTCCCGGAGGCACAATCACTGAGGAAGGACAGGACACTTATGAGGAACCCCCATCGGCATGGATGAAACAGGTAGAAGAAATGGGGCAGACTCATGAAGAACGTATCTCCTACCAGATGTTGGCCATGAAGACCATTGAAGAAACCATACTTCAATCAGACTACTTCAGACATCTGGCCCCTAGAAGACTAATAACCAGCTCAGAATTACAATATAAGCCATACTTTGTACTGTTGGCAGACTACAACGCCGAGATCAAACGTAAGACCAACAAGTACCCAACTTTCGCAACACAATTTGAACCTGAGGACATTCCAGAGGAGGCGCGCAAAGGGAAAATACACCAACCCATTTGGAGGCAAAAGCTATTGGAAACCTATCCCGAGATGCTACGGACATGGGACCACGCACCCATGCATTTGAAGTATAACAATTGCTATGGACCAGTGCAACGGAGATGAACATGGAAGTCATTCGCCATCAAAGTCAAGAACAACGCCAATTGCAAAGAATGGCTCAATTACCCTGCCATTGCACCCCCAAACAGCACGCCTACTGTAGCCTACATGATGGCTACCATCAGACATTGGCTTCCACGCCTCCACCCTATGCCAGATGTGGCTGCCCAGATGATGCTCAAGATCTTCGATATGATGCAGGTTGTGCTCAAAACTTTCCGAAATGTCTGTCATATTCAACCTCCGATTCCCGGGTTTGTGAATGGTAATTATGACCTGCTATATGATATGAGCACCACCCCGAGCATACGAGTTGCTTATGCATGGCACGCACGCATCAGATATCTCCCTGCCTGCTACAAGCAAACTTTCGATGAAATGTTCACCACGGGGTTCTGGGAAGCACACTCAGAGGTGTTCGCGCCACGGCCCACCCATTTGTTACACCTCTTTGCATGCGAACAAACCATGCACTCAGAACTCTACACAACGCCACAACCGGACATACCGAGTGCAGTCAATTGGGAGACCCTCCAGAGAGACTTGGTTCGGGGAATACGCATCAAGGAACAAGAAGTGGCAACCGACCTCCTGCAAGAGTACATTGATCAAACGGTGGAGCAGAGGTCTGTCAGAGGCGACAGACGCTAGGGGGGGGAGAGTGTTGACAGTATACGGGAAGAAGCAAGTACGGACACACATGCAGATCTAGCACTAAGGCAACCCTTCATTTTTTTTCAAAACCCTTACATCATTTTTAAGTGATTCTCATCACTAAAAACCCTTGTAAATATCATTTCACCTTTTTGTAGCTCCATTTTGTACAAGCCGAGGAGTCCTCGAGCTTGGGGAGCCTTAGAAGTAGTTGCCTGCCAATTTTCATAATTTTTAGATCTCGTTTGAGCCCTCAAATAAGCCCTGGAACCTAATTTTTAACTAGGCCGGACACTAGGTCTGGACAGGGCCAAAGCTAGTCAAAAACTATAAATAGAGCTAGAGAGCTCATTTTTGAGTAGTTTTTCTTGTAGTTTGAGCTTGTATGAGAACTTGGTTGCAATAGAAGTGATTCCATTGTCTTACTCTCTTTGTTCTTGCTGTGTGTGCGCGTGTGCGTGTATGTGTGTGCATGCTTGTGTGCTTCTCACTCACGCACTTGTGCTTCCACTTGCTCTTGGTCTTCATACCATCCTCACGTCTTCCCGGATTGACATTAAAGGAGGTGCTACTCATCACTGAGCTACATACCCATACTTGGAGGCTGACAAATAGAGGAAGGGATCGATACATTCGAGATTGAAGCTCTGGAATGGCTGCAGAAGTTAGAAAAAGTCATCCACACACATGATGAGAGAGTGGCAATGTAGATATAATCCATGTCTCGTCTGGAAGAAGTTGTCATCAAATCGGACTACTTCAAGAACTTATCTCATCATCGGTGGATTGGTACTTTCGGCGATCTGTATGTCCCATTTTATAACGTAGAGATCAAGCATCACACCAAGCAGGAGCCAACATTTGCAACCTAGTTCGCCCGTGAAGACATTCCTGAGAGCGCCACACAGGGCACCATCTTATAGCCTACATGGAGGATACGGTTACTAGAAACTTACCCGGAGATGGTGTGCACATGGAACAACATGCCCTTGTATAGCAAGTATAACCCCTGTTATTGCCCTGTCTTTCAATGGCGATCATGGCTTGAGTTCGCTAACACAGTAAAGAATGTCAAAGGATGTGACAAATGGCTAAACTATGTATATCTAACACCACCATGTGGTCCAACAATGGTCACATACATGATGTCCACCATTAGGCATTGGGGCATTAGGTTCAAGAATGTACCAGATGTAATGGCACAGATGTGCCTCAAAATATTCGAACTCATGCTTGTCACATTTCGTACATTCAAAAATGTTAAAGAGCCACCCCTCAACCCTAGGCTTTAATGAAGGCAACCTCGATCTAGTCTATGATATGAGCACCACCCCATCCGTTAATGTTGTATATGCGTGGCACGCTTGTGTCAAATATCTCCCAGCATGCTTCAAACAGGCGTTTGAAGAAATGTTTATCACAGGGTTTTGGGAGTATCATTCATAAATATTCACTCCCAAACCCTCTCATCTGTTACACTTATTTGTTGTGGAGCAAGCCCTACACTCAGACAAGCTGCGTATGCCACATCTAGAGGTACCTTGGCCAGTCGATTGGGATGTGTTACTCAGAGATCTAGCCAGAGGACTGAGGCTCGAAGAACATCGCTTGGCCACAAATGTGGTCGAATATTACATCAAACGTTCGGCTCAGCAAGGATCTGTTAGAGACGACAGACACGAGAGAGGGGAGAGTGTTGGCAGCAGTCAGGGCATCTCAAGACAAGGGAGCTGACATAAGGAATCAGAGCAAAGAGAAGGGCCAAGCAGGCAATGCAGTCAAAGAAGATCCGACAAATAGGCCATTCAATTTTTGAGATAACTCCCTTTTAATAGTGATTTTCATCACTACATGAACATTGTAAATACCATTTTTGGTAGATTAGACTCCATTTTGTTCAAGCCGAGGAGTCCTCAAGCTTGAGAGTATTAGTAGTATTTATGTACCAATTCTCATAATTTTTAGAGCTCATTTGAGCCTCCAAAATAGCCTAGGAACCTAATTTTTAACTAGGTTGGACAGCAGGTCTTGACAGGGTCACTAGCTAGTCAAAAACTATGTAAGGAACTAGAGAGCTCATTTTTGGGGAGAACAAATTGTAGTTTGAACTAAGAAGAGCTCTTGTAATTGTCTTTTGATCTTAATCAAAGCTTCCACTGTCTCACTCTTAGTTCTTACTTGTGTGCGCGTGTGTGTGTATGTGTGTGCATGCTTGTGTGCTTATCCATCACCACTTGTGCACATCACTTGCTCAAGGTCTTCATACCATCCTCATGTCTTCTCGAATTGACATTAAAGGAGGTGCTACTCACCACTGAGCGAAGTATGGTGCAAAAATTGGAGGTTGTGAGCTAAGTGCTCAAGGGTATGCTGACGAAGAGGTTTCCTAATCTATCATCGTTATGGTGTTGCCAAAGTAAGGATTTGTACCATGGTGAATGGTCGATCGATGTTTATCTCTTTGTGTTGTACACCCATCAATGTGATGGACCATCCGCTAGTCTTTCGTTGTCGATGAATGTCCATGTTGATGGTCCATTGATGAAATTCTTTGCGTGCCTGGTCCTTCTCCTCACTTCAAAGCAACATTTGCCAAATACTGAGAATTGAATTCCTTTATTCCTTGACAAACAACATTGGGTAACTACTCCAAGCTTAGTCTCACATATTCTCTTTAGCTCTCCATAAGCAGGGGTCTTGTCATCTAGTATACATACAAGGATTTGCAGGGTACCAAAACTACCCCTTGTAGATATCTCCTTGGATGCTCTCATGCATACAATAGTTAATCATCTCTCAAATTACGGACCTTCAAGCTCTTCCCTCCTACCAAGGTAAGGGGAAACAATAGTTGTGGATGCCATGTTCATGCCACGCTCTTGACATCTACCAAATAAGGCAACAATAATATCATCTGCTAGCCAAGACACACTTCTATCAAAATTGATAAATCCCCACTCCTCAACGGTTCCACCTTCAACTAAGCATGACTCATTCATGTTCCATGAGCCAAACCTGGGAACAAGCTCTCTCTCTCTCTCTTTTTTTTTGACGAAACAATGTCACAAAACAAGAAGACAAAGGTTAGTATCAAAAAATAGTTTACATGTGTCAATGTGCTCTTGTGCATGGGACTCTCAAATGTGTCTATGCACGGCCATGTAATGTGGCCCTATGTTAATGCATACTTTGGAAATGCATAACCTGAATGGTGCAAAAGACAGGGTTGTGCAAGGAGCGCATGGTTGTCGCTCGTCAAGGCTATCAATGTTTCTTGGAGACACTAAGTTAGACTTTGTTGGAGGTATCCATTGGATCCCCCAATGACAATTGATCTTTCCTCCTTATAGGGATCCATTTTAGAACTGTGTGTGGCTGCGTACGGGTCACTTTTGACTCCTTCATCTTTGAGTGGTTGCTTAAAATCTGTATCCCACATGGTTGGTTCTTTGGTTCTGTGGATGCTATTAGTACTTTTGGCTTCCATACCCATATCCTTGATGATTGCCTTCTTATTTTGTCTGAAGAGGTGAGTTTATCTTCTTTTGGTCTATGTGCTCGGTTCTTACCCTTTGCTCTCCTGAACTTCTTTGTTGAGACCTTTTGCATGGTGGAGAGCATAGGCCTTCCTGCATGTAAGAGTGCTTTGGGAACCCACATGTGTAATCGCCCTTGTTGAGCTAGAGCTAATTTTTTTTTATACCCAAACTTGTCAGAGATTTTCTGGTTGAGCTGGTCCTGGTTGCTTGTTTCTTGTCTTTGCATTGTGGGCTTGCCTGAGTGGGAATTGTGTTGGCAAGGTTGGTGGTTGCTCTCCTTTTTGTACCTAGATCTGCTTCATGCCCGGAATTACCTTCTTCTTGAAATCCCTTTGTCTATTTGATATAGCGGTTGGCATGTTCTATTTTGCTTGCCATGTTGGTTGAGTTGTGCTGGCGGCATCAATCCTTGCACAAGAGGAGGAGTCCGCTTGTCTTTGAGCCTATTCTTCCATGATTGATTTTTATTGAGGCTTCACTCACTAATTAGACATGAATTTATGAAGATAAGGAAGAGGAAAGACAAAGAGAAGTGAAGTCAAAGCACTCAGAAAACTAAGACTAAGTGAAGGGACAAATTCACTCTTGTGATTTAGTCTTGTCTTGACATAGAACTTTAAAAGTTATGAGTTTGAGTCTAGGAGTATGTAAACCATATGTATATAAGTCAATTTGAGTTGAAAAACATATAGAGAACACATTTTTGTAAGTTCATAGTGAATAGAGAAAAGTCGGGTTTTTCTGTGAGAGATGTTGAGAAAAAACTACTCAGTATAGGAGAGTTTTCCATGGCTATGAGCAGAATGAGGTCAAGCCATTTTGTACACATCTTCTCTAATAGATAACACATGTTTGTGTAGAAGGTTTTGGTCTAATTCTTCTTATGTGTTGAATTCTAAGTGATTTCATATCAGTATGTAAGTTAGTTGACAGTTATGAGTTTTCTGGCGCACTTTTCCCTGATCTTCTTAAGGTCAAATCTCACAGTACAATGTAAAGTTTTCCATGAGTGATAGCTCATTTTAAAGCTACTACCTTCAAATACAATTGGTCAAAAGATCTTTACAAAACGGGACGTGTACTCAGAGAAATGAGTCTAACAGTAAAGGTATGTCAAATCGATGAAGTCATTTTTCAGATTTCAAACAAAGCTCAAATGTTGAAGTGAAATCAGAAGATTTTGATGATAT
The DNA here is from genome assembly GCA_020310875.1 of Ceratopteris richardii. Taxonomy (NCBI): domain Eukaryota; kingdom Viridiplantae; phylum Streptophyta; class Polypodiopsida; order Polypodiales; family Pteridaceae; genus Ceratopteris; species Ceratopteris richardii. The sequence continues at coordinate 34,729,335 of CM035434.1, read as the reverse complement.
TACTTGAAATTTTTGCTTGATATGTGTTGCTTAACATTAGCAAGAACTTCTATGAGCAAGTGATCAAAAGAATTTGTACGAATTAAGCTAATACAGATCAGATTTGAAGTTAGAAGAAAAGGTGCATATTTCTGAGAAGTAAATATTGAATTTCACTAAATTCAGTGATGAAGTTTTCAAATTCAGAGTATTGCTAAGCTAATGATGGTTATGGAGGTGTTCTAATATCACTTTAGCTTAGTTCTTGTGGTGTTTCATACACCAACAAGTGGTATCAGAGCATAGAGATCCTCAAGAGTGAAAGGAGGAGCAGATGCAAGAGGAATTGAAGAGTTCTTCATTAAAGAGGTAAAAGCTGAGGTGTTCAACAACAAAAGACATCAGAGGAGTGCTTTGAACTTATTCTCAAGGGTAAAGATATACAAAAGGTACCATACTTTAACCTTATACTCACAGGTTGCAGCAGAAGCAAGAAGACTATGGCAGATCATGTATCTATTGACAAATCGGACAGAGATAATTATCCTGCTTGGGTAATGAGAATGGAAGCCTTACTTATGAGTAAGGATTTAATGATATATGTGACAGGGGAAGAAGAAAAGCCTAAATTTGAAGATGAGAGTCAACCAAGGAAGAAAGAACTAGAAGCTTTGAAGCTATGGCGAAAGAGAGATGCAAGTGCAAGGGCTTATATATATAACACTATCACAAATCATTTGTTACCACATATCAGAGGATTAGAAACAGCTGAAGACATATGGAATGCTTTGGAAGATCACTTCCAAAACACTACTAAAGCTAGGAAGGCTAGTTTATGGTCAGAGTTCACCACATTTAAGAAAAAGAAAAATCAGAGTATTAGTGATTATGTCACTAAGATGAAGGACTTGGCAGATAGTCTTGGATCTATTGATGAGGATATTGAAGATCATAGGTTGATAGCACAATTGCTTGCAGGATTGAGAGGAGATGAGAGGTGGAAACCTTTTTTACTCTCAACTGAACTTTCATTAAATCATTATGTGCCAGAATTAAATCAATTGCTTGGATTGATGCTCACATTTGAGCAAGATTTGAAGTCAGATGGAGATAAAGGATATAGCTCTGCTATGTATGCAAAGAATAAGAAAAAAAATGAGAAAGGTAAAGCAAAGGATGAAGAAGAGCTGACTACTCAAGCAAATTATGTAAGAGGAAGAGGTATTGGCAAAGGTAAAGGTTGAGGAAATGGAAGAGGCAGAGGTAATCAGAACAAGAACAAGAAGACATGCTGGATTTGTGGATTGAGCAATCATCTAGCTTATGATTGTTGGCATAAACCAACAAGGATCAAATCAAAATCAAAGTAATAATGGCAGAGGAAGAGGTGGAAGGTTTCATAATCAATTTCAAAGAGGAAGATAGAATTCAAGAGGAAGTTTTGGTAGAGGTGGTGGAAGAAATTGGAATCAAAATCAGTCTTATAACACTACCTATTACAACTATGCAAATGATACACAGAATGACAACCATACAACATTGATGATGAATTCAATAAGTGCATCAGAGAAGGAGGATCTCAAGGTATTCTATATTGAATCTGGTTGTTCAAATCATTTGTCAAGTAATATAGAATTGTTATCAGAATTGGAAGAAGGTATTTCAAGTCACACAATACAAATAGGGGACAATACAAAACATAATGTGCATGCAGAAGTGGAGCTGATTTGCTAAAAAATGTTTTGTATGTCCCAACAATACCAAAGAATCTGATTAGTGTGGGACAAATAGTAGAGAAAGGTCTTCAAGTTAGATTTACAAATGAAGGAGTATTTGTTGAAGATCCAGAGGATGGATACAATCAGATTATCTATGGTAAGAAGGAAGGTAGAATTTTTACTCTCAAAGTACAAGGGAATGTTGGTCAAGCTCTGATCACACATGGTGATGAAGTAATTACAGAGTTAGACCTCTGGCATAAGAGGTTAGGACACTTTAATGAAAAAGGAATTAAAACCATGGTGGAGAATCAATCTGTAATAGGAATACCAAATGTAAAAAGTCAACATATGATCTACAAGTGTGAAGCTTGTCAGATGGGAAAGGCACACAGGTTATCATTTCAGAAGAAAGGATTTAAATATGATGGTTTGCTAGAGCTCATACATACAGATGTATGGGGACCAACAAAAGAAGGATCAATCAATGGGTCTAGGTATTATGTTCTTTTCATTGATGATGTTACAAGATGGATAACCATTTATGTTTTAAAGGAAAGATTAGAAGTATTTGGAGCTTTCAAACATTTTCATGCATTTGCAGAAAGAGTTACAGGTCAAAAGCTCAAGAGGTTAAGGTCTGATGGAGGGGGAGAATACTTCTCCCAAGAATTCAATGATTATCTTTGGAATGCAAGTATCAAGAGAGAAATAACTTGCAGGTATACACCTCAACACAATGGGGTGGCAGAAAGGAGGAATAGAACATTGGTTGAGTTTGCAAGAGCAATGTTAAAAGAAAAGAATTGCCCTAATTATCTTTGGGCTGAGGCTGTAAATACAGCTACATATCTTGTGAATAGGTTACCATGTGCAGCCCTAAATGGAATGACCCCTTATGAAGCATGGTGGGGTAAGAAACCAACACTTGATCATTGTAAGGTGTTTGGATCAATTGCCTATGCTTATGTACCATCACAACTCAGACATAAGCTTGAACCAAAGGCTGAAAAATATGTGTTTACTGGGTATGATGAAAAGCAGATGGGTTATAGGCTATTGAGTCCTCTAACCAAACAATTTATTGTTTCCAGACATGTGACATTTGATGAACAGAAGAGTTAGTATGCAGATAGATATTGTAACCTTGAAACATTTGAAGAAGAGGTAAGAAGAAGTGAAAGAGGTAAATCACATATCCATGTACATGGAGATGAAGATCATATGCAAGCAAGCACATCCTGAGTTGGATCATATAGAAGAAATGAACATATACCAAGATTTGATGAAGAAGTATGTCCAGATACACATGAAGAGTGTGAACCAAGAAGATCAACCAGAATGAGGAAACAACCTACAAGGTATTCTTATGATACTTCTTATTTGACTCAAAAAAACTATGCTTACATGGTCAAGGAAGATGAAGAACCTCAAAGCTATGATGAAGCAAAAGGTAAGAGACAATGGGAAGAAGCAATGAAGGAAGAGTTTAATGCACTTGAAGAAAATAAAACTTGGGAACTTGTTCCAAAACCTAATGGTAAGAAAGTGATTGGAAATAAATGGGTCTACAAAATAAAGAAGCATGCAGATGGAAGTATAGCCAGATATAAAGCAAGATTGGTGGTTAAAGGCTATGCTCAAACTCATGGCATAGATTATGATGAGACATTCAGTCCTGTAGCAAAGATGTCAACCATAAGGACAATCATTGCTATTGCAGCATCAAAAGGATGGACATTGAGTCAATTGGATATAAAGAATGCATTTTTGAATGGATATGTATCAGATGAAGTTTACATGGAGCGACCTCAAGGGTTTGCAGATTACAAGTTTCCAAATTATGTTTGCAAATTGAGAAGACGACTTTATGGATTAAAGCAAGCTCCAAGAGCTTGGAACTATAGACTTGTGAAGTATCTTAATGATCTTGGATATCAAAGTTCAAAGGCAGATGAAAGTTTACTTATCAAGAGAACAGATGAAGGTATAATCTACATTTGTATTTATGTAGATGACATTATAATCACAGGTACTTCAAATGAAGGAATCAAGGAGGTGAAGAGATTACTTGAGAAGGAATTCAAGATAAGTGATCTAGGAAAATTGTCATATTTTCTTGGAATGGAAATCACTTATGCAAAACATGGCATATATGTATCACAAGAAAGGTATCTTATGAATCTTCTAAAGAAGTTTAATATGGAGAATTGCAGAGAGGCATTAACACCACTAGAGGTCAATCATAAACTTAGCAAATATGATGGTGCAGAGTTCAAAGATATGAGGAAGTATCAATCTTTAGTGGGAAGTTTGATTTATGCTACACTAACAAGACCTGATCTTAGTTATGCAGTGGGAGTTCTTTCTCAGTTCATGCATTGTCCAAAGGACCCACATTGGATTGCAGGTCAAAGAGTTCTTAGATACATCAAAGGAACTTTGAAGGAAGGATTATATTATCCTTTTACATAAGATATAAGGTTGAGAGCATACAGTGACTCGATTGGGCAGGAATTCAAGATGATAGAAGGTCAACACATGGATATATGATATACATAGGAGATAAACTTGTGAGTTGGTGTTCAAAGAAACAAGATACAGTGGCTTTATCATCAACTGAAGCTGAGTAAAGGACTTGTGGAAGCAGCAAAAGAAGTGATATGGATGCAGACCTTGTTCAAAAGCTTGGATATTGATCAAGGTATACCTATCATACATGGAGATAATATGAGTTCATTATATCTTGCAGCAAATCCTGTATTTCATGCAAGAAAAAAGCATATAGAGATACAATATATCATTCTTGAGAGAAAAGGTAATGGAGAAGGAGATTGAAGTGGTATACACTTCTACAAAAGATCAGATTGCAGATATTATGACAAAGAGCTTGGATGGAGTGAAGACAAGTAGATTCAAAGAAATGGCAGGAATAAAAGAGAAGAAAGATGTAGGAAGAAGACAGAGAATGCTAATTAGTGATTGAGGGGGAGCTGTTGAGGCTTCACTCACTAATTAGACATGAATTTATGAAGATGTATGAAGGAAGAGGAAAGACAAAGAGAAGTGAAGGCAAAGCACTAAGAAAACTAGGCCTAAGTGAAGGGACAAATTCACTCTTGTAATTTAGTGCAAAGTTAAAGTCTAGTCTTGACATAGAACTTTGAAAGTTACGAGTTTGAGTCTAGGAGTATGTAAAACATATGTATATAAGTCAATTTGAGTTGAAAAACATATAGAGAACTCATTTTTGTAAGTTCATAGTGAATAGAGAAAAGTCAGGTTTTTCTGTGAGAGATATTGAGAAAAAACTACTCAGTATAGGAGAGTTTTCCATGGCTATGAGCAGAATGAGGTCAAGCCATTTTGTACACATCTTTTCTAATAGATAACACATGTTTGTGTAGAAGGTTTTGGTCTAATTCTTCTTGTGTGTTGAATTCTAAGTGATTTCATATCAGTATGTAAATTAGTTGACAGTTACGAGTTTTCTGGTGCACTTTTCCCTAATCTTCTTAAGGTCAGATCTCACAGTACAGTGTAAACTTTTCCATGAGTGATAGCTAATTTTAAAGCTACTACCTTCAACTACAATTGGTCAAAAGATCTTTATAAAACGGGACATGTACTCAGAGAAATGAGTCTAACAGTAAAGGTATATCAAATCGATGAAGTCATTTTTCAGATTTCAGACAAAGTTCAAATGTTGAAGTGAGATCAGAAGATTTTGATGATATTACTTGAAAGTTTTGCTTGATATGTGTTGCTTAGCATTAGCAAGAACTTCTATGAGCAAGTGATCAAAAGAATTATTAAGCTAATACAGATCAGATTTGAAGTTAGAAGAAAAGGCGCAGATTTTTGAGAAGTAAATTTTTGAATTTCACTAAATTCAGTGATGAAGTTTTCAAATTCAGAGTATTGCTAAGCTAATGATGGTTATGGAGGTGTTCTAATATCACTTTAGCTTAGTTCTTGTGGTGTTTCATACACCAACAAGTTGTCCTAGAACATATTGTGTTCTTGCGCTCTGTGTGTTCTTTGCTGCCTTCTGCATTCGTGTTTTGATGCTCGCCATGGAAGCTTTGGCAAACATCAATACTTTCCGAGTTGGCATCGCTCCTGAATTGAGCAAGTTTTTGTGAGCACATGGGCTCTTAGCGTTTGCTGAATTTCCATGGCATTCGGTCGGATGTCACCCATCTTTTGCTCAGATCGTCTGCTATAGCCGGCATTCCCCAGACAGAGACTTGTTGGCCGATTACATGTCTCAACCCGTGCATTGTAGTGACCCTGAACACCGTAGCTGAGGGATTCCATCTCCCTCAAGAGGGCAGTGTCGACGTGCCCCTCTTGTTGATGACGACCATGACGCAGCTCTTCCCACGTTAGTCATCTAATGAATTTGCCATTCTGTGTCACCCTGAACCGGAGTGCTCAGCCCTACAATTCCTGGTGGCTGCACTCAACCTCCAAAAATGCACATACGGTATTTCCCGTCCGTTTTATTCTATGATCGATGCCGCCACACATGAAGCAATTAATTGGGCCTTGTTTTTCTGGCGTATTCATCAGGAATGTCAAGCGGTCTCCTGGTAGATTGCAAAGGGTGACATCCCTCAGTCGGTTCCTTACAGTAGAGCAGGCTTATCAAGTGCTGGCCGATAAAGTGTTACAAGTAGAGACAAAGCTGAAGAAGGTCACTGAAGATCTCTTCCAAAAAAGCAAGTCACTGGAAGATGAAATAGGTCAGACTCTCAAACTAAAGAAAGACATTGAAGCTATCCAGAAGGAAAGACAAAACTTCTTTAGAACCATGCAGTTCAAGTCCCAAGAGTTAGAACATCGAGAGAAGCAACTTGGTATCCAGCAGGAGCGCCTCTCTCGTATTGATGTAGAGATTGAAGAAGCAAAGTTACGCCGACATGCTGCGCTGGCAAACGACTTCTATCTCCAAGAAGCATTTTTGCAGAATTAGGCTGAAGTTTTGTTATCTCAAGTCATAGCTTCAAGCCCTATGCAGACAGATGCACACATTATCGAATCGCAGATCTTGCAAGAGATGTTTGAATCTTTAAAACAGAAAGTCTCCCCCACCTTTAAATTAGCTAGAACCATGTATATACAAGGAATCATTGATGATTCTTAATCTTGTAATTTTACCTGCTAGGTTCGAGTCCACCATGCGTGCCAGTGTCAGGCCACCAAAATATTCTTTAGAATTGTAATTAAGAAAATATGCGCACCAAAAGGGTGTTGCACAAAACGTTGTAATGCTTTTCTAATTAATAGAGCAGTGATTGGAAGAGAGCGGCAGATGCGTTGTCAGACTGTTCTGTCTGGGCGATCGGCTGAAGTTTGATTCTGTCACAAGTTTGTCAAATTGCAGTGTCAACTGTGTTTTCAATGTTCAATATTAAAGTAACTAAGGTACTGTGTTAACATCTTATTGCATTATTGGTGAAGTGTGAAGTATAACAGTAATGTTAAGTGAACAGTAGAAGTTTCTGTGCATGTGGTTACGGTAGTCGTTAGAAGTTGTTATGCATTGGAGCGTGGTAGTTAATTCTGTTGAAATTGTCAGAAGATAATGAAGTGACTAGGAAAATACATAAAGGGCCTCTCTATTATAGACCCCTGACCATCCCAAGAACCCATGTATAGATCTGTTAACAAATTAGATTAACCATAAGATTAACAAATTTCTTCTTTTATTTTAGCTGCATAAGTGTCATTATATGTGTAGGGTTTTTGTTTGGTGGGTGTCACTCTAGCACAATGGTGAGTACCAACGTGAGGAGCTTCACCTCATAAATGTCAATCCGTGGAGACATGAGGACCGATATGAAGACGGTGAGCAAGTGATGGCACAAGTGCATGAGTAAAAGCACACAAGCATGCACACACATACACACACACGCACAAGGTAAGAGCAAAGAGTGGAACAATGGAAAGCTTCGATTACAAAAGAAATCTCTTACAAAGCTTAAATCTACAACAAGCTAACCTTAAAAATGAGCTCTCCAGCCCTTTTTATAGTTTTTGAGTGGTTTTGGCCTTGTCCAGACCTAGTGTTCGGCCTAGTTAAAAATTAGGTTCCAGGGCTTATTTGGGGGCTCAATCGGAGTCTAAAAATTATGAAAATTGGTAGGATGATAGTTCTAATACTCCTCAAGCTCGAGGACTCCTGGGCTTGCACAAAATGGAGTTGGAAAAATGGAAAATGGTATTTACAATGGTTTTTAGTGATGAAAATCACTATTTTTATAGGGATTTCTTCTTAAAATTTGACATGTGCTTCTTGGAGCTCCCTATATGCTTCATCTTCTTGTGTGGCCACCTCTTTGATGTGCTCCTATGCTTTGTCCTTGATCTTGAGCTTCAACACTCCCCCCTCTTGAGTCTGTCATCCCTGAAAGGCCCTTGTTGCAGTGGTTGTTACAAGTAGTACTTTGAGAGGTAGAGTTTCTCATGTCTCCACCAGAGCGGTCTGTCTTCCACTTGGAGCGGGGTCACTTGTCCCGATCTTCATGTTTAGTCCCTCGTATATATTTTGTCCTTGAGGCCAGCAGGAGACTGTATTATTGATCTTTCAGAAATTGTGAGCTTCTCTAAAGAGGTTATCACTATTGATTGTGAGTAGCTGTCGGTGGTGGATTGCTTCCTTGCTTACTGTTGTCACCTTGATGTCCTCTCTTGCTATTTTCAAACATGGCTTCCCTAGTTTTCATGCCAAGTACTCATGACCCATAATGACTAACAGGTAAGTGCATTAGTGCATGGGTTGGAAGAAGAATGTGCCTTGTGCACGACCTTGTAATGTAGCCCTATGCATGCATACTTGTAAAATGCATTGGACAAATTATGGTGCAAGAAGTTGGGTCTTGAGCTAAATGCTCAAGGGTATGTTGACGAAGAGGTTTCCTAATCTACCATGGTTATATATTATAGTAGACAATTCTTACCATTGTGAAGGATCCATGGATCTTCACTCGTCGTGTTGTACTCCCATCAAGCTAATTGACCATTGTCTTGTCTCGCTTGTTGATGGATGTCTTTGTTGATGGTTCATTGAGGAGATTCTTCAAGTGCATGGTCATGTCTCCTCTCTTTGTCTTTTCTGCTTCCTTCTTTTGTCAGTTTTTCTTGCTTGCTTTCTTTCTTTTTCCTCCTTTTTTTTTGGGAACAATGGCATAAAACAAGAAGAACAATGTTAGCATCAATAAAATATCTTACATTTAGCAAGTGTGTTTCCTGTGCTTGGGATTCTCAATTGTGTCTATGCACGGCCATGTAATGTGGCCCTATATTAATGCATACTTTGGAAATGCATGACCTGAATGGTGCAAAATGATGGAGAGTATTAATCTCCAAAAGAACAAGCTACTCTTGAAATTAGAGCACCTCTATATCAAAAGTAACTCAAAATCTTCACCAATTTAGAGAATCGATACTTAGTTTTCAAACTCTTGAACAAACTGTGAAGGAGATGATTCTACAGAAAGTCTATTGCACATAACTCTCTCATTGACTTATCAATTGTGTAAAGTTTTTTATAAAACTTTGCACAAGGTGTCGCCTATAGTTTGCGCACCTTCTCCAATTTAAATCATTCCAAAAGACTCAGCAGATCTTGAGAAATGATCTCATCAAGTCACCTATGTCTAAAACTGTTCTTCTGAGAAGTCGATTCAGACACCTGTAACTTCTAACACTTGATTCTCTCAAATTAGAACCCATTTATGCAAATGCTTTTAGCCATAGATGGCTTACCTTTCAACTTAGATTTTGACTCCTTACTTGTGCAAAAATTTAAACTATGCACTGAGAAATGATCAAATCTTTGTCCATCGAATTTGCGCCTATTTCAGAAGACAGTGAACACTTCTTCACATATGAATGTTCCTACTCATAATTCTCACAGCCTGTTTACAATTAGGCTCTCAACTTTAACCATAGACTCATTAAATATGGAATTTGATGTCTACAAAAGGATTCTTGAAATGATCAAGCACAGAAGGAGAATGCATAGAAACATCGGGTGCAATGTTTCTTCCATTGCTAGAAAACTTTTACATCTGAATGAGAGAGCTAGTCTTCACACTTCTCAAGTGTCTAATCACTTCTAATTCTTCTGAATTCTTGTATTCTACAATCTCTCTTATTTTCCCCGACATTTTCTTTGTATATATAGGCAAATATTTACAAGCTCCTGACTATACAAAAGTATAAGTGAACTATCTCTTAATTAATGTACATATGTGTACACATCTTCATCTTTTGGATATGCACTTCCTTCATGCTTCCTAACTTGATCTTTTCTTCAGCCCTTGGCTTCAATTCTTCATCAAAACATCAATTGTTGATTGCCCTGCACCAACAGCTCCCCCTCAATCATCAATTGAGGTTTTCTATATCTTCTTTATACCTGCCATGTCTTTGAACCTCTCTAGCTTTGGTCCATCCAAGCTTTTGGTTAGCATATCAGCTATCTGATCCTTTGTTGAAGTATGTATTACTTCAATCTCCTTATCCATCACCTTCTCTCTTAGAAAATGATATTGTATCTCAATATGTTTAGTCCTGGCATGAAAAACAGGATTTGCAGCTAAATACAATGAACTCATGTTATCTCCATGAATAGTGGGTGTATTCTGAATGATGTCAAAACTCTTCATGAGAGTCTTTAGCCATATCACTTCCTTTGCAGCTTCAACCATCCCTTTGTACTCAGCCTCTCTGGATGATAAAGCAACTGTGTGTTGCTTCTTTGAACACCATGAAATTAACTTATCTCCCACATAACACAAGTATCCATATGTTGATCTCCTATCATCAGGATTACTTGCCCAATCTGTATCACTATAGATCTTGATGTTTGTATCTGATGTAAAACCATAATACAAACCTTCTTTCAGTGTACCCTTAATGTACCTCAACACTCTTTGTCCTGCAATCCAATGTTCTTTCCTAGGACAATGCATGAATTGAGACAATATTCCAACTGCATATGACAAGTCAGGCCTAGTTAATGTAGCATAAATCAGACTACCAACCAAACTTTGATATAGCTTCATGTCCTTGAACTCTTCTCCTCCATATCTGCTCAATTTTTGATTCACCTCCATTGGAGTAGGTGCTACCCTGCAATCATTCATCTTAAACTTGATCAGCAAGTTTCTCAAATACCTTTCTTTAGTTATATACACTCCATGTTGAGTGTATGAGATCTCCATGCCCAAGAAATATGACAAGTCTCCCAAGTCACTAACTTTGAACCCTTTCTCCATTTGCTTCTTTAGGCTTTGAATGCCTTTCTCATCTGTACCTGTAAGAATTATATCATCAACATATATGCACATGTAAATGAACCCATCTTCACTTGCTTTGACAAGGAAGCTACTATCTGCTTTAGATACTTGGAACCCAAGATCTTTTAAGAACTTCACAAGTCTATAATTCCATGCCCTTGGGGCCTGCTTCAAACCATACAAAGCTCTCTTGAGCTTACATACATGATCTGGATACCTTTCATCTCTGAATCCTTGTGGTTGCTCCATGAAAACATCATCTAAAGTATAACCATTTAGAAAAGCATTCTTCACATCTAGTTGACATAAATTCCAACCTTTACATGCAGCAATAGCTATGAGTGTCCTGATGGTTGTCATCTTTGCCACAGGACTATAGGTCTCATCATAATCTATACCATATGTCTGAGCAAAACCTTTCACAACAAGTCTAGCTTTATACCTAGACACACTTCCATCTGCATACCTCTTTGTCTTGTAGACCCATTTGCATCCAATGATCTTCTGACTATTTGGTTTAGGAACCAAAGCCCATGTCTGATTTTCCATCAATGCATCATACTCTTCCTGCATAGCTTTCTCCCAATTTTCCTTACCTTTTGCCTCTTCATATGTAGAAGGGTCTTCATCTGCCTTTATCATATAAGCATAATCTTTGGTAGCCAAAAAAGAAGTGTCATAGCTATACCTTGTAGGTTGCCATTTGTGTCTTGATGACCTTCTGATTTCTCCACTCCTTGAGGTTTCTGGTTCATCACACTCTGGATCAAATCTTGGCACTTCTTCAACGTCAACCTGTACTTCATTGTTCTCCTCTTCATTAAATATCTGAACCTTTGATTTACCTTTCTTTTGATTCATAATTTCTTCATCACCTACATGAACATTAAATGTACCTGCATACCAAGTACCTTGCTCATCAAATGTAACATCCTTGGACACAATAAATTGCTTTGTGGATGGACTCCACAACCTATAACCCATCTGCTTATCATCATATCCAATAAACACATATTTTTCAGCTTTAGGCTCCAATTTATGCCTCAACTGTGATGGCACATATGCATATGCCAAACATCCAAATACTTTGCAATGGTCTAGGGTAGGTCTCTTACCCCACCATGCTTCATATGGTGTCATACCTCGCAAAGCTTTACATGGTAATCTATTGACCAAATAAGTAGCTGTGTTTACAGCCTCAGCCCACAAATAATTTGGGCAATTCTTCTCCTTCATCATGGATCTTGCAAACTCAACAAGATTTCTATTCCTCCTTTCTGCTACACCATTTTGTTGAGGAGAGTACCTTAGTCTCTTCAAGTTTTGACCTGTAATTCTTTCTGCATACACATGATAATGTTTGAATGTATTGAATACCTCTGACTTATCTTTGATCACATAGATAGTGATCCATCTAGTAGCATCATCAACGTAAATCACATAATACCTTGAACCATTGATACTGAAATCCTTTGATGGTCCCCACACATCTGTGTGTACCAATTCAAGCTTCTCTGAATACATAAAATCATGCTTGGAATAAGATTGCTTATGAGCCTTACCTAATTGACATGCCTCATATCTGTATGTCATATGTGCAACATTAGGCAATCCAAGCACTGAACCATTGTTAATCATATCTTTGATACCTCTTTCATTGAAATCTCCAAGCCTTTTGTGCCAAAGATCTAACTCAGAGATCTTATGTCCTCCATAAGTGAACAAGGCATGACCAACATTACCTTGAATCTTCAATGTGAACAATCTTCCTTCTTTCTTCCCTGAAAGAATTTGTTTATACCCATTGCTTGGGTCTTCCACAAACACTCCTTCATTAGTGAACCTAACTTCATAACCTTTTTCAACAATTTGTCCTACACTTATCAGATTCTTAGGAATTGTAGGAACATACAAAACCTTACTCAAGAGAGTACTACCATCTTTGGCCTTCACTGATCCAATTGACTTCACATTGTGCTTTGTATTGTCACCTGTTTGAACTACATGATTAGTCACCTTATTCTCCAAATTAGTCATCAAAGCTATGTTGCCACTCAGGTGATTGCTACACCCTGAGTCAATGTAGAAGACTCTTTGGTCTTCACTTTGCCTTTCACAAGTTGCATTCATTATCAATGTTGAATCCTCCTTTTGATCTGAAGCATAATTGTAGTAGGTATTGTTGTATTGTTGACTTTGGAACCCTCTACCTGCATTTCTTCCAAAGTAACCTCTACTACCTCTACCTCTAAAATTACCTCTTTGATTTATGCCACCTCTTCCTCTTGAATTAAAGTTCTGATTATATCCACCATTACTCTGAGTATTATGCCAACAATCATTAGCTAAATGATTTGTCTTACCACAAATCCAGCAAGCTTTGACTCCATCTTTATTACTCTTGCCTCTTCCTCTACCTTTGCCACCTCCTCTTCCTCTTAGGAAGTTAGCTTGGCTAGTTGTACCTTCATCTTCATTTGCTTGTTGCTTCCCTCTGATATTCTTCTTCTTATCCTTTGAATACATTGCATGACCTGTACTTTTATCACTTTCTCCTTTGACATCCTGCTCAAAGGTTAGCATGTGTTCTAACAATTGATTTAGGTCAGGAGTAAAATGATCTAGTGATAATTCAGTAGACAAAATGAATGGCTTCCATTTATCATCACCTATCAAACCTGTAAGGATTTGCCTTACCAATTTATCCTCCTCAATATCTTCATCAACTGCTCCTAATGCATATGCAATGTCCTTCATTCTTGTTACATAATATGAGATAGATTGAGAGGCCTTCTTCTTGAATGTGGTAAATTCTGCCCACAAGGATGCCTTGACTTTGTGGTGTTTTGGAAATGCTCCTCCAAAGCATTCCATATATCACTTGCACTTTCAAGACCTCTAATGTGAGGTAGCAAGTAGTCATTGACTGCCATATAGATAATGCTCCTGGCTTGAGCATCTCTCTTCATCCAAGTCTTCAAATCTGATAATTCCTCCCTAGTTGGAACACTAGAATCTCTGAACTGAGGCTTTTCTTCTTCACTTGTAATATAACCTATCAAGTCTTTGCTCATAAGATGAGCTTCCATCCTCATTGACCATGCTGGATAGTTCTCTCTATCCAATTTCTCTATCTGAAGAGAATCTCCCATCCTTTCTTCACCTGTGTATTGAATTCTTCAAGCTTTATGAGTAATAGATGTACCTTTACTTCGAATGATATTCCTTTTGTCTTCCTTGATGTCGTATGGCCTCCTTCTCAAGCTTTGCTCTCAAGCTTTCACCTTTTGAATCTTCAGATGTTGAATTCTTTATGACTGCAGTAGTCGGGATCCTCATTTCTTCAATTTTGATGCTTCCTGCTCTGATACCACTGATGGAGAGTGTTAATCTCCAAAAGAACAAGCTACTCTTGAAATTAGAGCACCTCTATATCAAAAGTAACTCAAAATCTTCACCAATTTAGAGAATCAATACTTAGTTTTCAAACTCTTGAACAAACTGTGAAGGAGATGATTCTACAGAAAGTTTGTTGCACATAACTCTCTCATTGACTTATCAATTATGTAAACTTTTTTATAAAACTTTGCACAAGGTGTCCCTATAATTTACGCACCTTCTCCAAGTTAAATCATTCCAAAAGACTCAGTAGATCTTGAGAAATGATCTCATCAAGTCACCTATGTCTAAAACTATTCTTCTGAGAAGTCGATTCAGACACCTGTAACTTCTAGCACTTGGTTCTCTCAAACTAGAACCCATTTATGCAAATGATGTTAGCCATAGATGGCTTACCTTTCAGCTTAGATTTTGACTCCTTATTTGTGCAAAACTTTAAACTATGCACTGAGAAATGATCAAATCTTTGACTATCAAATTTGCGCCTGTTTCAGAAGACAGTGAACACTTCTTCACATATGAATGTTCCTACTCATAATTCTCATAGCCTGTTCACAATTAGGCTCTCAAACTTTAACCGAAAACTCATTAACTATGGAACTAGATGTCTACAAAAGGATTCTTGAAATGATCAAGCACAGAAGGAGAATACACAGAAACATCGGGCACAATTTTTCTTCCATTACTAGAAAACTTTTACATCTGAATGAGAGAGCTAGTCTTCACACTTCTCAAGTGTCTAATCACTTCTAATTCTTCTTAGTTCTTGTATTCTAGAATCTCTCTTATTTTCCCCGACATTTTCTTTGTATATATAGGCAAATATTTACAAGCTCTTGACTATACAAAAGTATAAGTGAACTATCTCTGAATTAATGTACATATGTGTACACATCTTCATCTTTTGGATATGCACTTCCTTCATGCTTCATAACTTGATCTTTTCTTCAGTCCTTGGCTTCAATTCTTCATCAAAACATCAATTGTTGATTGCCCTGCACCAACACAAAAGACAAGGTTATGCCAAAGGCACATGGTTGTTGCATGTCGAGGCTCTCAATGTTGTTGGTGGACGTTGATGCAGTCATTGTTGGAGGTAACATGTTGTGATAAGTCGATGGTTAAATGACAACTGACCATTCCTCCCTTTAGGGATCCATTTGAGAACAGTGTTTGACTGCGTAGAGATCAACTTTGGCTTCTGCATCTGTGGATGGTTTCTTGAATTTTTCATCCCTCGTGGTTGGATCTTTGGTTTTGTGGGTGTGTCTAATGTGCCATCTCACTTGTACTTAACTTTATAAAGCCACTTAAATCCTATGACTTGATGATTTGTGGGCTTAGGTACAAGAGTCCAAGTTTTGTTCTTTTCGATTGCATCCATTTCTGCTTGCATAGCTTCTTCCCACTCACGGTGTCCTTGAGATTCTTTGTAATTAGATGGTTCTAGGATTTGTTGAATCTGATGCTGTCACTCTAGCACAATGGTGAGTACCAACGTGAGGAGATACACCTCATAAATGTCAATCCGTGGAGACGTGAGGACCGGTATGAAGACCGCGAGCAAGTGATGGCACAAGTGCGTGAGTGAAAGCACACAAGCATGCACACACATACACACACACGCGCACAAGGTAAGAGCAAAGAGTGGAACAATGGAAAGCTTTGATTACCAAAGAGCTCTCTTACCAAAACTGAAATCTACAACAAGCTAACCTCAAAAATGAGCTCTCCACCCCTTTTTATAGTTTTTGAGTGGTTTTGGCCCTGTCCAGACCTAGTGTCCGGCCTAGTTAAAAAATAGGTTCCAGGGCTTATTTGGGGGCTCAAACGGAGTCTAAAAATCATGAAAATTGGTAGGATGGTAGTTCTAATACTCCTCAAGCTCGAGGACTCCTCGGCTTGAACAAAATGGAGTTACAAAAATGGAAAATGGTATTTACAATGGTTTTTAGTGATAAAAATCACTATTTTTGTAGGGATTTCTTCTGAAAATTTGACATGTGCTTCTTGGAGCTCCCTACTTGCTCCTTCTTCCTGTGTGTCCACTTCCTTGATGCGCTTCCATGCTTTGTCCTTGACCTTAAGCTTCAACACTCCCCCCCCTCTTGAGTCTGTCGTCCCTGACAGACCCTTGTTGTAGTGGTCGTTCCATGTAGTACGTTGAGAGGTGGCGTCCTTTGCGTCCAACAGGGGCGATCCCTCTTCTCAATGTATCCTGATCGTTTGTCTGGTTCTTCACTTTGCCACTGTTATCTCTTGCAGTTTGTCGTCCCTTTGTACGTACTTCTGCCTTGTATTCCCTCTGGGTGGTGCATTTGTGAGTTTTCCAAAACTGCTAGCTGCTCAAAGGATGTGGTCAATGTTGATTGTGAGCAACTCTCGGTGGTGGATGGCTCCCTCGTTCTTGTAGTGGTCACCGTGATGTCCTCTGATTCTTCCAAAGATGGCTTTCATAGTTTTCGTGCCAAGTACTTGTAACCCATAATGGATGATGGTTAAGTGCATTAGTGCATGGGTTGAACAAATTATGTGCCTTGTGCATGGCCTTGTAATGTGGCCCTACGTATGCGTACTTGGATAATGCATGGCAAGAAGTATGGTGCAAGAGATTGGGTCTTGAGCTAAGTGCTCAAGGGTATGCTGACGAAGAGGTTTCCTAATTTATCATGGTTATAGTGTTGTTGAAACATACACGTCTTACCATTGTGACGGGTCCGTTGATCTTCATCTCTTCGTGTTGTGGTTCCCTCATGATGTTTGACCGTCGGCTTGTCCTTTTTGTTGAGGGATGTCCTTGCTGGAAGTTCGCTGATGAGCACTTTCAAGCACATAGTTTTTTTTTTTTTTTTTTTTTTTTTTTTTTTTTTTTTTTGGAACACGATGGCATCAAACAAGAAGAAAGAGGTTAGTATCAATAACATATTTTGCATGTGAAAATTGTGTCTCATGTGCCTGGGATTTCTCAATTGTGTCTATGCACGGCCATGTAAGGTGGCCCTATATTGATGCATACTTTGGAAATGCATGACCTGAATGGTGCAAATGACTTGGTTATGCCAAAGGCACATGGTTGCTGCTGGTCGAGGCTTTTGATGTTACTTGTATACTTGATGAATTCTTTGTTTGGAGGTGTCGATTGGATCTCGAAATGATGTAATCCTCCTAAGGGGAACCCATTTCCGAATAGTATTTGGCCCTGTAGAGATCACCTCAGGCCAGTTCTTCTTTGGATGCTGTCCAAGCTTTGGTATCCAGTGTGGTTGACCCCTTGGTTTTGTGGATGTTGCTTGTGTTTTTGGCTTCCAAACCCATATCCTGGGTGAGTGCCTGCTTATTTTTGTAGAAGGGTTAAGTTTACCTTCTTTTGGTCTTTGTGCTCTGTTCTTACCCTTTGTTTTCCTTGGCTTCTTTGTTGAGACCTTTTGCATGGTGGGGAGCATAGGCCGTTGTGTATGTAAGAGCTTCTTGGGTACCCACATCTGTAATCGCCCGTGTTGAGCTGTAGCTAATTTTTTAGGCACCCAAATTTGTACCTGATTGTGGTCGGCCTTCATTGATAGCTTCGGTACCCAAATTTGATGGATTCGTCGTGCTTGACCCTGTCGTAGGTGCTTGGTCCTTCTGTAGTCATGGTCGATCTGGTTGGGTGGGAGTCCTTGAGGCAGCAGCGATGGTTGTACGCCTTTCTTTACCCAGATCTGTGTCATGCCCAACACTTCTTTCTTCTTGAGGGCTCGTTGTCTATTTGATAGACTGGCTGTCTTGCACTGTCTTGCTTGCTTCTGAGGTTGAGCTCCTGTGGATGCTTTGCTCTTTAAAAAACAAGAAGAAGGTTCATCTTGCCTTTGCGATTGTCCTCCCGTGATTGTGTCTGTTTGGATCATAGAGCTTTTGACATCTACAACATCTTGTTCAAGAAGATTAGCCTTAGAGGAACAAAGAGAGTGTGTGGTGTCAGTTTCAGTGGGCATGTGATTCTCCAATTCTAATGTAATGCATTGATTATATACCCACACTTGAAGAAGTTGACTTCTTAGGTTCAAGTTGACAGCATGGTCGTAAATCCAATCTTGACCCAAGACAAGTGGTTCTGTGAGGTCCTCATCATGACACACTAGCATTTTGACTTTTATTGGAACATCTTGAAGGTAGATGGGAAGTTCCACCTCGCCCAAACAGGGTGTTTCCACACCTCCTAATCCTATGAGATAGGCTTCTATGGGCTTGATGTCCAATTGCAGGTCTTGGCAGTATGAAAGTCTAACTGCACTAGTTGCTGCTCCTGAGTCAACCAATGCTCTCACAGTCCTTACACTCTTTCCTTGTCCTACCTCTATAGTCACAAAAGGCCGTCGATCAATTATTCGAGAAGTAGTTATGCCCGATTTTTGGCACATGTCCATGTGATATTTTGGAGCTTTTGTGTTGACATCTAGGCCTAGCCGCCGTAACTTATTTCTTCTGATGCGCTCTCTAGCCTCTGCTTGTGCTTCTTCTCTAACCCTTAACTCCTCTTCTTTTCGCTTCTTAGCAGTGTTGAGTCTCGTGAGCATTTCCTCTGTAAGAGGTTCCTGATATAACTTGACTCGGCATCCACTAATATAGTTTGGTAGGATATCACCTTCTAAAGTGGCCAATTGCACTGCACCGCTAGTGGAGAGTCTATTAATGATCATGGGTCCATATCCTCGTTTCTCCAATTTGCGGGCATGTTGCTTTAGCGTGTAAACCAGCACTATATCACCTTCCTTCAATCCTTTGTCCTTTACATGGGCATCAAAGTATGCCTTTTGCCTTTTCTTTGCAGCATAAATGCCTGCTGCTGCGCGTAGCCTCGTCTCACCTAAGAGTTCTAGATCAAAGATCCTGGAAGACAACTCATGTCCATTCCACTCATGCTCTTGTGCTACTTTCAAGGCTGGGATTAAGAAGTCCAATGGTAGCACGGCATTCTGTCCAAAGACCATCTGAAATGGGGTAGCATTGAGTACTGTTTTGTAGGCAACTCGGTATGCCCAAACAGCATGATGAAGTTGTTTGTCCCAATCAGAGCGTTTATTATTCACCAGTTTTGTTAATACGTTACATAGGATCTTATTCGTGCTCTCGGCTTGTCCGTTGGCTTGTGGGTGATAAGGTGCAGACTTCTTGTGTATCACCATGAATTCTTGAAGGAGATTTTCAATGACCTCATTCAAGAAGTGCGTACCTCTATCACTAACCAACTCTATTGGTAACCCATATCTAGTGAACACATTTTCGAATAAGAACTTAGCCGTCGTTTGAGCATCATTCTTTGTCGTGGCTTTTACTTCCACCCACTTTGTAAGGTAATCTGTGGCTACAATAATGTATTCTGCATGGGAGTTTCTAGCTGGGGGGTTAATGGGACCAACAAAGTCTATACCCCACTTTGAAAATGCACGTCCTCCCATCATTGGCCTTAAAGGCATCTCGTCTTTTCTTATCGGATATTGAGCACGTTGGCATGTGTCACATTTCTTCACATAAGTATGTGCATCCATATGAAGAGTGGGCCACCAAAGTCCTGAGAATAAAATGGTCTTAATTACTCTGTCAGGCCCAAAGTGTCCACCTGCAGCACCGCTGTGTGCAGTTACTAAGACTTTCAAATAGTCTGATTCATGAACGCACAGTCTTAGGTAACCATCCTTGCCTCTTCGATATAGGTTGTCTCCTATTAAGGCATAGTCTTGAGCCTCTTGCTCCATGCTTCGTTTTCTTGCAGGACTAGCCTGATTGGGTAATGTTCCCGATCTCATGAACGCAACCAATGGAGCACTCCAACCTGGGATTAATGACACATGATAAAGAGTGGCATGCTCCACTGGGGGTTTCTTCTGGCACACTGGACAATTTTGGATCCACTCCTGTATTTCTTTGTCCATGCTAGGCCAATACACTCCTAAACGTTTTAGATTCTGCAATGTTCGTTGTTTAGAGTAATGATTTCCTAGCAGTCCCTCATGGGCTTGTTGCATCCAACTAGTATGTTCGTCGTCCTCAACACAACAAGCTAGTACACCCTCTGGATCTTGCTTGTACATACTTCCAGCCAATATTTGATACTTTTGTGATTTTACAATTTCTTCTTTGCTTGTTTTCACATTCTTATTTGCAGGCCCGAAGGTTAGGATTGGCACCAACTTATTTGCCCATTTAGGAACAACTTCTAAATTGAACAGATAAGCATCGGGCAATTCATCAGACACTCCTTGCGGTGGCTCTCCTGAAGTGATACGAGAAAGATGGTCTGCCCTAAGATGGGTTCTACCTTTCCTGACAACAACTTCAAAGTCGTATTCCATTAGTAAGAGGAACCATCTTACTAAGCGGCCTGTATTGCAAGGTTTATTGACCAAATATAGTAAAGCTTGATGATCAGTGAAAAACTTGAACTTATTGGCCAATAGATAGTGTCTAAACTTCTTCACGGCATATACCATACCTAAGCCTTCTCTCTCTGTTGTGGTATAATTTCGTTCAGCTGCATTTAATTGCCTACTAGCATACGCTATCGGCAAATCTAGGTTTCCTTCACCTGTGGGTTGTGCTAGCACACATCCTATTGCATGATTGGAGGCATCTACATGGACATGAAAGGGTTTGCTCCAATCCGGAGTAGTCAATATTGGTGCTGTGCACAAACGTCTTTTCAGTTCGTTGAAGGAATTCTCGCATTCCTCGTTCCACTCAAAATTTGTTAACAACCCATAAAGAGGCTTAGCTATGATGGCATACATGTGGATAAACCTACGGTAATATCCACAATGGCCCATAAAGGCCTGTACCTCTTTGACATTT
The DNA here is from genome assembly GCA_020310875.1 of Ceratopteris richardii. Classification (NCBI taxonomy): domain Eukaryota; kingdom Viridiplantae; phylum Streptophyta; class Polypodiopsida; order Polypodiales; family Pteridaceae; genus Ceratopteris; species Ceratopteris richardii. The sequence continues at coordinate 34,708,100 of CM035434.1, read as the reverse complement.
CTTGGTCTTGGCAACTCTGCTATCGCTCTTACCTTGTCTTCATCTGTTGAAATTCCATTCTTAGAAACAATGTGACCTAAGATTTTACCTTGCCGTACCATGAACACACACTTCTCTGGGTTCAGACAAACTCGATAATCTCTACACTTGTTGAAGATTTGTCTGAGCTCAGGGATGTGGTAACTTCTCTGTTGGGAATGCGCACATAAATCATCCACATATACTTCTAAGCTCTTTCGTAGGAACTCTTTGAAGACATGACACATGAGCCTTTGGAATGTTGCAGGTGCATTGGTGAGCCCAAATGGCATCACGCGAAATGCAAAGATTCCCCATTCTGTGGCAAAGGCCGTTTTGTGTTGATCTTCGGGGGCAATGGCTACTTGGTTGTAACCTGAAAATCCATCAAGGAAGCTATAAACTTCCTTGCCTGCAACACGCTCCAATAGATGTTCGGTGATTGGAAGTGGATAACTATCTCTGATCGTAGCGGCATTAACTTTTTTAAGGTTAATGCACACTCGCAATTTCCCATTCTTCTTGGGCACCACCACAATGGGGGACACCCATTCAGTGTGCTCAATCTCATAGATGAATCCAGCTTCAATCAGCCTGTCAATTTCCTCCTTTATTTTGGCTGCATAATTGTCATTATATGTGTAGGGCTTTTGTTTAGTGGGCTTGGCATCAGCGGTCATCGGAATCGTATGAGAGCAAATCTTTGGATCTACTCCTTTCAAGTCTCTATAGTGCCATGCGAACACATCCCTATATTCCCTTAATAGAGCTACAAGCTCTGCTTCTTCTTTTGCACTTAGGTCGTCTCCTATGTACGTACATCGCTCTTCGCTCCCTTCAATGGTCACTACAATTTTTTTGGTCTTTTCTTTATTGTCATATGCTTCTCCTATAATGGCCTCTCTCTTAGGCATTCGTACCAAAATTTTTCGGTCTTCCACTTCATATTTCTTGAAATTTTCTGGTACTTCAAACAACGATTCTTCTTCTTCTCGTTTTACTGCTTTTCTTTTCTTTTTCTTTTGACCTCCTTCACTTCCTTCCTTTGAATTTATCGTTTTAATACTCGTGAGGGGTTCTTCTTCTTTTTGGGTTATCACTCCTATGTCTTCTAAATAGTGTTCCTCTGAGTCAAAGTAAGTATCCATCACAATGGATTCTAGATCATCGTCATTCTCTTCTTCTTCTATGAACTCACTAGGATCACACTCTTCCAACAGGGGCTGACACATGAATACGGAAATATCATAACCCTCCTCATCACAGTGAGGTGTCCATTGTTCTTCATTGACTGCTATGTCCATGGTAGCTAAGATTTCTGCCCAACCATGAGGCTCAAATTCCTCATCTGGAAATATCATCGGTGTATAGGCTGGGTCTTTTATTGGTCTATCTCCTGGGGGAGTTCCTTCTTCTCTCGCTTTTAGGCGCTTTTCCTCTTCCTCTGCGACCTTGCACATCCACAAGTGAGTATCTTCATGCAGCCAGGATGGATCAGGTGAACTTCCAGAATGCACGGAGATAGAATCTTCTTTTGCTTTGTGGATAGGATTCCACTGTAGGGGTGGTACATCTCTGAAGGTGTAATCCTTCAAATTGACCTTGGTTGTGACCCCTAAGTGCTGTAAGTACAAGGAGTTGGTTCCCCAATCCTGTACTATTTGCAATTGTCGTAGGAAGGGTCTTCCTAGTATCATCTCGTAGACATTATTTTTCTCAAAGTCACATATAGCAAATGTATGTTCAAACTCTACACCACATGTGGTTAGAGTTATCCCTTCAAGCAATCCTAGAGGTCTTTCAAAATGACCATCTGCCATTTGAAGTTTCATTCTCGTTGGTCTTAAGGTGGGTTCGCCCCATCGCTTCCACAAGGAGGTGGTCACAATAGCAACACCAGCACCTGAATCTACGATTGCTTTGGTTGTGTAACCTTGATAGGTGATTGGAAGATAAGTGTTACCTTCTTCACCTTCGCTCATGTCTCCTATCTTTTCGAGAGGTATCTCTGGAACTTTTTGCTTAGAGCCTACTTTTGGCATATTGGATTCAAGTTCTGGAACCTGATCCTTCACATGATTCCAGAGCTCAGGTTTTGCCTTGAGCAGCTCCTCTACAGTGAGATGACACTGAACCTTAGTGTTCTTCACAACATCAGTGTTTCTTGGAATCACTGAGTCTTCATTTCTTACCAATATTGTGGGAGCTCTGATCTGTAGAGATTCAGATTCCCATGGGCCTGTGTAATGAGGCAACTCTTGTAAAGAATTAGATTCAAAATCCAATCTTTCATCTTCTTGTTGCTCAGCTTGGTCTCCATAGATAGACGGAATGTCTTGGGGAAATTGATCATGAAGATCATCAATCTCAGGAATAGGAGGGGAATTACCCTTCTCCTTGGCCCATTTCTCTTCCTGTATTTCCCGCAAGAACTCTTGAGAGTACTGTTGAATTGAAGGCGGCATTCCAGCATCCGTGGAATTAGGAACATAAGCTCCCATTGGTGGTGAGCTTCCTCTTTCAATAGTTGGTTGAGCCTGTGGTGGTAAAGAAATTTGTGGTTTATTTACCAACTGCTCTAATCTTTCTAGTAAGCCTTGGAAATGCAAATCCGGTTTGACAGAGTTTGTCTGATTGAACTTTTGACTAGTCTCAAGTATAGCTTGAGCTTGTTCTACCATTTTCATGCACATTTTCATCCGTTCAATCTCTAAATCTGCTCTAGGGTAACTCTTGTCTAGGTTTGCAGCTGTTGGCCCTTCTTGAAGACGAGCCTGGTAAGCCTTGAACATCATGTCCAAGCCTTCTGGGGTTGGATCTACAAGAACAGACCCTGGTTGTGGGTTATTTACAATGGGTGGTGGGGTGGAATGAGGTGGAGTGGATGGAGCTTCGGCATGCGAGGGGCTTTGAGACGCGATGTCTTCTATTTTTGTTTTGGTATCCCTTAGGCTTTCTTCTAGCTCGGATAGCTTTTTGTTCCACTTGCGATTAGCCTTCTCTCTGGTATCCTTCCATGTTCTTGGTTTCCTCTTACTAGGTTCTCCTGCCTCACTTGACTCCGACTGCTCAGATGGTTTTGCTTGTTGTGCAGCCTGTGCCCTAGTAACTGCCTGTACAGGAGCCACATTATTGCTACTTGAACTTGAATCTGCCACTAAGCCTACCACGTTGATGGGTGTGACCTTGGGTGCACTAGAGGGGTTTCTCGGACACTCTCTAGGAAGATGTTCCTTGCCACACTCAGGACAAAAGCCTTGTATTGTGATGTTTTGTCCTAGTCCCAGAGCTGGTTGGTGGGGACATTCACGAATGAAATGATCACCCTGACATCTAAAGCATGGTCCTCTAGGGGCTTGTGGTCTTACTTGTCTCAATTGGGGCCTAGTATTTGGATTCGTATACATGACATTGGAGTATTCTGGCTCCCAATTTTGTTCCATAGGTGGTGCCTCATATTGATACTGAGAAGTCTCACTTTGCTCAGGTGACTCTATATAATAAGCCTGTGGACTATCTTCATGGAAGTAGTCTGAACCATGAGCGTGAGAATCATTTTCTGAGACCAATGGGGTTAGTGGCACCAATGCTCTATTATGGTTCGCCTCCGCCATCGTATATTTAACTGGGATCACATTGGCCGGAGCTGGCGGTTGGTTTCCTAGGACTGGTTGTGGCCTATATGGTGCCTGATAGTGCTGCTGGTATTGAGGTTGATATTGTTGTGGCCTATAATAGGGCTGTTGGTACTGATTCTGATACCTACCCTGTTGGTAAGGTTGCTGATAATTTTGTCTAACAGCCTGCCTGTTATGGGGACAATCTTGGGCCGTATGATTTGTGTATTTTCTCTCAATGGTGCAATACAGAGCATTAGGGTTTCCTTGGGGTTGAGTCGTCAATGGACAAACATTAGTCATGTGATCTCCTCCACACGTATAACATCGCTTCACTGAAGTGACCCTTGGCATTTGTTTATTTTGAACTCCTAGCTTTTTGGCCACTTGCTCAGCTATCTCATCTATCTCAGTGGAGGTTCTTGAGGTATGACTTGTAGAACTATCAGAATCCTTATAGAGTTTGGATAGTCCTAATTCCTCACCCAAGTTGTCTTCTATGTCAATGCACATCCGTATACACTCTTCTATGGATCTAGGATCTTTCAGGTATACATATGACCTTAATTTTGTGCTCAATAGGCCATCTAAAAACAGTGCCACCTGTTTGGCTGATGTGGGTAATTCTGGTACAGGGCATCTTTCCAAGTACTGTCTAAACCTTCTTCCTGCAAGTCGCACTGTTTCTTGTGGTGTCTGCTTGAAGCTGTGGATCAATGATGATGTGTTATGCCTGATACCGCTTTTGGAAAATTCCACAATGAATTCTTCTAGCAGCTGACCTATCTCTCTATAGTTGCGACTGTTTAGAGGTTGAAACCAAGCTAAGGCAGTACCCTTAAGAGTCAACCCAAATGCCTCGAACTGGGTGAATAAGTCTTCAACCTGTTCAGCTCTTAGCACTTGTTTGAACTCTGCCACATGATCATAAGGATCTCCAAATCCATCAAAGTAGTTCTTCATTGTCTTAACCACTTGAGAGGGTCTAAGGGTTCTTGAGTGCTCTCGTGGTCTAGGCAATGGGAAATCATGATCGTCTCTTTGATGTCTATGAACTCTATGTCTCTCCCTTTCAAGTCTCTCCGTTCCATATCCTGATCTGTCTCTGCCTACAGTGTCTGCAAAGCTTACCTCCGGTCTCTCTCTAGTTCTTTCCCTCTGGGTTTCATGAGCCTTGGATGATCCGGCTCCCTGGAGGCCCTGGGAAACGTTAGATCTTGGTGGAGGGAAAATTGCTTCACCTTGCCAAGTGTAAGCATGTCTGTCATGATCTGATACTAAGAATAATTTCTGAGATGTGTGATCTAGATAGACAGCCTTCCCTGGTGTCTCTGGGTCCTTGAATTCATAGATGGTGACTACTGGGCTGGGTTGATCCGGCCTAAATCTCCAAAAGGCTTCCTCCGTTTCTCTATTCACGAATAGTTCTATGCTTTTATTATCTTGAGGAATCCATTCTGGAGTGAGCACTCTGGTTAAGACTGACTTACCTCTAGGGGTCTTGGGTTCTCCTCCTAGGTCTCCTTGCTCTAGGTCTCCTATCTCATTCTCAGGAATGATATTTCCAAACTCATCTGTCCTATCTGGTAAGTTGGTAACCACATACATGGTTCCTTCCTTATCAATGTAAGCACCCTCTTCAAACTTGACCACTGGGTGTTCAAGACCAAAGAGTTGGTCAGGATTTTTGAGTTGAACCACTGATCGTCTTAGACCATCCTCATAGATGCGAGCACCTAATTGATTGGTCCTGATATACTCCAATTGGGTCTTATAGGGACCTTCTGGTGTCTGTAAATAGGCAAGGCCTGAGCTGCGTGTGGGTCTTTCCATGCCAAAAGACATTTCAGAGTCACTGGTTTCTGAACTTCGTGTGTAAGGATAACCACTAAGCTGTTGAGCCCAAGACTTGGTTGTAAGGTTGACACTAGCCTCAGATGACCTAATGCTTTGTCTATCCTTGCCTAAGTGTCTGCCAGATCTCAGGTTCATAAGCCTTGGCTTCTAGTCCCAAAGTTCTCTTATATTGCTCAAAATCCTTTGGAACACCTTGATTTTCTAGTTTCCCTGAGGGTCAACTTCAAAATACCCTATCTAATAATCCTGGTATTAATATTAACATAACCAGTCGATGTTTTTGTTGTACTCCTCACAAGCTTTCCAACAAACCCAAGATCACTCCGAACGGATTTCGTATGAGAAAGTTATGCCAGTTCAGGGTTTTGGGGGTTAAAACAGGGAAACAGGGTCTCTCAGAAGATGCTTCAAATCAGGCGATATATGACATTTATAGGACACGATACTTGTTACTTGAGGAACTCGATACACGATACTTGATCTTTGAACAGACGATATACGATATTTCAAGGAAAACGATACTTGATACTTCCCCTAAACGATACACGATCTCTAGCCCCAAACGATACACGACCTCCAAGCCAAACGATACACGATCTCTCACAAAACGATCGCTGGACAAAACGATATCTGAGCAAACGATCGCTGGACAAAACGATCTTTGACAAAACGATACTCGATACTTAGCTCAAAACGATACTCGATCGCTGGCAAGTATCGCGATCTCTGAGACGCGATACACGATACTTGGACCAAAACGATACACGATACCTGAATCCAGACGATACACGATACTTCCCCAAACGATCTTTGGACCAGACGATCTCTGATTCTGAAACGATACTCGATACTTGGCTCAAAACGATACACGATCGACGATATTTGGTTCAAAACGATACGCGATCTCTGAGTGAAACGATCTACGATCTTTGACCAAAACGATCGCTAGCAAAACGATACCGATCTCACCCAAGTATCGCGATCTCTGGTAAACGATCTCTCACTGAGACGATCGACGATACTTGAGCCAAAACGATACCGATCGATGGGAAATATCGCGATACTCAACCTCAGGAGCAAAACGATACTTGTGAAGTATCGCGATACTCGACCGCGGGAGTAAAACGATACTTGACCCTTAGACAAATTTTAACAATTGTTTTTGAATTTTTGATTTTGCCCCCTTGATTTCCTAGCTCTTCTCTCTTATCCTCACTCTCTGTATCAAGCAAAATTCAACATTTAACCTCTGTAAATCCCAAACGATACTTGACGCAGGTTTTAGCGCTTCCGAAAATGGCCGCTCAGATTCTTGGTGTTTGGAGAGTGTTTCACGAGTTTTTCTTCAGCGATTCAGTTCTGCACCCCCCTCTAAGCTTCTTGCTCACAACCACAAGCAAAAAGCAAGGTGAATGTACTCTAAAAAATGGAGAAAACTGAGAAGATGAAGGTGGGTGGAGATGGTGATGATGATGAAGATGAAGAAGAAGGAAAATTCAAAAACTGAACTGAAAATGATGATTTTTTTTTTTTTTTTTTTTTTTTTTTTTTACCTTCCAACGTCGCTACTCTACGTCTTACCGTCACACGCTCGTCCTCCAAGCTCTCTCCCCGGCAACGGCGCCAAAGTTGGTGTCACTCTAGCACAATGGTGAGTACCAACGTGAGGAGATACACCTCATAAATGTCAATCCGTGGAGACGTGAGGACCGGTATGAAGACCGCGAGCAAGTGATGGCACAAGTGCGTGAGTGAAAGCACACAAGCATGCACACACATACACACACACGCGCACAAGGTAAGAGCAAAGAGTGGAACAATGGAAAGCTTTGATTACCAAAGAGCTCTCTTACCAAAACTGAAATCTACAACAAGCTAACCTCAAAAATGAGCTCTCCACCCCTTTTTATAGTTTTTGAGTGGTTTTGGCCCTGTCCAGACCTAGTGTCCGGCCTAGTTAAAAAATAGGTTCCAGGGCTTATTTGGGGGCTCAAACGGAGTCTAAAAATCATGAAAATTGGTAGGATGGTAGTTCTAATACTCCTCAAGCTCGAGGACTCCTCGGCTTGAACAAAATGGAGTTACAAAAATGGAAAATGGTATTTACAATGGTTTTTAGTGATAAAAATCACTATTTTTGTAGGGATTTCTTCTGAAAATTTGACATGTGCTTCTTGGAGCTCCCTACTTGCTCCTTCTTCCTGTGTGTCCACTTCCTTGATGCGCTTCCATGCTTTGTCCTTGACCTTAAGCTTCAACAGATGCATTAGAGCATAATTAACACAATGACTTTGTTCGTGTTGTCTCTTATCAAGAAGCCTTTGAGATTGGCGTGGTTGATTTGAAGTACTGGCTTCTAAGTTGGAGTTTGGAAATACTGAGTCCCCCTCTGAAGTGTAGATAGGTGGACTAAGACTTGTACTTGAATCTTTTCTTGAGTATGTGGAAGCTTCATTGAAGATCACATCCTTCGAAATGGTGATGGAGTTGTTTTCCATATCATATAGACAGTATGCCTTTGATTGGTCACTATACCATATGAATATGTGTTTCTTGGACTTTGATTGTAACTTCTTTCTATCTTCTTTTGGTATATGGACAAAAGCTTCACTACCAAAGACTCGAAAGTAATTCATATTAGGTTTTCTTCCATAGTATGCTTTGAAGGGTGTTTTGTTGTGTAATGCACTTGTTAATCCTCGATTAAGAATGTGAACGGCAGTATGCATGGCTTTTGCCCAGAACTTGTAGGATAGATCCTTGTGATGAAGCATAGTTCTTGTCATTTCCATCACACTGCGTATCTTTCTTTCAGCTACTCCATTCTGGGATGGAGTATGAGGCTGAGTGACTTGTGTTTTGATCCCTTTTTGGTTGAGAAAGTTATCAAAGTCATGATTGATAAACTCACCACCTCCATCTGATCTGATGGTTTTAACTTTAGTCGAAGCTTCATTCTCAACTTCAATTATCCAAGTTTGAAACTTAGAGAATGTGTCTACCTTTGACTTCAAAAAGTACACCCAAATATAGCAAGAGTGGTCATCTACTAGAAGATAAAAGTAGAGGGATCCACTTAGGGATGGGGTGTTCATGGGTCCACATAAGTCCATGTGGATAAGGGCTAGAGGGTTCCTCGCTCGTGTTGAAGCTTCCTTGGGAACTGGGGCCCTATGTTGCTTGCCTTGGGTGCAATCTTGGCAGACATCAGTAAGTTGCCCTATTCGCTTCACAAGTTGGGATGAAGAGATTTTTGATAAGTAAGAGGTGTGGCCAAATCTTTGGTGCCACAAACTCGAGGTTGATTCTTTGGATACAAAGCAAGATAGTTTGTAGAGGCTCTTTTCTTCAAATACCTTGAGCAATGACATCCTTTGTACGGGGATCAACTACCTTAACTGAGGTGTTATCAAACCATAGTTGTTTGTCCTGATCTGTAATGGCCTTGACGGAAAGTAGATTCATACATAAATGTGGAACAAAAAGAACATTGGATAAAGACTTGCATTCCCCCTGATGCGTGGTAATTTGAACTTTCCCTTTTCCTTCGATGGGTAAACTTTTGTTGTTGCCAAGATAGACTTCTCCCGTGTGCTCTTCGAGTTCTTGAAAGGAGTCCTTGTCTTTGCACATATGGGAGGTAGCTCCGCTATCAAAGATCCACTCATGCGGGGAGCTAGAAGTAACTAGGGCATTGGTTCTGTGGAGATGAAGAGTTCCTCACTAGAGCAGTGGGATCTATGTTGGGATCCTTTGGATGCTTGCCTAGACATAGAAGCCTTTGATGATTGTTTCTTTTTATAGCAAAAACTTTTCTAAGTGTCCTGATTTTCCATAAAAATTACAGGTGAACTTCTTTGATGAATTATGCGATCCATGCTTAGATCCATTGCTAGTATGATGACTTGTGGTTTTGCCCTTATTAAACGGGCCTCTGGCCTTCATGGAAGACTCTTGGGAGGATTTGGCTCGCGAGTCATGAAGGAGCAATAGTCGACGAACCTCTTCCCAAGTTAAGACTTGGCCGCGATTATACAAAGTTGTGAAAAATATCTCGTACGACTTAGGTAACTTATTAAGAAGCCTAACGGCCAGGTCTTCACTAGAAATCTGCCTACCACAGTGCTAATTTACGCTGGTCGTCCTCAAATTGGGCTATGACCTTGGTAATTGTGTCGTGTGGCTGAATGGTAAAATTATGAAACTCGGCCTCTAATGCATATATTTTCGAAGGGGTTTTGTCTTCATACAAAGCGATTAACGTATCCCAAGTGTCCTTGGACGTCTTCCAGGCATTGATATGTCCTTTTGTCAGTTCGTCGCAGGCAAGTAACAACTGACCTAAAGCTCGTTTGTCCTTGACATTCCACACATGCCAATTGTCTAAGTTGGTATCCCTATTGGGTTCAAGGTCTAACCCGTCTACTACCTCATGAAGGAGATTCGTGTAGAGATATGCATGTATGACATCTTTCCATAGATTGTAATTTTGTCCATTGAGGCATTCATCCTTATGCATAAAAATAAGGGTGAAAGAGGGTAAGAAGTTAGCCATAGATAATGAGCTACCTTCACTTTTGGTCATTACAAATCTTTGCGGGTAAAGTGTTTAGAAACACTATCAAAGATACTTGCCAAAAATACCGCTTTAAAATAATTGCAAAGCTTGAAGTGAACAACTAAACACCACACTGAAAATTCTTGGGGAGGGTGGGGGCTTAGAGTAGCCCTGCACTTGTACAACACCAAGATAAGTCGACGCAAGAGGACATGGCTTAGATTAGCCCTATGCACATTGATTGAGCCTTAGAGTAGGCTTAGAGACTTGAAGAAGCTTGTGGGTGGGCTTAGACTAGCCTCCAACCCACACCTGCACACACAGAAGATTCTTCTTCTTATATTCTTGATGTACAATGATGGGGCACTTAGTGCCAAAGTGGACTTCAAGAGAGAGACCAAAAGAAAATCATTGTGAGAATACAATAGGACTTTCGTGATCAAACTACAAAGTAGGTTGGTGAAGAGATTGCCCAAACAAAGGGTTTATATCCTTGACATGAGGGTTGAGAAACTCATCATGAGGCTTGATATGCTATGAATATTACAACAGAAATGTGAAGTGGGAAACGATGAGTGTTTGAAACCCTTAAGAAAGAAAGTTCTTTGCAATGTTAACAAAAATTTTGGCAAATGAGACTATGTCACTACTTGAACATAGAATCGTTCTTTTTCTAGGTAAAGGGCACAAGAGAGTGTGTTGAGTGCAGGGGTGCTGAATCGCTAAGAGCTTGAGCTTATAATGAGTAGAGATGCTTTGAACCAGACTGTACCGAACAAACACTGAAAGGATGCTATAAATGTAGCCGATATTTATGGATTATGTGATTGAAGGAGCTCTGACAAAATGCCGCTCACTTCTGGTGACCAAGTTAACAATGCATTGGCAGAGAAAAAGAACTTTTGTAATCACTGAGGGCATCAAAATCGTGCAATGTGTAACGATCCGATTGCAGAGCGTGTGCATCAGCGATGCTATGACATCGCCAAATACCTTGGTCCTCTCTTGCAAACGGATGGAAGTCGACAGAGAATGAGAGATGCTACTCGCCCGCTCTCTCCCTCTCTCTCTCTCTCACTCTCTCAGAGACAGTGCTGTCCGTTGACTTCGTCGATGGCAAAGGCGCAAATATCGTCAGCTACCGACCTGAAGTACTCTACAGGTCACAGAGTCTTTGATGTGCATTCTGAGTTTGAAGTACAGAGTCTTTGATGTGCGAGGGTGATGGATCAAGGAGAGTGCAAACACAGGATCGAGCAAGTCTGGTGTGTGGTAGAGTGTGAGCAAGTTCCTATAAATTGCTTCTCAGAGGTAAGAACGCACCAGTTTCATACTTCTTTGTGGACAGGTCTCCAAAGTGTTCTTCTATTGTCGAATGTGCAGAGGTTTGAGCCACACTGCTCACTGCCGCATGGGATCTTTGGACCTATCTCTTCTCTGTGTGCTCCTTCTCTGTTTCACTCTCTCTCTACGACACAAAGAGAAGTGAGCAGTGGATGCTCTTTTTGTCCCTCTCTCTCTCTTTTCCTTGACGTGCGTGCGTCCAGGAGATAAACTCCGAGTGTTTCCAGCTACAAAAAGAGAATATTATCTCTGTCGATCTCTGTTTTGATCATATAAGCCTCTCGATCTATCTGTATTTTCCTTGGTTGATTGTATTCGATCTATTATCTGTTTGCAAACTTCAAGTGATGCAGGAGAATTCACAATGCACCCTGTAAAGAATGATGATCTTTAGTGTCTATTACGCTCTTCTTTCTTTGTCTCTGTTTATTGCTCAGAGAGTAAAGTGGCACACGACACTGATCACTTTTTCTCGCTATCTCCCAGAACGTCGAAGTGTGGGCTATACACGATGCTGTGCTGACGATGATGACAGATGAGGAGTTGGCATAGAGCAGCTTATGCCTAAAGCACTTCTGAAATAGAGGTTTGCAAAGTCGATCCTCTGTGTCTATTGTTGCTTATCCGTAGGCATTACTAATGGCACAAATGACGGGATAAATGTCAAAGCCAGAGTGCAGACAGGTATGTGATGAACTAGAATGCAAACAGACCCTTACAAAAAGTACCTCCTGCAGGAAGTTGCAAATCAGAAGCTTGTACAATGGAGAGGTTGTAGCGAGGAGGGAAAACACACTTCAAAACGCAGATTCAAAGTGAACATTACGAGAAACTTTTGATAGTGTTTAGAAACACTACAAAATCTGAGATATATTCTTGATGCACCAAAATGCCATATCAAATTACAAAACCAATATAAATTCTGCACCTCACACACAGGGTGGGAGGGAGGGTAAAATGGTGTAAAGGGTGAAGAAAAATGATGATGAACAAGAAAGAGTGGGAGGGTGGGCAAATGGGTAAAATGAGGCCCTAATGAGCAAAACTGATGGCAAAAGCTTCTCTCAATGAAGAGAAAACAAAACCACCAACACTAAAGCACCAGCACCACCAAAATCACCACCAAAATTACTACCAAGACCTCTGCCTAGCACTCTGATACCATGTAGAGAGTACACACACGGAAGCAAAATGAGAAGTAAAGTACTCTCACAAAACAAAGAATGTGTGAGACACAAAATGAGTAGACCATGAAATGGGTAAACTCATGTGGATTAGAAATGAGCTTGCCAAGAGCATGGAATAGGCTCCTCAAGCTTCTAACCAAGTACAAATGAGGGGAGAGGCCCTCCTTATATAGATTTGGGAGGGGCTCTCAAAAGTACATCATATGTGGGATAAGTCTCCTGAAAGGAGAATGAATACAACTGGTAGAAGCACATGGCAAGGTACCCAAATACAAAGGAAATACAATATAAAATGGAAATAGACTAGAAATGGAGTGCCTCCTAGATACAAAATAGAGATGCACTCATGCAGGTACAAATGTAGATGAAGTAGGAGCAATCATGTCGTCAACAGTAGGAAGGGTCTTCCTAGGATCATCTCATAAACATTATTTTTCTCAAAGTCACATATAGCAAATGTATGTTCAAACTCTACACAACAAGTGGTTAGAGTTATCCCTTCGAGCAATCCTAGAGGTCTTTCAAAATGACCGTCAGTCGTTTGAAGCTTCATTCTAGTTGGTCTTAATGTGGGTTTGCTCCATCGCTTCCACAAGGAGGTGGTCGCAATAGCAACACCCGCACCTGAATCTATGATTGCTTTGGTTGTGTAACCTTGGTAGGTGATGGGAAGATAAGTATTACCTTCTTCACCTTCACTCATGTCCCCTATTTTATCGAGAGGTATCTCTGGAACTTTTTGCTTAGAGCCTGCTTTTGGCATATTGGAATCAAGTTCTAGAACCTGATCCTTCACATGATTCCATAGCTCAAGTTTTGCTTTGAGCAGCTCTTCTACAGTGAGATGAAACTGAACCTTAGTGTTCTTCACGACTTACTATTACTTGAACTTGAATCTGCCACTAAGCCTACCACATTGATGGGTGTAACCTTGGGTGCACTAGAGGGGTTTCTGGGAAACTCTCTGGGAAGGTGTTCCTTACCACACTCAGGACAAAAGCCTTGTATTGTGATGTTCTCTCCTTGTCCAAGAGTTGGTGAGTGGAGACATTCACGAATGAAATGGTCACCCTGACATCTAAAACATGGTCCTCTAGGGGCTTGTGGTCTTACTTGTCTCAATTGGGGCCTGGGATTGGGATTTGTATACATGACATTGGAGTATTCTGGCTCCCAATTGTGTTCCATAGATGGTGCCTCGTATTGATAAGAATAAGCCTCACTATGCTCGGGTGACTCAGTGTAATAAGCTTGTGGACTACCTTCATGGGAGTAGTCTAAACTATGAGCATAAGAGTCATTTTCTGGTATCAATGGGGTTAGTGGCACCAATGCTCTATTAGGGTTCTCCTCTGCCATCGTATACTTAACTGGGATCACATTGGCAGGAGCTGGTGGTTGGTTTCCTAGGACTGGTTGTGGCCTATATGGTGCTTGATATTGCTGTTGTGGCCAATAATATTGCTCTTGGTATTGATTCTGATGCCTACCCTACTGGTAGGGTTGCTGATAATTTAATGGACTTTTGATGAAAAAGTTATGTCAAATCAGGCTCTTGGGAGTCAAAACAAGCAAACATGACCTTTTGGAAAATCACAATTTTGTGTGAAAATCGCGATTTTGGGGGTCTGAAAATCATGATGTTTAGCTCTTATGAAAATCGAGATTTTGAGGGATCATGAAAATCATGATGCTGAGCAACCGTAAAAACCACGATTTTGTGAAATCATGAAAATCGCGATGCTGAGCACTTATCAAAATTGCGATTCTGGAGACTGAGACAATTGCGATGTTGTGAGACAATCGTGATGCTGAGTCGAGCTTGAAAATCCTATTCTGAAAATCATGAAATTTGTCTTTTCAAAAAATCATGAAATTCCCAATTTCGATTGAAAATCGTATTTTTGAAAATCGTGTTCTAAAAATCACGATTTTGTATCTTAGTGAAAATCGTATTTTCTAAAAATCCTGAAAATCGCTATTTTGGATGAAAGTCGTGTTCTTGAAAATCATGATTTTGGAGCCAACAGAGAATTGTGTTTTCCCAAAATCGTGTTTTTGACTAAAAATCGTGATTTGTGAAAATCGCGACTTCGAGCCAACTGAAAATCGTGTTTTTTCCCAAAATCATGTTTTTGGCTGAAAATCGTGATTTGTGAAAATCGCGATTTTGAGCCAACTGAAAATTGTGTTTTTTTTCTAAAGCTCAAGTTTCCATGACATCTAGAGAATCGCATTTTTGTGTGACTTAGATGGGAACTGAAAATTGCATTTTTTTGAAAAATTTGAATTTTATGAAAATCACGATTTTCAGTTAGAATCACGTTTTCTGGCAAGAAATTCAAATTTCTGAGCACCGAGCAATGGCGATCTTTATATGTGTAGAAAATTGTGAAAAAACACAGGCGGTTGCTCTCCCTTGCACTTCGTAACTCCTCCTCGCACAATAATGCATGAAAAATGGTATGAAAATGGTGAAAATGCACTAAAAAACAAGAAATTTCTATGAAGATGAAGATGGATGAAGATGGTGATGATGAAGATGAAGAAGAAAAATAAAAAAAACAACAGAAATGACAAATTTTTTTACCTTCCAACGTCACAAATCTATGATCTTACCATCACAATGCTCGTCCTCGAAGCTCTCTCCTTGGCAACGGTGCCAAAATTTGGTGTAGCTCAAGCGTAAGCACCACCTCCTTTACTTGTCATTCCGCGGAGACGTGAGGATTGGTATGAAGACCATGAGCAAATGAAGGCACAAGTGTGTGAGTGAAAGCACACATGCATGCACACACATACACACACATACACACACACATGCACACGGTAAGGGCAAAGAGAGGAACAGTGGAAAGCTTTCTATTGCCAAGCAACTCTCTTACAAGGCTTCAATCTCTAAAAGACCAACCTCAAAATTGAGCTCTCTAGCTCTTTTTATAGTTTTTTGAGTAGTTTTGGCCCTGTCCAGACCTAGTGTCTGCCACACTTACCCTTAGTGCCACTCAGATATCTCAAAATCATCTTGACCACTTCCCAATGTTTCTTGCCAAGATTGGACATATATCTGCTCACAACTCCTACTACAAATGCAATGTCTGGAATGGTAGCTACCATAGCATACATGAGACTACCAACAACAGACTAATAAGGAATTTCGATCATGAATTCCTTTTCCTCATCTGATTTGGGGCAATCATCCTTGTTGAATTTCACATATGTGGGTAAAGGTGTACTCAATGCCTTTCCACCTTGCATATTGAACCTGTGTACTTTGGATATGTACTCACTTGAGACAAATATATGCATCTTTTGCTCCTAACACGAGTAATGCGCATGCCAATAATATGTTTGGCATCCCCCAAATCCTTCATCTCAAATGTCTGACTCAACTTCTTTATGAGAATTTACAAGTCATAAAAGGACTTCCCAACAATCAACATATCATCGACATAAAGTATCAATCATATCAAGTTGCCATCTGAGCATCTCTTTGTGTAGAGATAATGATTCTCATTGCTTCGAGAATAACCTTGAAACTTCATAAAAGCATCAAACTTTTGGTACCATTGTCTAGGGGATTTTTTAAGCCCTTATAAGCTCTTCTTGAGCTTACAAACTAGACTATCTTTTCTAAGAACTACATAACCCTCTCGTTGTTCCATATGGATCTCATCTGTAAGATCTCCATGTAAGAAAGTAGTTTTCACATCCATTTGGAGTAGCTCTAAGTCCTCCATTGCAACGAATCCAAGCAACATGTGTAGGGTGGTCATCTTGACCACTGCAGAGAAGATTTTCCTCAAAATCAGTACCATGTTGTTGCTTAAAACGCTTTGTAACAAGTCGTGCTTTATACTTTGGAGAAGTTCTATCTGATGTGAATTTCAACTTATATACCCATTTACACGGTAAAGCTTTCTTGCCCTTTGGCAAAGGTACTAAATCCCAAGTACCATTCTTATGAATAGAATCCAACTCACTCTTCATGGCATGCTCCCACTTGACATGATCCGTTGTCAGCATAGCCTCTTTGTGGCAAGAAGGCTCAACAAGTTCTGTTAGCATAACAAAATCCAAATCTAGAACATATCTATCAGGTGGATGTGAGACACGTGTAGAGCATCTCAATGGTTGCTGAATAGGAACATTTGTAGATTGATTTGATCAGACATTCTCTTGAACATCCCTATGTGCATCATTTTTGTGCATGCTAACTGGAGGAATAGTATCCTCAAACACCACTCTTATCACTTCAACCTCCTTAATGGGTTGTTTATGCATTTTAGACTCATTGAAAATGACACTTCGTCTGATTACTGATTATGTTTCAGTATCCCATAAGCGATATCCAAATTGTCCTTCTCGACCATATCCAAGAGAAATGCATTTCTTTTACTTATGGTCCAACTTTTGTCTTCTTGGGTATATGAAGATATGCTTCACACCCAAAAACTCAAAGATGATCATAATATGGTGGCTTCCTTGTCCATAACTCTTGTGCCACTTTTAGACCTTTGGAAATACTAGGTGAAAGGTTAATCATGTGAACTACAGTCAATATTGCTTCTACTCAAAATCCTTGTGAAAGGTTTGCATGATGCAACATAGAAACTACTCTATCTTGAATAGTTCTATTCATCCTTTCAGCTAAACCATTCTGTATTTGGGTATAAGGAGCTATAGACTCTCTATGAATTCCTCTAGACTCACAAAAAAGGCTGAATTCATGTGAGGTATACTCACCCCCATTATATGAATGTAAAGCCTTAAGCTTAGTTCCTTTTTCAGTCTCAACTAAAGCAAGACATGTTTTAAAAGTATCCCCTACCCCATCCTTTGCTTTGATAGGATATACCAAGACTTTTCTAGTAGCATCATCTATGAAAGTGATAGAATAAAGAGAACCCTAATGACCTTGTGGGCATAGGACCACACACATCTGTATGCATGAGATCTAAAGGCTGAATTGAAGAGTCAATGTGTGTTTTGTGCACGTTTCTAGTTTGCTTTCCATATTGACAATGCTCACAAAATGAAAAATCAGAGAAAGATAATATAGGTAAGTAGCTAGAGTGAGAAAGATTTTCCATTCCACTACATGATACATGGCCCAAATGGCCATGCCAAATACAAGCCATGGGCTATTCAGTAATAGCTAACAAGTGTTCTTTTTGTGATACAAATAAAGGATAAAGTGAGCCAACTTTGCTTCCTTTTGCAATAACCATATTGCTCTTTGATATGTGAAGGGACTCAGCATAGAAGACCCCCTTGTAAGCAAGGTCATCAAGTTGACCAACTGACCCTCAATACTTGCTTAAACTTGCCCACATGATCATATGGATCCCTTATGTCATCAAAATAGTTATTCATGGTTTTTACTACCTATTAGGGTCTCAACATTCTAGAGTGATCTTGTTGCCTTTGTAGGGGAAATTCTCACCTCTCTGTGTGATCTATGTCCTCTAGTTCACTCTCTCTCTAGTCCACTTGTTCCTTGTTCAGATCTACGCCTGGCTAGAAGCTCACTTTGAGGGCTTTTCTCAATTTCTTTTCCTAAGCATCTAGGCTGCTAAAATGTCCTACATTCATTTGCTTGTGAGAAGTTGAAGGTTTGTATAAGGGAAATACTTTTTGATCTTGCCAAGAAAGGTGGGTATTTTTTACTATAGTCTAAGACTATGTAGATTCTTTTTGAGTCATGACCCAAATAAGTTGATTTCCTAAGTTGTCAAGGCTCCTTGATCACATACACTAGAAACTTGTTCCTGGTGTGAGGTTTCGTTGACCTAAACTTCCAAGAATATTCCTCAGTAGCTTCATTCTCATATAGCTCTAATATGGTCACATTGTCCTAAGGTAACCTAGTTGTGGCTATGATCCTTGTTAACATAGATTTTCTTCTAGGTGTACTTGGTACCTCCTCTAGACTGTCTTCCTCAAAATCTCTCACTTTTGAATCAAGGAGAATTGTCCCAAAGTCATCAATTTTATCACGGTGATTAGTAGCTATGTACATAGTTCCTTGATTATCCTATATATGATCCATTTTCAAACATGACCACCAAATGATCTATTCCATAAGGTTGCTTAGGGTTTCTTAGCTAGATCATTGATATCCTCAATTTTTCATTGATACAATCACCTACTTTGTTAGTGTGAATGTATTCTAGTTGTGTTCTATATGGTCCTTCTAGTACTTCCAGGTAAGCTACCTTGATGCTAGCAATTGGTCTCTCCATACTATAAGAGCTATCCCACTTAGTGGTTTTTGAAATTAGGTTTGATGGATGGCCACCTAATTGTTTTGAGCAAGACTTGGAAGTACAATACACTAGTTTCAAAGGATTTTAAGATTTTTCAATCCACCTTGCCTATATACTTTCTTGATCTCAAGCTCATTAATTTTCTTATCCGTGACCATTATATTGATCCTTTCACTTGAATGGTTCTTTTATCTCAAACACTTCTTCTTTGTTTATTTGTTTATTTGTTTATTTGTTTAATTCTTGTCTTTACACCAAGTCATTAGGAATAACTTGAGTGTGTCGCAGTTATCTTTGAGGCTTCTATTGTCACCTTGAAATTCTAACCCTAAGGCTATGTGCTTAGCCTAGGCTAAAGTTGACCAAATTTCACAAATTTTTTACCAATCTTGAACTTGATATTTGTTAATGTATCTTGAACTTTGAGGCTTCTATTGTCACCTTGAAATTCTAACCCTAAGGCTATGTGCTTAGCCTAGGCTAAAGTTGACCAAGGGGATTTATGGTTTTCCAACAATGCAAAACCTTGAACTCACTTGGAGGCCTTGACAATAATCTAAACCCCAAAAAATCAAGAGAAAAGCATTAATTTGGACCCAAAAGTCAACTTTTTAAAGTCAAGTTTTTTCTCTATCTATCTCTCTGTCATAACAAAGTGGGGTCTCTCGTGAGAAGCATGTTTTGTCTCAACACAGTGCTTTGTCACCAAAGATGGGGTTTATTGTGATAGAGCAGGTCTATCATGGTTTGGTTTGTCATGATAGAGGGTCTCTATCACTAAAGGCGAGGTCTATCATGGGAGGGCTTTGTCACGATTAGGTAGTTTGTCCTGACAAAGGGGTGTTTGTCGTGATATATGGGCATTCCATCAGGTCAGTATGTCGTGATATAGCCCCCTGTCATTACAAATAGGGTCTATCATGATAGATGGGGTGTGTCATGATAGATGGACTCTATCAGTGACTTAGTTTGTTTTTTACAATAGATCAAGGTCTGTCATGATAGATGAGTCTGTTGCAAAAAAGGGTGGTCTATCATGATAGAGAGGCTTTGTTTTGGGATGGTTTTGTCATGATAGATGGGTGTATATTGTGATAAAGCATTTTGTGTGACATACAAGGTCTATTGCAATAAAGCCTCTTTATTGAGTTTTTGGTCTATCATCATACAACAAAAAACTTTGAATTTTTTTGCCTCAACTACAATGCAAGGGTGGCGTTGGGGAGCTCTACAACTCTATGTAGGTGCATTTTCCAAAATGCAAATTTCTTAATCTATCCCCATAGATAGGGTATGTTGTCTCTAGACATGGGAAATGGTCGGTCATACCTATGCAAGTCCCTAAAGCTGAGGGTGGTTTAGATTCTGTAAGAAAATCAGTAAGAACACAAAAAAACAAGCATACACTAGCTCTCTCTCTCTCTCTCACACATAAGCAAATGAGGAGAAATGAGTTCATGAATTGCAAGATCTTTGCTCTCTCTTTCAAGCTTTCTCCAAAAGTTTGCCACCTCAAAAATGAGGTCTCTAGATCCTTTAATAGTTTTTAGGTGAGTTTTGGAAGGTATAGAGGCTTGGAAGTTTGTACTCTCTCTTCTTCTACATTTTTCTCTCTTTTTCTTGCTAATTTCAGGTGGATATGGAGAGGAATGAATGTATCAAGGGGTTACACAAACGTTGAATGGTCTTTTCCATGTGTATGTGGCTCCCTTCACATGTATAGAGCTCTTAAAAAAGGTAAGACAAATCCCACCAATCTTTCAAAGTTTTTTTCTCTCTACTTGTTGCTACTTTTGTAGCTTTCAACGTATCCATTTGTAGAACTTTGAATTCAGCACATTTTGATATGTGAAAAAGGGGGTATCTCTAACACACATAGAGATATAAATATCTAAATTTTGTAGACCTATAGATTTGGGATTTTCACTCTTTCTTCTTTCTTTGTCTTTCTTGGTTTCCATGCCCCCAACCGGTTGGGTACTTGGATTGATATTTTGTTGTTTTCAATCAACCACTTTGATGCTAGTAGTAGGAGATAAAGGAAGGCTTATGATGCTTCTAATTGCAAAATTTCAAGTATTCTAAGCATACATGAAAGAGTGAGAGTGAGAGAGAGAGGTACAATATAGGAGAGGGAATATATTTGCAAACGCTTGTTGCACCTTGTACGCTCAACCTTTTTGTATATAGCTACAATAGAGAGAGGAGAGAGAGAGAAAGAGATTTACAATAGAGAGAGGGGAGAGAGAGAATAGATTTTCAAACTCTTCCACAAAGAGTGAGGTAAGAACTCTCTTCCATACAAATTTCAAGACATTTGGATGTGTGTCTAGGGAGATATGAGTGTCAAAATTTTGAACTAGCTTGTTTCTAAAAAAAGTCTGGCTTTTGTGTAATTTTTTTGCATATTCTTGTTGGTACCCATCCCCCCCAAAAAAAAAACTTAGGAAAGGACTAATCAGACATGAAAAATGGACCCAAAAAGTGAAAAAAATCAAATCCATCATTGTCTTTCTGCATAAAATATCACATTGAGAAAAGGAAATTGCAATTTCCTTGAGCCACCATGTGGGCTAGTGGCAACTATGATGGTTACAACAATTTCCATCGAGCGATCAGGAGGGCTCACATAAATAAAAAATCATGAGGGCTCAAAGAAATTGGCAATCGAATCCTAGTTGAGCAATCACGATTGCCCAAGGAAATCGGGTCCAAGAAATCAAGAATCGTGATCAAGGTATCATGATTTCCCATATTCATTGACATTGGAAATCATTAAGTAGGGATATGATCATTTGCAAGAGCCAAAGGCATCGCAATTTCTCATGGCGTCCAAGTATCATGATTTTTCATCAACATTGTGATTGCTCTGAGACATCATGATTACCTAGGGAAATTGTATATGTTGAGAATCATTTTTTTTCAAGATTATTTTGGGTATTTATACATTTTGAATCTTTTTTTTTCAAGATATTTTTGGGTATTTATACATTTTTCTTAATCAGTATCCCTTGTTTTATAGGGTTATGGAGTCAAAGTAGGTGTGCAAAACTTCAACTAATAGAAACTCACAAATTAAGGTTTTTGGAGGAGGCGTTTTGCTACCATACACCTCCCAAAGACTAGAAATCATCAAGGAATAATCCACGTATTCATATTTGGATATCTGAAGGCTAAGAGAACAAAGGGCACTTAGTTTGGAACTTTAATCATTACAAATGAAAAATGAGCAATAAAAACCCTAAAAAGTGGATAACTTGAAAACAAAAGCTCAAAACAATGGGAACTTGATGCGTGCACTTAAGATTTGGCCATGCTTTAGGATGAAAACCCTCAAGTTGACTCTCTTCAAGAGGAGAATGTAACTCAGGTGCCTACTAAGACACTCACTTTTAGTAAGTCTACTAAGTGAGAACAAGCTTGGATCACAACACACAATACTGAATGTATTACCACTAGAATGTACAAAGATAAGTAACCCATTAGGGCTATAGGCCTATATACAAGCCAGGGGCAAAAAACCTCCTAAAAAGGAAAAAAAAGGCCCCGACATTCCTAGTGTGTTCACACACATCACTACCTTAATATATCAACAAATCCCCCTTCAGAGTGATGTAGTAAACAAGGAGCTTGCACGTGTGTATAAGGAAATGCCAAGCCATTTGGAATCAATCCACAAAAGGAAGTAAGCCCAAAGCTTTGCGGAGAGCTTCAAACTTCTCCCTAGGCAGAGCCTTCGTGAAAAGGTCAACAATTTTCTCCTATGTGGGCACATATGCCAAGCTGATCTCTCCAGTAGAGAACCTCTCCCTGACATAATGATAGTGCACCTCAATGTGCTTAGTGCGAGCATGGAACACAGGGTTCCTTGCAATTTCCAATGCCTCTGATTGTCAATGAAGATGGTGGTGGCAGAAGACTGACCAACACCCAAATCAACCATAAGGCGTCTGAGCCACACACACTCAACAGTTGTTGTGCAAGCTGCCCTATACTCAGCCTCACAACTAGAAGTGACCATAGTAGGCTGCTTCTTGCTCAACCAAGATATGCATGAGCTATGAAGCATGAAGCAAAAAACCATTGGTGGACACACGAGTGTCATAGCAACCAGCCAAGTCACAGTAAAAAATGCATGTAAATCTGGCGGTAGTGATCCCCCCTTGGGATGAAACAATCCAAGTAGCCAGGTACCACTCAGGTAGCAAAATATGCTCTTAACGGCCTGCCAATGCTTGAAACCTAGGAAATGCATAAACCTACTCATCTGTGAGATAGAAAACTGAATATCTAGCTAAGTAATGCATAAGTGAATCAAGCATCCAATAGCTTGCTGATAGAGAACGACATCAAATGCATCTCCAACATCATGAAGACTCAATCGTAAACCTCTCCATAGGAGTGGCAATAGGTTTGCAGTCTTCAAGGCCAAAACAATGCAATAATGTGTCAATATATTTGGTTTGACACAAATCTATTCTATCATCGAACTGCATAAATTGAATGCCCAAATAATGTTGGAGATGACCCAAATCTGACATCTCAAATGAGGCATGAAAATCAGCCTTAAAATCAGAAATATGCTTCTCATGAGGACCAGTGAGCAACATGTAATCAACATAGACAACAATGATAAGAAGCACATCATTTGCACAAGTTACATATAAGGTGCTCTCAGTTGAACTGTTCTCAAAACCATGTGCAATTAGATAGGCATGTATCATACCAAGCACATAGTGCTTGCTTTATACCATATAATGCCTTCTTCAAACTACACACTTTGTGTTCATGCCCTTTCTACACAAAGCCAAAAGGCTGAAAAACATACACTTCTTCATGCAAGTCACCATTCAAAAATGCAGTTTTAATGTCCAACTGATGTACATTCCAACCATGATGAGCTGCAAAGTGCACAAATGCTATGAACAATAGTCATTCATCATGTAGGAGCAAAGGTCTCATTAAAATCAATGCCTCTTTCTTGAGCATAACCCTTTGCAACAAGCCTAGCCTTATACCTATCAATTGTTCCATCAGGCTTACACTTTCGCTTGTATACCCACTTAGTGCCAAATGGTCTTCTTGACAGGAGGCAAGTGACATAAAGACCAGGTACCATTCTTCATTATAACATCATATTCAGATTGCATAGCAGCCATCCAATTTTCTGAATTTGTGCTTTATCAAACAAAATAGGCTCATTCTCATCACAGAGACTAGAGGAAGCCATATCATAGCAATTTGATGCAAAAGAAGGAGTATGAGAGCCTGAACGAGTACAATATGACAAAGGTGTATCTAATTTGTTGTCGTGCAAAGTCGGCACCAACCATTTTGACATAGTTTTTGCCTCCTCGATATCAGATCTCTCATCAACAAGTGCATCATGTAAATCATCATCAGAAATGGAATGATATGCATCATCGCATGAAACCTGTGAAGGCTGAGCAGTTGCCTCATTAGGACCAACACTAGACTATCCACCTGTAAACAGAGGAAGCAAAGTATCATACATGTCTGTAGCTAGCAAATGTCTCTTTCATACATGAAAGTAATGGTTGAATAACATCTTCCAAAAAAAAAACATCATGGCTAACCAAAATGCATTTAGTCTGTGGATGATACAGACGATAGCCTTTTCTTTCAGAACTATACCCAACAAAAATACATTTCACTACTATATCATCCATTTTGCCCAGCCTACATGCTTGATATGATGTTCAATGTGTAGACATATGAACACCTCTTGTAAAAGAGTACATTTTATCTCTTTTAATTGTAAAAGAAAGAATGGCTTAAGTCATCCATGATGTAAAAAGCAAATTTGTGGCTCTAACTACTTAAAACCATGAATCGATTAGCTGAGGGAATATTTCCTAATTCCTAGCATCACTTTTAGGTCAAGTAATTTGAATTCAAATTCAAAACTACCTCCAAAAGTAGCTATAAAACGAGCAAGAAGGAAGTCGCCAAAGGAGTGCTTGATTCGTGCCCATTTCATGCCCATTTGCAGAAATTGAAGAGCTCAGTCCATATCTCTATCACTCTACTCCCATTATGGAAATACTCATTGCCAATGTGGTTGCAATCATGTGTGAATCTATACATTCATCATTTACTTCTTCTTTGATTTGTTCTCTGTTATACCCACTTAGAATAGTAAACTTCAGAAGTTCCTATCTCAAGCTATACGTAACCTTTTTCAGATTTTTAAATTGTATTGCATAGCTCTCAAAATTTATGCTCACAAAATTTCATGTCCATTGGATTTACCATTTGTGAGAAATCTTTATTTCATTGCTCAATTGTCTATCTCTACAGAGCCCGAAAATGGTGGGAGTGTTCCAGATTTTGCTAAAACTTTTTCTCAGTGCTCAATTGATAAATTGAAGTGTTTTAACTTGTATTGGGAAGCTTGCTAAGTCTATTTGCTATGTGAAAAACGAATTTTTATAATTCCTATCAGGTTGAGAGCACTGCTCATTTTTTTTGGTAGGTGTATGTACAAAAATAGCAAGTTTTGGGAGCTAGTCATTTTGCAACTAGTGTGTCTTGACTCAAACTTTTGAGATACTTGTTCCAAAGCACTTGGGTGATTTTTTTGTGGATTTATGAAGCTCAAAGGGTCTACTAACCAACTCTGAAGTCTCAATTGGCTGTTGGGAAGTTGGTTGTAGCAACGTCAATTCATCTTCAGGTTGCATCCACCATCTCTCTCCATAGTGGTATCAGAGCATAGTCAATCAACATGGGAGATGGATTTCCATCAACAATTGAAAAATTGGATAGAAACAACTACCCAGCATGGTCTCTAAGGATGGAGGCTTATCTTCAAGGGAGGAATCTATTGGAATACACATCTAGAGATGAAGCTATGCCAACCATGAGGAACAAAGGGCAACCATCACATGATGAAGGGGAAAGACTTTCAAATTGGTATTCAAAGGATGCACTTGCAAGGTCCTATATTCTAAACTCAATCTCTAGTGCTTTTACCTCATGTCAAGGGATGCAAGACATCAAGAGAGAGTTGGAATGCACTTGCTTCTTTCTTCTCCTCCAACACTCGAGCAAGGAAGAACCAATTGTGGATGGAGTTCACAACAATGAAGAAAAGCCCCAAGCAAAGTGTGACTCATTATGTCACAAAGATGAAGGAGATTTCAGATCAACTTGGAAGCATTGGAGAGGTAATTTAAGAGGAACAAACCATTAGACAAAATCATAAATGGAATCAAAGCAGATGACAAGTGGGAGTCCTTCACAACAGCCATGGATTTGTACATGGATATGCATGTACCCGACCTCAACACACTCATGGACCAACTCTTCACTCATGAAGCAAAGATTAGCAAAGGTGCTGAGTCCTCAAGAGGTAATCAAACTTTTGCCTTATATTTTGATAAAGCTAAGGTCAAGGACAAGTCAAAGAATAAGAAGAATGAACATGAAAGTAGCTCTTTCCAAGCAAACTTTGCAGGTAGAGGAAGAGCTAGAGGAAGAGGCAGAAGTGGAAAGCAAGGTAGGGGGAGATTCCAATAATCTCAACCTTGCAATATATGTGGCTTATCTAATCTTTCTACTGAAGAATGTTTCAAGAACTCGAGGAACTCAAGAGGAAGATGATTCAATAGAGGTGGCTATGGATCAAATAGAGGCAGATACAATGGAGGTTACAACAACTACAATAACAATTACAACAATAACAACTATAAAAGTGGCCATAGAGGAAGAAGAGATTACAATAACTATGCAGAGGACCAAAGCCAAGAAGATTCATTATTGATTATGAATCTATCAGTGAAGAAGGGTAAGGATGATGATCACATCTTTTACATTGATTCCGGATGCTCAAATCATGTAGCAGGAAATGTGGCTTTACTTTTTGATTTGGAAGATCCTCACAACAAACATGAAGTGCAAACAGGAGATGATACAAAGCACTCAGTGGAGAAGATAGGTAATGTTAAGACATTAGATGGGAATATGAACCTTTTAAGCAAAGTTTTGTATGTCCCTACAATGACAAAAAACTTAACAAGTTTTGGGCTGATTGTTGCAAAAGGATTGCAGGTTAGATTCAACTGATTTGGAGCATATGTTGAAGACCCAAGGCAAGGCTTTAAAAGGATTGCCAAAGGGGAAAAGATAGGAAGACTTTTCACTTTTGAAGTGGAAGATAATAAGAATATAGCCTTATTTAGCTATGGATCTCAAACTCTCACAGAGTTGGAGATATGGCACAAAAGGTTTGCTCACATTGGTGAGAGGACACTCAAACAAATTTGCAGGGACCAAAGTGAAGTGTGAAGCTTGTCAACTCGGCAATGCTCATAGACAACCTTTCAATAAGATGGGATATGTGTATCAAAATCTTTTTGATCTAGTGCACAGGGATGTGTGGGGTCCAAGTAAGGAGCCATCTATATCATGCTCAAGATATTATGTGTCTTTCATAGACGATTGTAGCAGGTGGACCATTCTATTTTTCATGAAGCACAAGGATGAAGCTTTTAATTGCTTTAAGAGGTATGTTGCTCTTGTTGAAAACCAAACAGGTAGGACTTTGAAAAGACTCAGATCAAATGGCAGAGGAGAATACTTCTCTTCTGAATTTGATGCCTACTTGCATGGAAGAGGCATTAAAAGGGAAGTCACTACGACTTAACACCCAAACTCAATGGTGTAGTAAAGAGGAGAAACAGAGCCATTATTGAAGCTGCAAGGTCCATGATCAATGAAAAGGGATTGTCAAACTACCTATGGGCAGAGGCTGTGTCTACAACCACATATCTCATAAATAGACTTCCATCTAAGTCACTAGATGGAACCACTCCATATGAAGTGTGGAATGGAAGAAGACCTAGTCTAGAGCATTGTAAAATCTTTGGATGCTTAGCCTATGCTCACATTCCCTCTCAAGTAAGAGGGAAATTGGATCCCAAGGCAGAGAAGTGCATATTTATTGGTTATGACCAAAACCATAAAGGATATATATTGTACAATCCAACTAATAAAGGATTTTCTATGAGTAGAGATGTAATTTTTTATGAGAACAAATCATGGTTTGATGATGATAGGAAAGTGAAGCTGCCTTATGACTTGGATCCATCACTTCAACCAAAGGACCCAAAGAAAATTGAAGAAAGTGATTTAGAGATTGACCTAGAAGACTTAGAAAGACTAAAGCTATGTAAGAACAAAGGTAAAGCAAAGATGCAAGATGCTACATATGGACCTGAGAGCTCACATCAACCACCTAGAAGGTCTTGAAAGGAGAAGAAGTAACCAGAGAGGTATGGTTATGATAATTCCTTGGTCACCAAGCACTCAATCTACATTGCAAAGGATTCAACCAATGAAGAACCTACCACATTTGAAGAAGCACAAAGCAAGAAAGCTTGGAGAGATGCAATGGATGAAGAAATGGAAGCCTTGAAGGAGAATGACACTTGGGAGCTTATACTTAACAAGCCATCTATGAAGGTAATTGGATCTCGATGGATATACAAAATCAAGAGGAATCCACATGGAGTATAAATAGACATAAAGCAAGGTTAGTTGCTAAAGGGTTTGCTCAAACCCATGGTATTGATTATGAGGAGACTTTCTCTCCTGTTGCAAAAATGCCTACAATTAGGGTTCTCATTAGTCTTGCTACATCTAGAAATTGGAAGCTCTATCAACTTGATGTAAAGAATGCTTTCTTAAATGGATGGATTTATGAGGAAGTGTATATGACACAACCTCTTGGATATGAGGATGCACATCATCGTAACTATGTATGCAAATTAAAGAAAGCCTTGTATGGATTGAAGCAAGCTTCAAGAGCTTGGAATTTCAGATTGGTGACTTATTTGTAGGACCAAGGATTCAATGCTAGCAAGGCGGATACCTCTTTGTTCATAAAGAGGAATAGATCTAAAGTGATCTATTTATGTGTGTATGTTGATGATATCATTATCACTGGGAATGATCTTGAAGGAATAAAAAAGGTAAAGAGTCAAATGAAAAAGGAGTTCAAAATAAGTGATCTTGGACCACTCACTTATTTTCTTGGATTGGAGTTAATCTACATAGGTTCAGGTATATGCATCACACAAAGGAGTATGTGCATAACATGCTCATCAAGTTCAAGATGAAAAACACCAAGTGTGCAGGTACACATATGGAGAAAAATTATAAGCTTAGTGCTTATGAAGGAGAGCCAATTGAAGACATCACAAGCTATCAAAGCTTGGTTGGAAGTTTGAACTATGCAACACTCACAAGTGTGGATATATGCTATAGTGTTAGCATATTGAGTAAGTTTATGCATAAGCCGAGAAGACAAGCGACCAAGAGAGTCCTCAAGTACCTAAAGGGGACCATGAGTGAAGGTTTGTTTTATCCTTTTACTTCAAATATTGAGCTAAAGTTCTACTCAGATGCGGATTGGGCCAGATCTAGAGATGATAGAAGAAGCACATCCGGGTACGTATCATTTGCAGGTTCAAAAATCATTTTGTGGTCATCCAAGAAGCAACCAGCAATGGCATTATCTTCTACTGAAGCCAAATATAGAGGTTTGGATAACACAAATCAAGAAATCATGTGGTTTATATAGATCTTGGACTTCATTCTTCAACACCTCACATTTTTGGTGACAATACAAGCTCACTACATCTTGCAACTAATCCGGTATACCATGCTAGAACCAAGCATATTGAAGTCCGGATCTCAAACCTTAAAGGTCTTCTTGATCCTTCTGAAGTTCTCTCCCTTATATTCTAGATCTATTAAAGATGTCCTATGTTGACATCATAATTAGATCTTTTTTATTCTTCAGTTAACTTGAATTATCAAGTATCAAGAAAATGATCTTTTTGGGCTTTCTTTCAAGCTTGGTCTAGGATCATTTTTATGTTCTGTTAAAGTTACAACTATTCTGTTCTTACTCGTGGGTTCTTGGGATGTTCAGGGGTCTAATAATTCAGAGGCCCTATATATATTTTTCCAATTCACTGCTTAATTTTCGACTATCAATTTCATTGGTTAACCTCGGACAATTACACAAGATGCAATTACACTTCGGCACATGGCATTCTTAACGATCACCGCAATTACATACATAGCACTTTCACTCTTTCTTTATGATTACTGCTACACTTCACTTCAACACAGTGAACATTAACACAGTACTTGATTTACTTCAATACTAACTTTACAGACAACTCTGCGATTAATATAACTTCAAACGGAATCAATTCCAGACCACCACCCAGACTAAACAGGTTGGTGATGCATCTAATCAATAGAGTATGCACAGAAGAGATGATAGATGCATCGCCAACCTATTCGGTCTGGGCGATGGTCTGGAATTGATTCTGTTTGAAGTTATATTAATCGCAGAGTTATCTGTAAAGTCGGTATTGAAGTAAATCAGGTAATGTGTTAATGTTCACTGTGTTGAATTGAAGTTTAGTAGTAATCATAAAGAAAGAGTGAAAGTGATGTGTACGTAATTGCGGTGATCGTTAAGAATGCTATGCACCGAAGTGTAATTGCATCTTTTGTAATTGTCCGAGGTTAACCAATGAAATTGATAGTAAAAAATTAAGCAGTGAATTGGGAAAATATATATAAGGCCTCTGAATTATCAGACCCCTGACCATCCCAAGAACCCACGAGTAAGAACAGAATAGCTATAACTTTAACAGTTCCTTGAATTTCAAGTCATACTTTGGGATGAAGCTTTTAGAGCTTCATCTTTTAGAGCTTCATCTTTTAGAGTTTACCTTCAAGGTCAAAGCAGTTGATCTTCTCCTCTTTTCTAACTCTCTATGAGAGATAGATCCTTTCATATTTTGTTGGTAGAATTATTTTTCCTTTTGATAGGATAATTGAAGAAGATGTCTATTCCTAGACATTATCTTCCTGACGTATTCCTTTGGATCATGAGTCCCTTTTTCTTCTAGCCCTGCTTATGGATTTTGTCATACCATGCACGTGGAGCTTGCTTGAGATCATACAAGGCTTTATGCAAGCGACAAACCATATGCTCTTTCCCTTTCATAGAAAATCTAGGAGATTGCTTCACATAAACCTCTTCTTGCAAATCACCATTCAAGAAGGTTGTTTTTATGTCCAACTGATGCACTTTCCAACCTCGATGGGGAGCCAATGCAACCATGGTACGAATGGTAGTCATGCGTGAAGTAGGTGCAAATGTTTCCTCATAATCAATGCCATCTTGTTGTGGCTTTGGCAACCAATCTAGCTTTGTAGCGATCAATGCTACCATCAGATTTTCTCTTAATCTTATAAACCCACTTTGTACCAATGGCATTCTTTCCTTTTGGCAATTCACATAACTCCCAAGTGCCATTCCTATGTATGGAATCCATTTCTGATTGCATAGCACTCATCCATTGTGGATCGTCACATGCATCTTCAAAAGAAAGTGGCTCTTCATTACATGCTATAGCAATAAGAGAATAATCCACAAAATTACTTGATGCATGGTGAGAGCTTGATCTTGTTCTACCAAGTAAAGGTGCACTCAATTTGCTATCTTGCAAAGTTTGTTTCAGATACTTTGGCATAGTTTGTGCACTCTTGATAGACATGCGTTCATTATGTAATACATCTTCAACATGTACATCATGAGTGGGCTGAATTTCATGCTCATTTTCAGCCATATTTTGATGCAAATGTTCAACCATATGTGGCTTGAAATTTCTAGCAGTTTTGACAATTTTTGGCTGAAAATTTTTAGCCATGTTTGGATGGAAATTCTCTACATTTTTAGTACTATTTTGTTGGAATTTTTCAGCCCTTTGAGCCTCAGTTGGTTGGTCTACATGGCCATAGTCAAGTGCACCATTTTGGAACAAAGGCATGAGTGTATCGAACACATCTTGTGAGCTAATTGTTGGCTGTTTTTTACATTTAAGTAGAGGGAAAACTGAATTTTCAACAAATACCACATCTCACCCCTCTCCCACCATAGAAGGGACTGCATGGCGGCCATTTCTAGGGTTTTCCCCCGGAGAATACCACCCAACCTTCTCCCACTGCTTCATGCCCCTATCTCTGAATCAGAAATCATTGCGGTCATCGATGCCCTCCCCCTCGGTAAAAGCCCGGGACCCGACGGACTCACTAACGAATTCTTTAAATCCTTCAAGCTGGAGGTTGCCACCCCTCTTCGGTTGGTTTGGCAAGAAGCGCTAAAGTTTGGCGCTCTTCCGTCTTGTCTAAATAATGGAATTATCAAGCTGATACACAAGAAGGGGGAAAAGAACAGAATCGAGAACTGGCGACCTATCACGATGCTCCAAACAGGATACAAGATCATCGCAAAAGTCATTGCCAACAGACTCTCGTGCCACTTGAGATACTGGCTTAGCGAGGACCAAAAAGGCTTCATCAAAGGCAGGTCTATTCTGGAAACCATTATGGATATTTGGGAAGGTATTCAATTTGCAAATGAGTCTAAACAAGATGTGGTTTTCATTAAGATCGACTTTGACAAAGCCTACGACAGACTGGAATGGGACTTTCTTCTGCAGTCGCTTCAAGATCTCGGATGTAGTCAGAAATTCACCAAGATGATCGCGACCCTGCTTGGAAACGCAACGACCCAAATTAATGTGAACGGTAAACTTTCGAAGGCGATCCATCTTAGAAGATCTATTAGACAAGGATGCCCTCTGGCCCCCCTTCTTTTTGCTATTGCCACTGAGGGGCTGAGCAGACTGGTCGCGCATCATGTGGAGACTGGCAATATCAAAGGCCTCCGGCTGCCACACGACCACAGTCAAATCACCATGAGACTTTTTGCCGATGATATGAACGCGTTTGTTCACAATGATAATACCAGCCTGGAGACTTTCTGGAGGTGTCTTGCTACCTATTGTGAGGCCTCTGGATCCAAGATCAACCACTCTAAGACCGCCTTTAGAGCCATTGTGGGACATCATCCGGGCCTTCTCACTGAGCATGGCTGCCAAATCATGCCCCAGGGCCAAACTTTTCGTCTTCTGGGAATTCCTTTGGGGTTTGGCGTCTCTATGGAGCAGCGTTGGAGTTGGGTGTTGGCCAAACTCGAAACTAAGCTTAACTATTGGAAAGGTATGCAAATCAACCTTGCTGGGCGGGCGATGGTTATCAACACGTTCCTCCTCTCTTCTACCATTTATTTCCTTTCTTGCTGGAGACCGAACGAGCAAGGCTTGTCCAAATTGAGTAGTACCTGTAGAAATTTTCTTTGGACGGGCGATCACAACAGAAGGGGGGTGCCTAAAATCAAATGGGACATCTGCACTAGCCCCAGAGAATGCGGGGGACTTGGTATCCTGGACATTGGGAGTATGGCCAACAAACTGGCTGCCAAATGGATGATTAAGGCCTGGTGCAACAGGGAGGCCTCGTGGGCCAAGCTGATCTTCAGAAACAAGAATGAGTTGACTCTCACGGGGTTCCCAAACTGGAAGAATCTCGACATCATGACCCTGCTATTCTCCCCGATCCCTGTCTTCCCGAAAGGCTCCAATCTCGTGTGCTCCCTTTGGAAGGGCTGGAATAAAGTCAAAAGCCTCACAAGAATTAGTGAGGACTGGAAGTGGGCGGCCGGAATCAGACAAAACGACTCTATCTGGTTCCCAATACATGGCATCCGGAGGGTGGAATCGTGGAACATTCGAAATGCCAAGAGATTATGGCACAAAGGATTCAAAAAATGGAAACACCTCTGGAAACATGACACCAACGACTGGATCAATTTCGAGGATATTGATCCCTGCAAAAACATCTCCTACGAAGAGTGGAACACTTTGCAAAGTAGATGCCTCGCATGGGATCGGAACAAGATTCGCCTTCTCATGGGACACGATGCACCGAACTCGCTTGGTCTCAAATGGCACAATGGAAATAATCTACTCAAAATCCCGAACATCAAAGAGACGACTGACCACCAGATCAGTCTCAACAAGATGTGGTGCGTGTCTTGGACGCGGCTCCGATGGGACATGAAGTTCATGGGTATCTGGCACCCTCTGATCGAGATTAAGAAGTCTGTCCTCCTTTGGCAAATTCTGCACCGTGGAATTTGGACTAACCACAAGGCTAGCAAAATTTGCTGGGTCCCTCCTTGGTGCAAACGCTGTCACCGGGCTATTGAAGATGTCGCCCACATCTTCCTTTCCTGCCCCAGCTCCTTCAGAATCTGGCAGACGGTTGAAAAGAAAATCAGGCTTCAAAAACAGCTTAGTTGGAAACAAGTCCTTTTGGGAGAAGCGATCGGCTGCTCCGCGCAACTCTGGAACGCCATCAGAGGGGAAGTCTTGTGGAAAATATGGCGGGAGAGGTGTGCGCTCAACTTCGGCGATACCCCCAAGGAATGGTCGATTGAGAAATCACTATTCCTCCTTGGCAAAAGGATCGTTAACTGTAAGAAATCCCCCCCCTTCAGGCACCATAAAGTCCTCATTTTGTTCAACAACAAGCTCAAACCCAAGTGGGCCCCACACGAGGGCGATGAAAGGGTAATCAACCTGCTATGTAATGCAACCTAGAACTCATACAAGCTTCCCCTGCTTTGTGGGATTTGGGGGGTCCCGTGGGTGCTAGTCCCCTTCTTTTGTACCTTTGTTTCTTAATTTAATTCAAGTCCGGGAGAGTAGGCTATTGCCGAACTTCCTTTATAAAAAAAAAACAAATACCACATCTCGACTCACAATAATTGTGTTCGTCAATGGATGATACAAACGATATCCCTTACTTTCAACACTATAACCAACAAATATACATTTCTTTGCCTTGTCATCAAGTTTGTGATGTTGTTGTGATGGAACAAGAGCATATGCCAAAGAACCAAACACACGCATATGACTAACTATAGGCTTATGACCATTCCAAGCCTCATAAGGAGTGATGACTCTGAATGCTTTTGTAGGGCAGCGATTCAACACATAGTTTGCACACATGACTGCTTCCATCCAAAACTTATCAGGAAGATGCTTTCCTTTAAACATACATCGTGCCATTTCAAGTAGAGTTCTATTTTTACGCTCCACAACACCATTTTGTTGAAGTGTCTATGGCACTGTACATTGGTGTGAAATACTGCTTTCATGAAGAAAAGCATTAAACTCACATGACATGTATTCACCACCACGATCTGTGCATAGAGTCAAAAGCTTTTGTGAAGAAAAATTTTCAGCCATAGCTAAAAATGCTTTGAAGCAAGAAAATACCTCATTCTTTGCTTTCATAGGATACACCCATGTATGGCGAGTAGCATCATCAATGAAGGTAACAAATATACATGCTTCCCAAAAGATGGAGTCTTGACGGGACCGCATACATCACTATGAACAAGCTGCAATTTTCTTGTAGCGTGTGTATGACTATCTTTTGGAAAAGAAGCACAATGTATTTTTCCAAGAATGCAACCTTCACATGCATGCTTTTCAATGGACTCAAGTGTAGAAAAACCAATAACCATGTACTTCTTTTGCAAGTAAAGCAAACTATTGAAGTTCAAGTGACCAAAACGAGCATGTCAAAGCTCCATTTCAACCATGGAAGAAGTATGAGCAACTAAGGCATTCAAGGCAGCCCTCTTGTATGTATCCATGTGATACAAACCATTACATAATGTACCGGACATCACAATAACATTGCCATTGCTGAAATCATGAACCATACACTTATCATCAACAAAGTGTACATGAAGTCCAGCTTTGGCAATCAACAGAACTGAAATTAAATTCTTCTTGATATCGGACACATACAATGCATTTTTCAAGAGAATCACACCTCCATTTGTAGTTGTAAGCTCAATTTCTCCTACTCCAATGATAGGATAAGAGGCATTGTTTGCACACACCACATGTCCTCCTTTGGGTACATCTTTCAAAGAGGCAAAAAATCTTTTGCATGATGTTATGTGCTTTGAAGCACCACTATCAAAGAACCAATCCGAATTAGCCTCACTCACAACCATACATTTAGAATGCAAAGAAGCATCATAATGACATGTAACAACACATGCCCAAAAATCTTGAGCCATGTTAGCTTTATCATTCTTTACATTTGCTGAATTTTCAGCAATAGACATGCCGAATTCCTTCTTCTTTTCATTGTGTTTAGCAAGCTTTCTACACTCATCAATAGTATGACCAACCTTCTGAGAATATTTGCATCTCTTCTTCTTTTGCAAATCACCATCATTAGAGGAATGAGTGGAAGAGGAAGGTTGAGGCTTTGGTTTTGATGAACCCAAAGCTGAACCATACTAGCTTTTCCCCTTTTGTGAGATAGCAAGTGCTTGCGTTCCCTCAATTAAACCACTCCTATTCACTGTAGATTGCTCTTCTTGCAAACGGAGAGACACAACCTCATCAAATGCATACATATTAGGATTTCCTTTGCAACCAAACAGAGTGTAGTAGCAAAGCTTTGAAAAGATTCCGATAATCCTTTCAACAATGTAGAAAGGAGTGATGCATCCGGAATGATCTCATCTATTTTTGCCAATTCCTCTTTCAAGTCCTTGATGCATGTCACATACACATCCACCGACTCATTTTCAGCCATACACACATCCTCAAGTTGCTTCCTCAAGTATGCAACACGTGGTTCATTATGCACGACATACAAAGAAGCAAGAGTGTCCCATGCCTCTCTCGATATAGAACATGATCGAATGTGTGGAACTATATGACGCTTCACTGAAAGCGCAATAAAAGCATGAGATGGAGCATGTTTTCCATCCCATCTAAGCTGCTCCTATGTAGGTGGAGAAGGAGAAACCACTGTACTCGAAGAAGAAGCTCCATCTGTGATAGTAGACTGTGAAGTAGAAGAACCTGCGGGTCTTCGATCTACATCTGCCACTATGTTCCAAAGCTATTTAGCAACAAGAACATGCTTCATCATGTAAGACCACATTGGATAGTTGGTCCCATCAAGCTTATCTTCAGGTTGAAGCATGCCAAACAAGTCATTGCTGCCCGTCATTTCACTAAAGAATAAGAATGTGATAAAATCTTCACTTCGACGAAAGCTGAAATGAACGTTGAAATTTCAGCTCACAAACCGTCACTCTGATGGCAATTCTGAGTGCACGAATGGCTTCAAAATGGGGGTAAAACTCTAGCGCACCTAGTGGAAATGTTTCTTGGCTTCTAAAATTCACACTTCTATGCTCTGAAGTCGATTTGCACTATTAAAAATGCACGCATGCCACGACGCAAAAAACCGAAACTTGAGAAGGAGCTTAACCTGCTATGATACCACTATTGGGTGTGTGTAGAAGTGCGAGAGACACACAAGAAGCACACACAAGGAGCACAAATGCAGCAAGACACACAAAGAAGTCGATGGCTGGAATAACTCTCTCTATTGATGATAAAATTGAACTGAAGTAAGAGCTGAATAATATCCCTAAGTACAAAGTACCACCACATATGAGAGTATCAAGTATGTGGTAGCATGGGGAAAAAACCTCTAGCATGTGAACCTTTTCCCTATACATGGTCACTTTTTACTATAGTGCTGGCTAGAGGTATTTTCCCCATGTTACCACATACTTGATACTCTCATATGTGGTGGTACTTTGTACTTAGGGATATTATTCAGGTCTTACTTCAGCTCAATTTTATCATCAATAGAGAGAGCTATTCCAGCCATCATCTTCTTTGTGTGTCTTGCTGCCTTTGAGCTCCTTGTGTGTCTCTCGCACTTCTACGCACACCCAACAATGGTATCAGAGCGGGTTCAACTCCTTCTCAAGTTTTGGTTTTTTGTGTCGCGATGCATGTGCACTTTTAACACTGGAAATCGACTTCGGAGCATAGAATTGTGAATTTCAGAAGACAAGAAACATTTCCACCAGGCGCTGAGGTTTTACCCCCATTTTGAAGCCATTCATGCAGTTAGAATTGCCATCAGAGTGACGATTTGTGAGCTAAAATTTCAGCATTCATTTCAGCTTTCGTCGAAATGAAGATTTTGTCACATTCTTGTTCCTTAGTGAAATGGCGGGCAACAATGACTTGTTTGGCATGCTTCAAGTTGAAGATAAGCTTGATGAGACCAACTAACCGATGTGGTCTTACATGATCAAGCATGTTCTTGTTGCTAAACAACTTTTGGACATAGTGGTAGATGTAGATCGAAGACCCGCAGGTTCTTCTACTTCACAGTCTACTATCACAGATGGAGCTTCTTCTTCGAGTGCAGTGGTTTCTTCTTCCTACATAGGAGCAGCTTAGATGGGATGGAAAAGATGCTCAAGCTCATGCTTTGATTGCGCTTTCAGTGAAGCGTCATATAGTTCCACACATTCGGTCATGTACACTCTTGCTTCTTTGTATGCTGTGCTTAATGAAGCATGTGTTGCATACTTGAGGAAGCAACTTGAGGATGTATGTATGGTTGAAAATGAGTTGGTGGATGTGTATGTGTATGTGACACACATCAAGGACTTGAAAGAGTAGTTGACAAACATAGATGAGATCATTCCGGATGCATCATTCATTTCTACATTGTTGAAAGGATTACCAGAATCTTTTCAAAGCTTTGCTACTACACTCCGTTTGGTTGCAAAAGGAAATCCTAATATGTATGCATTTGATAAGGTTGTGTCTCTTCTTTTGCAAGAAGAGCAATCTAGAGTGAATAGGAGTGGTTTAATTGAGGGAACACAAGCACTTGCTATCTCACAAAAGGGGAAAAGCAAGTATGGTTCAGCTTTGGGTTCATCAAAACCAAAGCCTTAACCTTCCTCTTTCACTCATTCCTCTAATGATGGTGATTTGCAAAAGAAGAAGAGATGCAAATATTGCCAGAAAGCCGGTCATACTATTGATGAGTGTAGAAAGCTTGGTAAACGCAATGAAAAGAAAAAGGAATCCGGCATGTCTATTGCTGAAAATTCAGCAAATTTAAAGAATGATGAACCTAACATGGCTCAAGATTTTTGGGCATGTGTTGTTACATGTCATTATGATGCTTCTTTGCATTCTAAATTTATGGTTGTGAGTGAGGTTGATTCGGATTGGTTCTTTGATAGTGGTGCTTCAAAGCACATAACATCATGCAAAATTTTTTTTGCCTCTTTGAAAGATGTACCCAAAGGAGGACATGTCGTGTGTGCAAACAATGCCTCTTATCCTATCATTGGAGTAGTAGAAATTGAGTTTACGGCTACAAATGGAGGTGTGATTCTCTTGAAAAATGCATTGTATGTGCCTGGTATCAAGAAGAACTTAATTTCAGTTCTGTTGATGTCCAAAGCTGGACTTCATGTACACTTTGTTGTTGATAAGTGTATGGTTCATGATTTTAGCAATGACGATGGTCTCGTGATGTCCGGTACATTATATAATGGTTTGTATCACATGGATACATAGAAGAGGGCTTCCTTGAATGCTTTAAATGTTCATACTTCTTCCATGGCTGAAATGGAGCTTTGGCATGCTCGTTTTGGTCACTTGAACTTCAATAGTTTGCTTTACTTGCAAAATAAGGACATGGTTATTGGTTTTCCTACACTTGAGTCCATTGAAAAGCATGCATGTGAAGGTTGCATTCTTGGAAAAATGCATCGTGCTTCTTTTCCAAAAGATAGTCATACACACGCTACAAGAAAATTGCAGCTTGTTCATAGTGATGTATGTGGTCCTATCAAGACTCCATCTTTTGGGAAGCATGTATATTTTGTTACCTTCATTGATGATGCTACTCCATACATGGGTGTATCCTATCTATTTTGGACTACTTGCATCAGTAAAAAAATTATACTGATGTTCTTCAAGTTCCCATAAAGTGTCCATCCAAACAATTAGAGATTCTTCTGATAAGAACCTTTGCTGTAACGGATATCTGCAAACTAGGGACCATAATTTCCATAGGTGTGATAGCTTCCATACTGTAAAATTGTTTAAAAGGTGTAAAGCTTGTGGATACTTTGTACGAAGCGCGGTAAGCCCATAGCACCGAAGATAAATACTGCTCCCATTTGGTTGGACATTCGAGAAGAAATTTCTATACCATAGTAAGTAGGACCTTGTTTGTGCTTTCAACCAATCCATTGGCATGAGGATAGTAGGGGGAACTAAATTTGTGCTCAATCTTAAAATAATCAGTGATCGCTTTGATAATTTGATTTAAAAAATGAGTGCCCCTATTAGAAACTAACTCAAAAGGAATTTTGTAACGAGGAAATAATTCCATGAGTAAGACCGTGGCAAAACTATTGGCTATTGAATGGTGCATACTCCATGCTTTTGGCCATCTCGTACAATAATCAATGCAAGTAAGAATAAATTTTTTACCTGAGGTAGCTTGAGGGCAGATCATACCAATAAAATCCAATCTCCACTTTTGAAAAGGCTCTAGAGGTAAAATGGGCTGTAAAGGAAAATGATGAATATCACATGGTTCACTAGTTCATTGACAAGGATCACACCATTGTACATGATCATGGACATCCTTATGCATGGTAGGCCACCATAACCCACTGTGTAATATTTTTTGAACTGTCAAATTAGTACCTTGATGGCCACCAAAAATGTCGGAATGAGCATCCGTAATCACAACAGGGACTTCATGAGCTGGCACACAATGAAGCCATATTCTAGTAACATCCTTATAATACAATTGATCAATAATAATAGAAAATCTGTGGCTTTGTAATGCTGATTTCTTCTGAGTCGTGGATTGTAAATGAGAAGGAGGAACAACAATTGCCAGAAAGTACATCATCGCTTCATACCATGTAGGAGTGCCCAATTTTGGTTGGGTATGATATGCAACATAAAATATATCTACATCAAGAAAAGAGTCATCCACTCCATCCGATGGTTCACCATTATCTAATTGGGAAAGGAAACCATCAATAATATGCGAAGATCTAGGGCAATGAACTACATCATAATCATATTCCTACAATAAGAGAACCCACCGACCTAATCTCCTGACAAGATTTTGCTGCTTGATTAAATATAACAGTGTAGAATGATCAACATGAAAAGTGAATGCATGACCTAGAAAGTAATGCCAAAATTTCTTGATAGAATAAATGAGCCCTAGATACTCGCTTTGAGTTACTGAATACTTTTTCTCTATTGTAGTCAAACATTGAATTGTGTAATAAATAGGGCGAACTAGGATCTTCCTACCTTCTATGTTAAAACTGCTCCAATAGCAATATCTAAAGCATCCACAAAGACATGGAAAGGTTTAGATCAATCTGGAGCTTGAAGTACAGGTGCTTGCATAAGTAAGGTCTTCAATTTGTGAAATGCCAGATTACACTTGTTGCTCTAGCACAATGGTGAGAACCACGTTAAGAAGCTTCACCTCCTTAATTGTCAATCCGCGGAAGAGATAGGAGTGATATGAAGATCGTGAATGTGAGATGAAGTGAGAGTGAAGGTGAGAAGCATAGAAATGCACACACACATACACACACACTACGAAGAGACAAGCAAGACACAATGGAAGGTGAGAAATCAACTCTATTACTCAAGAACACTATTACAAGCTCAAAAGAACTCTAACCTCAAACAAGCTAACCTCAAAAATGAGCTCTCTAGCTCTTTTTATAGTTTCTAGATTAGTTTTGACCGGTTTCACATCTAGTGACCGGCATAGTTAAAAAATAGGTCCTAGATGCTATTTGAAAGGGTAAACGGTGTCTAAAAATAACGAAAATTGATACGCTTGTTCTACCTAAGCTCCTCAAGCTTGAGGACTCCTCGGCTTGCACAAAATGGAGCTATGGATTACAAAATGGGGTTTTCTATGTTACATATGTTACAATAGTGATAAAAATCACTGTTGGAGGTTTTTGGAAAGTATTTGAAAACATAATTCTTTGAAAAAATATTTGACTGGCTCCCTGCTCCGTCGTTATATGCTTCCGCGTCTTCTATGCCTCTGGCTACTTCCAACACCCCCCTCCCTCTCGCGTCTGTCGTCCCTGACAGAACCTTGTTGTGAGGTTTGCCGGATATAGTTCTGTAGGAGGTCTTGAGCGAGGGTGTGCTCGGAGATACGAATGCCTTGGGCCAGATCTGCCTTGAGTTTCTCCCAGTCAATTGGTTGCGGTTCTTCCGATGGCGGGAGCTGATAGTGTGTGGAATAGACCATTCGTTCACAGGCAAATAAGTGTAATAAATGTGTAGGCCTGCTTATGAATACCTCTGAATGGTATTCCTAGAAGCCGGTTGTGAACATCTCTTCGAATGTCTGCTTGTAGCATGCCGGTAGATATTTTATTCTGCAATGCCAGGCATAACACACCCGTAGCGATGGCGTTGTACTCATATCTTATACCAGATCGAAATTGCCATGCTCAAAGCCCGGGGTGTTGACATGAGGTGCCTTGACGCGTCGGAAGACTTTAAAAATAATTTGCATCATGTCAAAGATTTTGACAGTCATATGTGCCACTATATCGTCCATATGATTTAATCTAGGGAGCCAGTGGCGAATTGTAGCCATCATGTAGCCAACAATTGGTAACTCGATGGGTGGCTTAAAATAGGGGTAATTCAACCAATCCTGGCACTGCTTATTGTTTTGTACCTTAATAGCAAAGGCAGTCCAGGAGCGGCGTCGTGGTACTGGTCCCCAACATGGGTTGTACTTTAAGTGCAAAGGTGCCTTTACCCATGTACTCATCATTTCTGGATATTTTTGTAGTAAATCTTTTCGCCACTCTGGTTGATAGATCTCTCCTTGCTGTGCATCTAGTGGCAAATCGTCTTCCTCGAATTGAGTTGCATGCGATGGTTTCTTACCTGTTTCTTTCTCAATGGCTAACTGGTATTCTGCCTTTAACATAAAATACGGTTTATACTGTAGCTCGTGCCCAGATATGTATCGTCGCGGGGCCAAATGAGCAAAGAATGGAGATTGTAAAATTCTTTCTTCTATCATCGCCATGGCATGTAATTGTGCCTCTACTCTAGCTGAGTGCGTTGTTCCAAGTTCCTCAATTGTCTTCATCCACGCGGGAGTCGGGAGTTCGTAAGTCATCTGGCCTTCGGCCGTGACGCGTCCGCTTGGGATGGGTTGTGGCTCGTACGCCTCTTCAAACGTTTCCTCCACCGGGATGGTGATAGTTTCTTCCTTAGCTGGTAGCTCAGGTGGGGAATCTGGCCTTGGTGGTGCTTCATATACTGCAATCCTTGATTCAAGGTTTGATACCTGGGCCCTTAATGCGTTGAGTTCCTCTAAGACGTCAGGAGAGGGTTCCACAGGTGCTGGTATGTCTGGGTGTGCCGGTTCTCGTAACTGGAGTAATTTGTGATCTTCTTTGAGTTTCTGTAACTCCTCATTCATGCGGTCATATTCATCTAGCAATCTTACATGATCTTCTAGCAGCATCCTCATCGAGTCTGAGGGAATGGCTTTGAACCGACTAGGACTTAGTGGTTGGTCTGGATGGTCTAGGGCCGCTTCTAAGTTTTCTCGATTCTGGTCTTGAAGGCGCTGGTTTTCCTCCTTTGCTGCTGCTAGATGTCTTCTGAGTAAGCCCATGTTTCTTGTTAGCGTTGCATTTCGGACTGTCTGGGCTCTTAATAAGTTATCCAGGTCAGTAGTGGCTTCCTTGGTCTTTTCTTCGCTTTCTAGTTCTAATTTATGATAGGCCTCTCGTAATTCTTGGTAGCGGGTGTTCAGTGAGGCATTCTCAATAGACAATAAATTAAGCTGCGACTGTAAGTCATTGGTTGTCCTTTGCAGCTGCTGGTAATTATCGCCAAGAGATGTGAACTCATCTTTGACTTGCGTCATACACATGAACATCTGTCGAAATGCATTATCTACAGTGGGTGATAGTATTAATGGGGTGCTAAATGAAGATGCAGTGGGTGTAGATGCAAAGGGAACGGGGAATGGGGGTGGGAAGGTGGATGCTGTAGTGATTGTTGAAAATTGTGATGTGCCTAAAAATGTTTGTGCCGTGAGTGAAGTGAGTGATGGTGCAGTGGGTGGTGAGATGTCCATGTCATTGGACGTGTCCAGTGCAGTGAGCATGAATATGGGTGTGACCGTGGGTGCTTGTGCTGGTGTAAATACGGGATTTACAAAGGTTGAGGAGTAATTTACAGGGGGGCTGGCTGGTGCAGCTGGGTGAAAAGGGGAAAAAGGGGTTCCAGTGGGTCGGGGAGGTGAGACTGGGGAGAAGGTTAATGGCGGTGGGAATGGGAAAAGGGGTCGTGGAGGTGTGGGGAAGGACGGGAAAGATGGATGGAGGAATGGGTTGAATGGAAAGGTGGATGTGTGAGGGGGTAGACTGGGTCTAATGGGTGCAGGAATTGTGGGGTGAGTGGTTGTAAAGACGATTTCTGCTACACCACCGGCGAATGAAGATGTTGGTCTGGGGGAAGGAGGGTGAAGAGGGGAGGGTGGATGGACTGGCGGTGATGGAGGAGCAGGTGGGGTGGTCGGTACTTCAGTGACTACTGAGGTATGTACAGATGTAGCGTGGGGTGGGGAATCGACAAGGATGGTTTCTGTTGCCAACGAACTTTCGGGGACGAGGTGTGCCTCCCTGGATTGTTCTGAAGACTGTGCTCCTGTTGGTACACGAATGTATTCGCCGGGCTTTGAAAGTAGTCGTACTCTGCGGGGGTCAAACTGTGGTAGTGACTTTCTTTGCAAGTACCTGAGTGCTTCGTTGGAGCCTACTGATTTGACTAACTCTCGGAATCCTTTGATGTATGCGTCTTCGAATCCGCCTGTGACAAGTTCCTGTTCTATTATGGCTTGACTCTCTTCCTCGGTCAGCTTTTTGCATGCCCAAACTTTTTCCATAGTTCTATACAACTTCTTAATAGCCAGTGTGTAAGCTGCTGCTTCGTAAGTTTCATCTTCATGGGTACTTGTATCACCATGTGTGTCTGTTTGTTGTCCTTGGCCATCTGTCTATTCATGCTCTTGGGATT
This sequence comes from Ceratopteris richardii, assembly GCA_020310875.1. Lineage (NCBI taxonomy): Eukaryota > Viridiplantae > Streptophyta > Polypodiopsida > Polypodiales > Pteridaceae > Ceratopteris > Ceratopteris richardii. The sequence goes on along the minus strand of CM035434.1, from coordinate 34,663,301 downwards.
CCTGAGTTCCCTGGCTAGCTTCGTCGTCTCCTTCGTCATCATCGGTTGCTGTTCTTTCGTCATCAGAGCTAGACACAATCTGTCCTTGTGGCTGATCCCTGGGTGTGGTAGGGTAGCTAGGCCTTTCAAATTCTTGAGAAAACAATTGTCCTTCTGAAAACTGGAACTCATTGGAGAATGCATCGGGCATCTCAAAATCAAAAGTTGGATCCAGTGGTGCTGTTTGTTCTGCTTCTAAATGGGGTATTGGAAAAGAGAACGCTTCCGCACCAATGGTGGTGGGAATTTCAGCTGCTGTGGTGATAGGTTCTGTGGTTGTGGCTACTTGGGGTGCAACAGTACTGGTGGTGCCCTTCGTTACAACTGGTCTTGATAATCTGATACGAATAGGTTGTACTGTGGGAGTGGCTGCTGTCGGTGACTGCTCTGGAGATGGTTGTGGTGAGGGTGATTCTGGGACTTGTAGGCATGGGATAGTGCCTCTCATCCGCTTTCCGGCTCTGCCTTTGCTAGCCTTTCTAGCTTTCTTTGTGGTTCCTTTAAATGCCTTCAGTTCCTCACTAGTCATGGCGCGCTCTATGGGTAAATCATATGCCAAACACATATATATAATCCTTGTAAGTGCACAACATCCATTGATGGCTTTCTTTCGTTCCCATCTATGTTGTGCCAAATAGAGCTGATCAATTATCCAGCTAGCTAGATCAACCGTTTGAGGTCCAGTACATGCTAAGTATAATCCAAACCAGATTCTCTTGTGGGGCATGGTAAAACGATCTTGAGCTGGGAAAGCAAAATGCTGCATGCATATCCGCAATGGCTTGGAGAGCTCAGGGGTTATAGCTGAAATATCCTCCCACTTAGTAACATCACCACGTTGTCGCGGAGTTGAGGCTAAGGAGGGTGAAAGCGAGTATAAAGATTCCAATACTAGAAGGTCAATTTCGAGATGCATGATTGGATTCATGAGGAATGAGTGAGAGTCCAAATATTCTTGGTAATTTAAGGCTTTTTTATAAACGGCAAGTGTTATATCATGTTTGAAGGTTCATATTAATCTAGATTTAAGTTTGTCCCTTGAGTTTCTTAGAGGTTTCAACAACAATTCATTTGCCGTAATATGTGAAACCTTCAACTGGGAAACAATTACATACAATTGAAGAACATTGGTCACACGAATTTCTTCTTCATATGACTCGTTTGGGGACACCTAGGAATGCGTGTTCATAGCTCCTTGCATTGGGATAGTTCGACTGTTTGTGTAGAAGAAAGTTTCCGAGTCACATAAGAGAAATTTCAAAAACTCTGACTTTTCATTTATTTATTTTCATATTTGGTACTTTGATTTGACTCTCTTTCAAAGTCCAAACACAAAGGTCCCTTCCATATCGTCTTCGAATGTAAGTTCTAACATATGAACATGCACAAAATAGTATCAAATCTATTTCAGAGGAACCACAAACTCAGAAAATAATCCTTTAGCATTAATGCTTTAGTTTATTTCACAACGAAGTGATTCAACAAATAATCCTTTAGCATTAATGCTTTAGTTTATTTATTTCCATTCAACAAATGCATGATCTTTCACAACGAAGTGATTCTGTTCTCTACCAACAAGATCACTCACTTGAACACTTCATTTAAGGAATCTTCCATGTTGTGTTTAATGAAACGAAAAAGTTCAATAACGCTACACCAATCAGTAGCAGTCCTATCTATTCAGTTTATCATCATAGTTGCAACAGTCTCTTTTCAATTCTAACGAGTTAAATCAACAATAGTTTACAAAAAGTTTGTCTTTCTCCAATTAAGATGCCTTCCCTATATGACGTACAATTGTCAGCATAAGTAAACTCTGTTTAGAGTTTTAAACAACATGTTGATCAAAAGTCATTTTTCATTTACAATCGTGAGTTAAGTAGAAGGCACTGACAAACAGCGCAGCTATAGAAAGAGACGATTCATGAATAAATCCAAAAAAAAAAAAATCAGACCTAAACTCTGTCATTTATTTAAGCAAGCATTCCTTCGATAAACTCATTACCATTTCTAATACGATGTTCACAAATAAACTGTACATGTAAGCATAAATTTCTGATCATACACTGAAGGACTCATAGTTTATCATAGTTACTGTACTTACCAAAACAAATGCGCCATCACGTTGAACAAAGAACCAATCACATTCTTTTTGAGCTGGCACGTGCTGTTCTTTGTTCCTTCACTACAGTTTACCAGTAGATCTACAGTCGCTTCGGGTGTTCTCCTAAGATAGCAGCTCCACCCTTGTTTTCATTGTTTGTGATCGTCCATTCATGGACAACAGCTCTCTCATATCTGCACTGCACAAAATGGCCCTGACTTGACTGAACCTTTTGCAGCATATGCATGGAAGTTAGCTTTTTATATCTTCATTTCTACATTTAAAGGGGTTCCTGATCTTCTTGATCTCTTGTTGAGTTCTGAAATGTGCATGTGATACAATGTTTTCATCATATTGAAGTTAGCATTAGCTCCTTTCTTCAGGTCTTCTTTGCATAAACAATTATATCCTCTAAACTGCTCCTCTTGAACTAGGAAGAAAATGCGACAAGCGCTATAGTGCTTTGAAGTGCCTACTATGTTCGCTCATCATCATTCTTCAAGTGGTTCACAAGAAAATCCAAAGCATCCTTCACATAATCTGAAATGCTTTAGATACTCCAATTCATGAAATGATAGTGCTTCAAGTCCGAGGCCTCAGGTGACAAGTCAACAGAACATCCCCTCTCAAAACCGTCAATCTCCTTCGACTGCAATGCCTAGATTCTGTAGATATGCTAGCACCCATTGTAGCGATACAACACCAACAGCCTTTGATCATCTCGGATATCCCTGATTTCGATTTTCCTTCAAGCGTACAATCGTCGTATCAATCATCATCACATAGGTAGAATATCATTCATTGATAGGATGGATATCTTCATGTGCACATCAAAGATTTCGTCGTCAGAAGATTCGGCAACAGATAATTCATTCGTCAGCAGCAAACAGTGAATTGGCCTTTCCTTCTCCACAACGAGCATCCCTTCGTCCTCGATATCCTCCCCAAGAATTGTCAAAACATTCCTCTTGTCGTATGCCGCTTTTCCTCGTTTTTCATCAGCACATCAGAGATCAGTTTTTCTTGCATCCTCCTCAGCATCGTGCTCGTTCGGATCAAACCTTTTTCAAATTCCCATGCCCGATCAGGCAAAAATTGATATAGTCGAACATAGCACATGACTTTAGCATCATCAACTATGCATTATGTGTGTTGGTACTTCCACCCAAAACAAGCGCGCTCCCTTTGTTCTCAGATCATGTGTATCCTTTTATGCGCATATAGCGTCCTTGAAGATATCAGTTGAAAGTGTTTCCTTGAATTGTCCTCCAACAGCCCCCCTTTGTGACCTTCCTCCTGTACGATCATATTCTGCCTTCTCTATTGATGAGCTTTCCCCCAAACATCTACCTCCTCATGCGAAGCTATTAACCCCCTCTCCAAAATTTGCCAGACAACTCTTCCCTACGTTGGCCTCCATTCCCTGGCTCTTTCTGCGTCGTCCATCCAAAATGACACCTCCAGCGGCCTCCCCAAAACTGCCGTGAACATGAATATTTCTTTTTTGCTCTGCATGTCTCCTTTGAGAGTGGCTATTCTTGTGTCCTGTCGAAGAGCTTCTCTGTGTCTCCGGTCTGAGAGCATATCTTCCTCAACAGTGACAACACACATTCCCCCTGCAGCGCCAAGCCTCGAGGGCATCAGATGAACACCAGACAGACCCTCCCATGCATGCGCTACCTTTTTCTGTGTATCCCCCCTTTCAGAATGGAAAGTTTCCTCCTTTCACGTCGGAAGATCACACCATCAACAGGGCTAATCACACAAGAACTTCAATCAATAGGTCTGCAGCCCTCTTTTAACTTCCGAATGAAAAAGCTTTTTAAAGATGCATAATCATCAAGTTTTTCAGCAACTTCTTCCAGATTTTCCTGAAATGCTCGAGCATAACTCCTTGTTGCCTTGCTTGCTCACTCTTTTTGTCATCATAAAGGCGCCTTGCATGCAATCCTCCCAACATAAGCAATGTTGCAATTGTGGCACCAGAAAGTAAGTATTTGTTTCAATTTAGCAGAAGATGTGCTGGATCCTTCATCAGCAGATATCATGTTTGAAGATGTCGATGTCAAAAGGTTATGAGGTTGACCTCCAAGCAATGCTTTTAATGAATATGAATATCCTTTGACTTGCTCTATAGCACGACCTCTTGTTGGCACAATAGGAAAGTGCACCTAAAATCCCTTTCGACTTTGATTTTCCCAGAAATAACATCGCGAAGCATCCCGAATGGTGCGGTTCAGCCTCTTCAAAACATCTTATGCCGAAAGCAATGGCTTCAAATCGTGACCACATCCACCCCCTCTGAACCTGTACATCCTCCGGATGTACCACCATCGATCTCGGTATCTACAAGTCTTCAAGAATCCAAATGTGAGTGAAATCAAGTGCATGGGTTAAAACAAATGTGCCTATGCACGGCCATGTAATGAGCCCTACATATGCATACTCTAAGTGCATAAAAGACAGCATGGTGCAAATAGGGAGGTATCAGGCATTCGGTGTTGAGGATGTACACTCAAATTGAACTCACATTTTCATCATGGATATACAATTCAATACAAGTGCAATCACTCGTGCAACTACGGGTTTTAACCAAAATATCACTCGTGCTCTTTACATTTCATTTATGCATGTTTTAGGTGCATGAAGAGAAACAAAAATGGTGCAAAAAATCAAGGTTTTATGGTATCTAAGCAACGCTCACATCGCTCACAACTCCACTCTCTTACAGATGCAATCACTCTCCCTTACTGAGAATTATCCTCTCTTATCACTCAAAACTTGCTTTATTATTTTTCAATGATATTTACCTATCTAATTGTGCAGATGGACGTGCTTCTATGGAATTTCAAAGACGTGTTTCTATATATTTTTACATGCATATTTGGCATGCAATGCATCTCAAAGATGGTGCAAAGAAAAGATCAGGGTTAAAGCACGATAGCTAATGAAAAAGATTTTCACGAATTTGTTCTTGAGTCATCATCTCCGTTGGCTTCGCTTGATCATTCCTGCACTCATAGAAACTAAATAAATCATGAGAAACATCAAATCACATGACACAATATATACATGCAATCCATGAAAGAACTTCGGGAAACCATTTGCGGTAAACCATAAAGATGTAATTTGAAAGTGGTTGCCTCCTGCACAATCCATCAAACTCCTAGATCTCCAATTAACTCCATATCAACACCTGTTTATATAAACTCAGAAAACACATTAGTAGCATCATATTCAAAAAGATTGTTTTGAAAAATTTTCATTTTCTTGAGAGCTAGATGCATTTTCTTGCTCTATTTATTTATGCAATTATTTGTTCATTTATTTATTTATTTATTTTTATATTTACTTTTATCCATCTCAAAAAAATCAAAACATAATTATTAAGTATTTACATACTTATATTTACAAAAGTCACTTTTGAATTTCTTGTGAATACAAGAAATTCCTTTCCAATACATTTTCACAAATAAATTCTCCAAAGAAGGTATGTTTAAAAACAAGCCATCTTTGAATTGCACCAATCAGTGTTGCATTCATAAATACAGTAAATATGTATACAAGCCACCTTTTTTGCTTGTCTACCTCTTGGCAGCTTGTTTGGTCTTTGTAACTCTCAGAGAATTTGGATATCCATATTTCAATTATCTGAGCATGAGTATCTTTATTTATGATTCTTTCAAATTCATCATGTGCAGAGTCATGAATACATGTATATGAAGTTTGAAATTTGCATATGTCTGATTCATAATTGAAATTTTCTTGTAAGCATGTATTTTCTTTTATTTCATGCTTGAGATCATTTATAGGAGTTTTATCCCTTTCAATATCTTCTATCATGTCTTCATCACCGTTAAGATGAGGTTTTTGAATAGAATCATTTGAATCCCACTTCAAATGGAAGTGTTCATCATACTCAGACATCAAGACACAGTCATCTTTATTCTCCATGGCAAAATCATTCCTTTCTGACTGAGTTTCGGAAATTATGAAGTCTGCTTCTTTCTCCAATCTTTCCAGGAACTCTTCATCATTGTCTTTTTCCAGATTCATTTGCCCATTTTCATGAAGAGACTCGATATCACTGAATCCAAGAAAGTCTTCATCTTCAATATCACTAGAGACTTTCTTATCAAGATCAAACTCATCATAATTTTTACACCTTATAGGACAGTGCATGTAGATTGACGGGAACTCAACTTCTTTATTCAAGATCCCATCATAGAATTCTTCATATCTCTCAATCATTTCTTGCTCATTCTCTTCAGAGGATGTACTCTCACCACACTCGTCATACATTTCTTCGGTCATTGATTCTTGCTCGACTATCTCATCGTGTATGAGGATCTTGACATATATACCCAAATCAAGTTGAGCTTCATCATTGCAATCGTTTGACTCAATAGTTTTACATTGGATATCCTTCAACGCTATACACACATCAGATTTATCATATGTCACAATAAACATTTCATCTTCCACTTTATGCTCAATTTCTTCAACGTGTGGCCTCAACTCAACATGATTATTTTTGACATACATATCAGTGTTCAGAGGAATGATCAATGATATTTTCTCATCCTCCTCATGTTCATTCATATTTCTCTCTTCATGGAACGTGGCATCATTTACATACATATCATTATTTTGAACTCCATCCAACTTATCCTCTTTTTTATGTGTAGGATCTTTGTCCAATGTGACATCGCTCAAAAGAATATCAATATCTTGATCTTGATCTAGACTATCGGTAGGATTAGGATCATGCTTATCACCATCGCCAAACATATCACTATCTAGAGGACTTATCATTTGTACATCCTCTAGATTAGCACCATACTCATCTTCGTCATCACACATTTCAATCTCTAGAGGACTCATTATTTGCATGTCCTCCTTCATATAAGTAGGTTCATTTTCTTGCATCTCTGTATGCATGTATAATGCGGATTCCTGCATATCCATTTTCTTACCCATCGGATCTTCTATTGACAGGTCCTTAGATTCAACATCATGTTCCATGGGAGTTCCTTCATGTAATTCAGTCATTAGATCAGAAGTTCTATCCGAATCTTGTGTTAGAAAAGGATCATCACCATCAAGTGACATCCAATCATACTCCACATCTTGCCCGATGTCATCATGTAAGGATGCATCTCGAGCTCGATCTTCAGACATATTTATTAGGTTCTCTATTTGTATCTCATCTTTTATCTCCATTTGGTCACCTATGAGCCTTCTAGATATCTCTATCTCTTTGTTTGTATCTTGATATGTTTCTTGATTTGTTTGGTTATCTTTTATTCGATGTGAGGAATTTATCGGAGTAGAGGAAGCTTCATCTTGATTTCTTGTTGGGTATTGTTGGTTTTTGTTTTGTTTTATGTTTGTTGTTTGTTTGGTTTGATGTTGGTTTAGTTTGGTTTGATTTTGATTAGCTTCCACTTGCTCCTTTGATCCTCCCATCTTCGGACTTTGTCCACTTATGGCACCTAAAGATATAATCATTGTAAAAAAGTCTAGGGGCTCTTGGCACCTTGTAACCTTTGAGGTTACATCGATCGCACTTTTAGAAGTTTCTTCATATTTCCCATCATCACTATGGATATTAAGCCCATACATATCTACTTCATGCCCAAATGGGGTCTCTACAACCTCATGGACTTGAACATTATCCACGATTGGTAAAATGCTTGGAACATGGTTATAATTTTCATCTGTTTGAAGATCTGTTCTCCAATCATTTAAAAATTTCTCTATTGTTTGTTGTTTCTTTACGTATTTCATCACAGCTTCATGGACGAGCATCCAATCCTCTGTGAGTCCTGAGTCAGAGTCTATATCTTGTAGAAGTGGAATTAACTCCTCTCGGGCATTAACATCGATTGTTCGAAGAAACAACGAAACTCTTTCATGACTTATGCACCTCTTATCGTGCTCAGAAAGATCATCATATTGTCGCTCAAACTCTTCTTTGATCTCAAGAATTGGTTGGTCTTTGGGCATATGAACCCACCTTAGGAAAGATCTACGAGTTACTTTATCAAGATCCTCTAGCATAAACTGCTTGAGGAGTGTCGCTTTGTATTGGGACCATGTCGTTTGATTTATTCGCATTATTTGGTCTCGCATGTCGTATCCCGACACATAGATAAAGTTTTCACATAATTCTTTTTCCGTCATCGGACTTAATCCGACACCTAGGTATTTGGCCTCGAGTTCATATTCTTTGCAGAACTTTGAGACATTCTTTCCATTGAAAAAGCCACACCGATTGACTAGGCGTTCATGAAGTGATTGGATGGCTTTTTGACGCCTATCTTCTTCTTGAAAGCGTAGGAATTGAGCTAGGATATCTTCCATTTTGATTATGCTAATCTTTGTGGCTCTATAACTCACTCACCCCCTCCTTTCACGTCGGGTTCACCAGGTATGTCGCGGAGTTGAGGCTAAGGAGGGTGAAAGCGAGTATAAAGATTCCAATACTAGAAGGTCAATTTCGAGATGCATGATTGGATTCATGAGGAATGAGTGAGAGTCCAAATATTCTTGGTAATTTAAGGCTTTTTTATAAACGGCAAGTGTTATATCATGTTTGAAGGTTCATATTAATCTAGATTTAAGTTTGTCCCTTGAGTTTCTTAGAGGTTTCAACAACAATTCATTTGCCGTAATATGTGAAACCTTCAACTGGGAAACAATTACATACAATTGAAGAACATTGGTCACACGAATTTCTTCTTCATATGACTCGTTTGGGGACACCTAGGAATGCGTGTTCATAGCTCCTTGCATTGGGATAGTTCGACTGTTTGTGTAGAAGAAAGTTTCCGAGTCACATAAGAGAAATTTCAAAAACTCTGACTTTTCATTTATTTATTTTCATATTTGGTACTTTGATTTGACTCTCTTTCAAAGTCCAAACACAAAGGTCCCTTCCATATCGTCTTCGAATGTAAGTTCTAACATATGAACATGCACAAAATAGTATCAAATCTATTTCAGAGGAACCACAAACTCAGAAAATAATCCTTTAGCATTAATGCTTTAGTTTATTTCACAACGAAGTGATTCAACAAATAATCCTTTAGCATTAATGCTTTAGTTTATTTATTTCCATTCAACAAATGCATGATCTTTCACAACGAAGTGATTCTGTTCTCTACCAACAAGATCACTCACTTGAACACTTCATTTAAGGAATCTTCCATGTTGTGTTTAATGAAACGAAAAAGTTCAATAACGCTACACCAATCAGTAGCAGTCCTATCTATTCAGTTTATCATCATAGTTGCAACAGTCTCTTTTCAATTCTAACGAGTTAAATCAACAATAGTTTACAAAAAGTTTGTCTTTCTCCAATTAAGATGCCTTCCCTATATGACGTACAATTGTCAGCATAAGTAAACTCTGTTTAGAGTTTTAAACAACATGTTGATCAAAAGTCATTTTTCATTTACAATCGTGAGTTAAGTAGAAGGCACTGACAAACAGCGCAGCTATAGAAAGAGACGATTCATGAATAAATCCAAAAAAAAAAAAATCAGACCTAAACTCTGTCATTTATTTAAGCAAGCATTCCTTCGATAAACTCATTACCATTTCTAATACGATGTTCACAAATAAACTGTACATGTAAGCATAAATTTCTGATCATACACTGAAGGACTCATAGTTTATCATAGTTACTGTACTTACCAAAACAAATGCGCCATCACGTTGAACAAAGAACCAATCACATTCTTTTTGAGCTGGCACGTGCTGTTCTTTGTTCCTTCACTACAGTTTACCAGTAGATCTACAGTCGCTTCGGGTGTTCTCCTAAGATAGCAGCTCCACCCTTGTTTTCATTGTTTGTGATCGTCCATTCATGGACAACAGCTCTCTCATATCTGCACTGCACAAAATGGCCCTGACTTGACTGAACCTTTTGCAGCATATGCATGGAAGTTAGCTTTTTATATCTTCATTTCTACATTTAAAGGGGTTCCTGATCTTCTTGATCTCTTGTTGAGTTCTGAAATGTGCATGTGATACAATGTTTTCATCATATTGAAGTTAGCGTTAGCTCCTTTCTTCAGGTCTTCTTTGCATAAACAATTATATCCTCTAAACTGCTCCTCTTGAACTAGGAAGAAAATGCGACAGGCGCTATAGTGCTTTGAAGTGCCTACTATGTTCGCTCATCATCATTCTTCAAGTGGTTCACAAGAAAATCCAAAGCATCCTTCACATAATCTGAAATGCTTTAGATACTCCAATTCATGAAATGATAGTGCTTCAAGTCCGAGGCCTCAGGTGACAAGTCAACAGAACATCCCCTCTCAAAACCGTCAATCTCCTTCGACTGCAATGCCTAGATTCTGTAGATATGCTAGCACCCATTGTAGCGATACAACACCAACAGCCTTTGATCATCTCGGATATCCCTGATTTCGATTTTCCTTCAAGCGTACAATCGTCGTATCAATCATCATCACATAGGTAGAATATCATTCATTGATAGGATGGATATCTTCATGTGCACATCAGAGATTTCGTCGTCAGAAGATTCGGCAACAGATAATTCATTCGTCAGCAGCAAACAGTGAATTGGCCTTTCCTTCTCCACAACGAGCATCCCTTCGTCCTCGATATCCTCCCCAAGAATTGTCAAAACATTCCTCTTGTCGTATGCCGCTTTTCCTCGTTTTTCATCAGCACATCAGAGATCAGTTTTTCTTGCATCCTCCTCAGCATCGTGCTCGTTCGGATCAAACCTTTTTCAAATTCCCATGCCCGATCAGGCAAAAATTGATATAGTCGAACATAGCACATGACTTTAGCATCATCAACTATGCATTATGTGTGTTGGTACTTCCACCCAAAACAAGCGCGCTCCCTTTGTTCTCAGATCATGTGTATCCTTTTATGCGCATATAGCGTCCTTGAAGATATCAGTTGAAAGTGTTTCCTTGAATTGTCCTCCAACAGCCCCCCTTTGTGACCTTCCTCCTGTACGATCATATTCTGCCTTCTCTATTGATGAGCTTTCCCCCAAACATCTACCTCCTCATGCGAAGCTATTAACCCCCTCTCCAAAATTTGCCAGACAACTCTTCCCTACGTTGGCCTCCATTCCCTGGCTCTTTCTGCGTCGTCCATCCAAAATGACACCTCCAGCGGCCTCCCCAAAACTGCCGTGAACATGAATATTTCTTTTTTGCTCTGCATGTCTCCTTTGAGAGTGGCTATTCTTGTGTCCTGTCGAAGAGCTTCTCTGTGTCTCCGGTCTGAGAGCATATCTTCCTCAACAGTGACAACACACATTCCCCCTGCAGCGCCAAGCCTCGAGGGCATCAGATGAACACCAGACAGACCCTCCCATGCATGCGCTACCTTTTTCTGTGTATCCCCCCTTTCAGAATGGAAAGTTTCCTCCTTTCACGTCGGAAGATCACACCATCAACAGGGCTAATCACACAAGAACTTCAATCAATAGGTCTGCAGCCCTCTTTTAACTTCCGAATGAAAAAGCTTTTTAAAGATGCATAATCATCAAGTTTTTCAGCAACTTCTTCCAGATTTTCCTGAAATGCTCGAGCATAACTCCTTGTTGCCTTGCTTGCTCACTCTTTTTGTCATCATAAAGGCGCCTTGCATGCAATCCTCCCAACATAAGCAATGTTGCAATTGTGGCACCAGAAAGTAAGTATTTGTTTCAATTTAGCAGAAGATGTGCTGGATCCTTCATCAGCAGATATCATGTTTGAAGATGTCGATGTCAAAAGGTTATGAGGTTGACCTCCAAGCAATGCTTTTAATGAATATGAATATCCTTTGACTTGCTCTATAGCACGACCTCTTGTTGGCACAATAGGAAAGTGCACCTAAAATCCCTTTCGACTTTGATTTTCCCAGAAATAACATCGCGAAGGATCCCGAATGGTGCGGTTCAGCCTCTTCAAAACATCTTATGCCGAAAGCAATGGCTTCAAATCGTGACCACATCCACCCCCTCTGAACCTGTACATCCTCCGAATGTACCACCATCGATCTCGGTATCTACAAGTCTTCAAGAATCCAAATGTGAGTGAAATCAAGTGCATGGGTTAAAACAAATGTGCCTATGCACGGCCATGTAATGAGCCCTACATATGCATACTCTAAGTGCATAAAAGACAGCATGGTGCAAATAGGGAGGTATCAGGCATTCGGTGTTGAGGATGTACACTCAAATTGAACTCACATTTTCATCATGGATATACAATTCAATACAAGTGCAATCACTCGTGCAACTACGGGTTTTAACCAAAATATCACTCGTGCTCTTTACATTTCATTTATGCATGTTTTAGGTGCATGAAGAGAAACAAAAATGGTGCAAAAAATCAAGGTTTTATGGTATCTAAGCAACGCTCACATCGCTCACAACTCCACTCTCTTACAGATGCAATCACTCTCCCTTACTGAGAATTATCCTCTCTTATCACTCAAAACTTGCTTTATTATTTTTCAATGATATTTACCTATCTAATTGTGCAGATGGACGTGCTTCTATGGAATTTCAAAGACGTGTTTCTATATATTTTTACATGCATATTTGGCATGCAATGCATCTCAAAGATGGTGCAAAGAAAAGATCAGGGTTAAAGCACGATAGCTAATGAAAAAGATTTTCACGAATTTGTTCTTGAGTCATCATCTCCGTTGGCTTCGCTTGATCATTCCTGCACTCATAGAAACTAAATAAATCATGAGAAACATCAAATCACATGACACAATATATACATGCAATCCATGAAAGAACTTCGGGAAACCATTTGCGGTAAACCATAAAGATGTAATTTGAAAGTGGTTGCCTCCTGCACAATCCATCAAACTCCTAGATCTCCAATTAACTCCATATCAACACCTGTTTATATAAACTCAGAAAACACATTAGTAGCATCATATTCAAAAAGATTGTTTTGAAAAATTTTCATTTTCTTGAGAGCTAGATGCATTTTCTTGCTCTATTTATTTATGCAATTATTTGTTCATTTATTTATTTATTTATTTTTATATTTACTTTTATCCATCTCAAAAAAATCAAAACATAATTATTAAGTATTTACATACTTATATTTACAAAAGTCACTTTTGAATTTCTTGTGAATACAAGAAATTCCTTTCCAATACATTTTCACAAATAAATTCTCCAAAGAAGGTATGTTTAAAAACAAGCCATCTTTGAATTGCACCAATCAGTGTTGCATTCATAAATACAGTAAATATGTATACAAGCCACCTTTTTTGCTTGTCTACCTCTTGGCAGCTTGTTTGGTCTTTGTAACTCTCAGAGAATTTGGATATCCATATTTCAATTATCTGAGCATGAGTATCTTTATTTATGATTCTTTCAAATTCATCATGTGCAGAGTCATGAATACATGTATATGAAGTTTGAAATTTGCATATGTCTGATTCATAATTGAAATTTTCTTGTAAGCATGTATTTTCTTTTATTTCATGCTTGAGATCATTTATAGGAGTTTTATCCCTTTCAATATCTTCTATCATGTCTTCATCACCGTTAAGATGAGGTTTTTGAATAGAATCATTTGAATCCCACTTCAAATGGAAGTGTTCATCATACTCAGACATCAAGACACAGTCATCTTTATTCTCCATGGCAAAATCATTCCTTTCTGACTGAGTTTCGGAAATTATGAAGTCTGCTTCTTTCTCCAATCTTTCCAGGAACTCTTCATCATTGTCTTTTTCCAGATTCATTTGCCCATTTTCATGAAGAGACTCGATATCACTGAATCCAAGAAAGTCTTCATCTTCAATATCACTAGAGACTTTCTTATCAAGATCAAACTCATCATAATTTTTACACCTTATAGGACAGTGCATGTAGATTGACGGGAACTCAACTTCTTTATTCAAGATCCCATCATAGAATTCTTCATATCTCTCAATCATTTCTTGCTCATTCTCTTCAGAGGATGTACTCTCACCACACTCGTCATACATTTCTTCGGTCATTGATTCTTGCTCGACTATCTCATCGTGTATGAGGATCTTGACATATATACCCAAATCAAGTTGAGCTTCATCATTGCAATCGTTTGACTCAATAGTTTTACATTGGATATCCTTCAACGCTATACACACATCAGATTTATCATATGTCACAATAAACATTTCATCTTCCACTTTATGCTCAATTTCTTCAACGTGTGGCCTCAACTCAACATGATTATTTTTGACATACATATCAGTGTTCAGAGGAATGATCAATGATATTTTCTCATCCTCCTCATGTTCATTCATATTTCTCTCTTCATGGAACGTGGCATCATTTACATACATATCATTATTTTGAACTCCATCCAACTTATCCTCTTTTTTATGTGTAGGATCTTTGTCCAATGTGACATCGCTCAAAAGAATATCAATATCTTGATCTTGATCTAGACTATCGGTAGGATTAGGATCATGCTTATCACCATCGCCAAACATATCACTATCTAGAGGACTTATCATTTGTACATCCTCTAGATTAGCACCATACTCATCTTCGTCATCACACATTTCAATCTCTAGAGGACTCATTATTTGCATGTCCTCCTTCATATAAGTAGGTTCATTTTCTTGCATCTCTGTATGCATGTATAATGCGGATTCCTGCATATCCATTTTCTTACCCATCGGATCTTCTATTGACAGGTCCTTAGATTCAACATCATGTTCCATGGGAGTTCCTTCATGTAATTCAGTCATTAGATCAGAAGTTCTATCCGAATCTTGTGTTAGAAAAGGATCATCACCATCAAGTGACATCCAATCATACTCCACATCTTGCCCGATGTCATCATGTAAGGATGCATCTCGAGCTCGATCTTCAGACATATTTATTAGGTTCTCTATTTGTATCTCATCTTTTATCTCCATTTGGTCACCTATGAGCCTTCTAGATATCTCTATCTCTTTGTTTGTATCTTGATATGTTTCTTGATTTGTTTGGTTATCTTTTATTCGATGTGAGGAATTTATCGGAGTAGAGGAAGCTTCATCTTGATTTCTTGTTGGGTATTGTTGGTTTTTGTTTTGTTTTATGTTTGTTGTTTGTTTGGTTTGATGTTGGTTTAGTTTGGTTTGATTTTGATTAGCTTCCACTTGCTCCTTTGATCCTCCCATCTTCGGACTTTGTCCACTTATGGCACCTAAAGATATAATCATTGTAAAAAAGTCTAGGGGCTCTTGGCACCTTGTAACCTTTGAGGTTACATCGATCGCACTTTTAGAAGTTTCTTCATATTTCCCATCATCACTATGGATATTAAGCCCATACATATCTACTTCATGCCCAAATGGGGTCTCTGCAACCTCATGGACTTGAACATTATCCACGATTGGTAAAATGCTTGGAACATGGTTATAATTTTCATCTGTTTGAAGATCTGTTCTCCAATCATTTAAAAATTTCTCTATTGTTTGTTGTTTCTTTACGTATTTCATCACAGCTTCATGGACGAGCATCCAATCCTCTGTGAGTCCTGAGTCAGAGTCTATATCTTGTAGAAGTGGAATTAACTCCTCTCGGGCATTAACATCGATTGTTCGAAGAAACAACGAAACTCTTTCATGACTTATGCACCTCTTATCGTGCTCAGAAAGATCATCATATTGTCGCTCAAACTCTTCTTTGATCTCAAGAATTGGTTGGTCTTTGGGCATATGAACCCACCTTAGGAAAGATCTACGAGTTACTTTATCAAGATCCTCTAGCATAAACTGCTTGAGGAGTGTCGCTTTGTATTGGGACCATGTCGTTTGATTTATTCGCATTATTTGGTCTCGCATGTCGTATCCCGACACATAGATAAAGTTTTCACATAATTCTTTTTCCGTCATCGGACTTAATCCGACACCTAGGTATTTGGCCTCGAGTTCATATTCTTTGCAGAACTTTGAGACATTCTTTCCATTGAAAAAGCCACACCGATTGACTAGGCGTTCATGAAGTGATTGGATGGCTTTTTGACGCCTATCTTCTTCTTGAAAGCGTAGGAATTGAGCTAGGATATCTTCCATTTTGATTATGCTAATCTTTGTGGCTCTATAACTCACTCACCCCCTCCTTTCACGTCGGGTTCACCAGGTATGTCGCGGAGTTGAGGCTAAGGAGGGTGAAAGCGAGTATAAAGATTCCAATACTAGAAGGTCAATTTCGAGATGCATGATTGGATTCATGAGGAATGAGTGAGAGTCCAAATATTCTTGGTAATTTAAGGCTTTTTTATAAACGGCAAGTGTTATATCATGTTTGAAGGTTCATATTAATCTAGATTTAAGTTTGTCCCTTGAGTTTCTTAGAGGTTTCAACAACAATTCATTTGCCGTAATATGTGAAACCTTCAACTGGGAAACAATTACATACAATTGAAGAACATTGGTCACACGAATTTCTTCTTCATATGACTCGTTTGGGGACACCTAGGAATGCGTGTTCATAGCTCCTTGCATTGGGATAGTTCGACTGTTTGTGTAGAAGAAAGTTTCCGAGTCACATAAGAGAAATTTCAAAAACTCTGACTTTTCATTTATTTATTTTCATATTTGGTACTTTGATTTGACTCTCTTTCAAAGTCCAAACACAAAGGTCCCTTCCATATCGTCTTCGAATGTAAGTTCTAACATATGAACATGCACAAAATAGTATCAAATCTATTTCAGAGGAACCACAAACTCAGAAAATAATCCTTTAGCATTAATGCTTTAGTTTATTTCACAACGAAGTGATTCAACAAATAATCCTTTAGCATTAATGCTTTAGTTTATTTATTTCCATTCAACAAATGCATGATCTTTCACAACGAAGTGATTCTGTTCTCTACCAACAAGATCACTCACTTGAACACTTCATTTAAGGAATCTTCCATGTTGTGTTTAATGAAACGAAAAAGTTCAATAACGCTACACCAATCAGTAGCAGTCCTATCTATTCAGTTTATCATCATAGTTGCAACAGTCTCTTTTCAATTCTAACGAGTTAAATCAACAATAGTTTACAAAAAGTTTGTCTTTCTCCAATTAAGATGCCTTCCCTATATGACGTACAATTGTCAGCATAAGTAAACTCTGTTTAGAGTTTTAAACAACATGTTGATCAAAAGTCATTTTTCATTTACAATCGTGAGTTAAGTAGAAGGCACTGACAAACAGCGCAGCTATAGAAAGAGACGATTCATGAATAAATCCAAAAAAAAAAAAATCAGACCTAAACTCTGTCATTTATTTAAGCAAGCATTCCTTCGATAAACTCATTACCATTTCTAATACGATGTTCACAAATAAACTGTACATGTAAGCATAAATTTCTGATCATACACTGAAGGACTCATAGTTTATCATAGTTACTGTACTTACCAAAACAAATGCGCCATCACGTTGAACAAAGAACCAATCACATTCTTTTTGAGCTGGCACGTGCTGTTCTTTGTTCCTTCACTACAGTTTACCAGTAGATCTACAGTCGCTTCGGGTGTTCTCCTAAGATAGCAGCTCCACCCTTGTTTTCATTGTTTGTGATCGTCCATTCATGGACAACAGCTCTCTCATATCTGCACTGCACAAAATGGCCCTGACTTGACTGAACCTTTTGCAGCATATGCATGGAAGTTAGCTTTTTATATCTTCATTTCTACATTTAAAGGGGTTCCTGATCTTCTTGATCTCTTGTTGAGTTCTGAAATGTGCATGTGATACAATGTTTTCATCATATTGAAGTTAGCGTTAGCTCCTTTCTTCAGGTCTTCTTTGCATAAACAATTATATCCTCTAAACTGCTCCTCTTGAACTAGGAAGAAAATGCGACAGGCGCTATAGTGCTTTGAAGTGCCTACTATGTTCGCTCATCATCATTCTTCAAGTGGTTCACAAGAAAATCCAAAGCATCCTTCACATAATCTGAAATGCTTTAGATACTCCAATTCATGAAATGATAGTGCTTCAAGTCCGAGGCCTCAGGTGACAAGTCAACAGAACATCCCCTCTCAAAACCGTCAATCTCCTTCGACTGCAATGCCTAGATTCTGTAGATATGCTAGCACCCATTGTAGCGATACAACACCAACAGCCTTTGATCATCTCGGATATCCCTGATTTCGATTTTCCTTCAAGCGTACAATCGTCGTATCAATCATCATCACATAGGTAGAATATCATTCATTGATAGGATGGATATCTTCATGTGCACATCAGAGATTTCGTCGTCAGAAGATTCGGCAACAGATAATTCATTCGTCAGCAGCAAACAGTGAATTGGCCTTTCCTTCTCCACAACGAGCATCCCTTCGTCCTCGATATCCTCCCCAAGAATTGTCAAAACATTCCTCTTGTCGTATGCCGCTTTTCCTCGTTTTTCATCAGCACATCAGAGATCAGTTTTTCTTGCATCCTCCTCAGCATCGTGCTCGTTCGGATCAAACCTTTTTCAAATTCCCATGCCCGATCAGGCAAAAATTGATATAGTCGAACATAGCACATGACTTTAGCATCATCAACTATGCATTATGTGTGTTGGTACTTCCACCCAAAACAAGCGCGCTCCCTTTGTTCTCAGATCATGTGTATCCTTTTATGCGCATATAGCGTCCTTGAAGATATCAGTTGAAAGTGTTTCCTTGAATTGTCCTCCAACAGCCCCCCTTTGTGACCTTCCTCCTGTACGATCATATTCTGCCTTCTCTATTGATGAGCTTTCCCCCAAACATCTACCTCCTCATGCGAAGCTATTAACCCCCTCTCCAAAATTTGCCAGACAACTCTTCCCTACGTTGGCCTCCATTCCCTGGCTCTTTCTGCGTCGTCCATCCAAAATGACACCTCCAGCGGCCTCCCCAAAACTGCCGTGAACATGAATATTTCTTTTTTGCTCTGCATGTCTCCTTTGAGAGTGGCTATTCTTGTGTCCTGTCGAAGAGCTTCTCTGTGTCTCCGGTCTGAGAGCATATCTTCCTCAACAGTGACAACACACATTCCCCCTGCAGCGCCAAGCCTCGAGGGCATCAGATGAACACCAGACAGACCCTCCCATGCATGCGCTACCTTTTTCTGTGTATCCCCCCTTTCAGAATGGAAAGTTTCCTCCTTTCACGTCGGAAGATCACACCATCAACAGGGCTAATCACACAAGAACTTCAATCAATAGGTCTGCAGCCCTCTTTTAACTTCCGAATGAAAAAGCTTTTTAAAGATGCATAATCATCAAGTTTTTCAGCAACTTCTTCCAGATTTTCCTGAAATGCTCGAGCATAACTCCTTGTTGCCTTGCTTGCTCACTCTTTTTGTCATCATAAAGGCGCCTTGCATGCAATCCTCCCAACATAAGCAATGTTGCAATTGTGGCACCAGAAAGTAAGTATTTGTTTCAATTTAGCAGAAGATGTGCTGGATCCTTCATCAGCAGATATCATGTTTGAAGATGTCGATGTCAAAAGGTTATGAGGTTGACCTCCAAGCAATGCTTTTAATGAATATGAATATCCTTTGACTTGCTCTATAGCACGACCTCTTGTTGGCACAATAGGAAAGTGCACCTAAAATCCCTTTCGACTTTGATTTTCCCAGAAATAACATCGCGAAGGATCCCGAATGGTGCGGTTCAGCCTCTTCAAAACATCTTATGCCGAAAGCAATGGCTTCAAATCGTGACCACATCCACCCCCTCTGAACCTGTACATCCTCCGGATGTACCACCATCGATCTCGGTATCTACAAGTCTTCAAGAATCCAAATGTGAGTGAAATCAAGTGCATGGGTTAAAACAAATGTGCCTATGCACGGCCATGTAATGAGCCCTACATATGCATACTCTAAGTGCATAAAAGACAGCATGGTGCAAATAGGGAGGTATCAGGCATTCGGTGTTGAGGATGTACACTCAAATTGAACTCACATTTTCATCATGGATATACAATTCAATACAAGTGCAATCACTCGTGCAACTACGGGTTTTAACCAAAATATCACTCGTGCTCTTTACATTTCATTTATGCATGTTTTAGGTGCATGAAGAGAAACAAAAATGGTGCAAAAAATCAAGGTTTTATGGTATCTAAGCAACGCTCACATCGCTCACAACTCCACTCTCTTACAGATGCAATCACTCTCCCTTACTGAGAATTATCCTCTCTTATCACTCAAAACTTGCTTTATTATTTTTCAATGATATTTACCTATCTAATTGTGCAGATGGACGTGCTTCTATGGAATTTCAAAGACGTGTTTCTATATATTTTTACATGCATATTTGGCATGCAATGCATCTCAAAGATGGTGCAAAGAAAAGATCAGGGTTAAAGCACGATAGCTAATGAAAAAGATTTTCACGAATTTGTTCTTGAGTCATCATCTCCGTTGGCTTCGCTTGATCATTCCTGCACTCATAGAAACTAAATAAATCATGAGAAACATCAAATCACATGACACAATATATACATGCAATCCATGAAAGAACTTCGGGAAACCATTTGCGGTAAACCATAAAGATGTAATTTGAAAGTGGTTGCCTCCTGCACAATCCATCAAACTCCTAGATCTCCAATTAACTCCATATCAACACCTGTTTATATAAACTCAGAAAACACATTAGTAGCATCATATTCAAAAAGATTGTTTTGAAAAATTTTCATTTTCTTGAGAGCTAGATGCATTTTCTTGCTCTATTTATTTATGCAATTATTTGTTCATTTATTTATTTATTTATTTTTATATTTACTTTTATCCATCTCAAAAAAATCAAAACATAATTATTAAGTATTTACATACTTATATTTACAAAAGTCACTTTTGAATTTCTTGTGAATACAAGAAATTCCTTTCCAATACATTTTCACAAATAAATTCTCCAAAGAAGGTATGTTTAAAAACAAGCCATCTTTGAATTGCACCAATCAGTGTTGCATTCATAAATACAGTAAATATGTATACAAGCCACCTTTTTTGCTTGTCTACCTCTTGGCAGCTTGTTTGGTCTTTGTAACTCTCAGAGAATTTGGATATCCATATTTCAATTATCTGAGCATGAGTATCTTTATTTATGATTCTTTCAAATTCATCATGTGCAGAGTCATGAATACATGTATATGAAGTTTGAAATTTGCATATGTCTGATTCATAATTGA
Organism: Ceratopteris richardii; assembly: GCA_020310875.1. Taxonomy (NCBI): domain Eukaryota; kingdom Viridiplantae; phylum Streptophyta; class Polypodiopsida; order Polypodiales; family Pteridaceae; genus Ceratopteris; species Ceratopteris richardii. The sequence continues at coordinate 34,641,998 of CM035434.1, read as the reverse complement.
AATTTTCTTGTAAGCATGTATTTTCTTTTATTTCATGCTTGAGATCATTTATAGGAGTTTTATCCCTTTCAATATCTTCTATCATGTCTTCATCACCGTTAAGATGAGGTTTTTGAATAGAATCATTTGAATCCCACTTCAAATGGAAGTGTTCATCATACTCAGACATCAAGACACAGTCATCTTTATTCTCCATGGCAAAATCATTCCTTTCTGATTGAGTTTCGGAAATTATGAAGTCTGCTTCTTTCTCCAATCTTTCCAGGAACTCTTCATCATTGTCTTTTTCCAGATTCATTTGCCCATTTTCATGAAGAGACTCGATATCACTGAATCCAAGAAAGTCTTCATCTTCAATATCACTAGAGACTTTCTTATCAAGATCAAACTCATCATAATTTTTACACCTTATAGGACAGTGCATGTAGATTGACGGGAACTCAACTTCTTTATTCAAGATCCCATCATAGAATTCTTCATATCTCTCAATCATTTCTTGCTCATTCTCTTCAGAGGATGTACTCTCACCACACTCGTCATACATTTCTTCGGTCATTGATTCTTGCTCGACTATCTCATCGTGTATGAGGATCTTGACATATATACCCAAATCAAGTTGAGCTTCATCATTGCAATCGTTTGACTCAATAGTTTTACATTGGATATCCTTCAACGCTATACACACATCAGATTTATCATATGTCACAATAAACATTTCATCTTCCACTTTATGCTCAATTTCTTCAACGTGTGGCCTCAACTCAACATGATTATTTTTGACATACATATCAGTGTTCAGAGGAATGATCAATGATATTTTCTCATCCTCCTCATGTTCATTCATATTTCTCTCTTCATGGAACGTGGCATCATTTACATACATATCATTATTTTGAACTCCATCCAACTTATCCTCTTTTTTATGTGTAGGATCTTTGTCCAATGTGACATCGCTCAAAAGAATATCAATATCTTGATCTTGATCTAGACTATCGGTAGGTGGTTGCATCGTAGGATAAGATTCCGTGAGTAATTCTCCAATATTGGCCATTGGTGTGCTTGGGCCAGCTTCTGATGGTCCTTCTTCGGTTTGCATGATGACTGACGAGCTAATGGAAAAGATCTGCTACAAAAGATTAATACATTAGCATGGAAATTAATTATGATCCCATTAAGGTGAGACCGCAATCCCTTTCCATAACCGATGTGTAACCCGTGTAGCCAAGTGTCATGAAGTGATTGATGCAATGATTATTTGCAAAACTAATGCAGGTCTCTAGACGCCTACATTGTCAGATTATGCATACATTTCTTGATGAGCTTTTATTATGCATGATGTGGGGTTTTGGTGTATGAATTTATACAAGGTTTGGTTGAGGGTGAATTATTACAAGGGTGGAGTTTAAACGGGGTGGGCGAATTGTTAGATAATGGGGTACAAGAAGACGTCTGGATACGTTTTGGTATCCATTTCCTAAGAGTCTTTGAGTGGGTGGTGTGTTTCTGCTGAGGGACAAAAAGTGGTATCGGGTTCAGTGGTATTGAAGGATGGAAAGATTTCTGAGGGGTATATATTACATGGCTTGAGGGTTGAACTATAAGACATTGTTTGGGTACCCAAATCTGCGTGGGTGTGGGTCGATTGATAAGATACTTCTTGGCGATCCAAATCTGTCGAGTATTGGTACTTGTAGAAGAAGATCGAGGGGACTTTGGATACTGACTCTACTTCTTTTGAAACTTTGTCCTGTTCTTGTCTGCGGTGTTGCCAATAGCCTGTGGATGCTGTCCTTTTGGCACCCATATTTGTCTCGTGCCACTTGTTCTGTGATGCTGATACTGCTGCTTTCCTTGCCTTATCTGGTGGTGTCGTCGGTCTGGGTTCCTCTGTTGTGGTTGACTCCTTCGTGGTTGGGTTTGAGAGGTCCATTGGACGCTCTGCTTTGGAAAAGAAGGGAGATCCAACACTTGCGTGACCTGCCCATTAGGAAGTGATTTGTTATTTATCTTTAATCTAGGCCAGTCCGCAGCAAGTTTGGAAGGATGAGCACCGCAGGGTATTGTGCTCATTTGGTCGCTGATGCAACCCACCTGACCGCTGATTGTGCCCATCTGCCCTAGCGGTTGGGTAGCTGCCTCTTCTAATTTGCAGGAAGCCCCAGGGAAGATCTCCTGACGTCCTTCTGATTGACAATTGTCTCTAGCCAAGCCCGAGTGGGTTGGTGTAGACGTAACGTGACTGATCTGACCAAAGATCTTCCGGTCTTCCGTCGCATGTATTTCATTGGGTCTAGGGTTACAAACCTCAGTTGGAATGCCGTTAGGGAAGTCAAGCGGTATCACTCGCTTCTGTTCTAAGGTTCCAATCTGTAAGGAGCCTTGTCTAAGATTTAGGTCCACTGAGTGATCGTATAGCCAATCTTGGCCAAGGATTAGGGGTTCTATCAGGTCGTCATCATGGCACACTAGTAGCTTCGCTGTCATGGTCACATCCTTAACGAGGATAGGAAGGTCCACCTCACCCATGCAAGGGGTTTCCATGCCTCCTAGCCCTATGAGGTATGCCTCAATTGGCCGCATTTCTATTCCTGAATCCTTATAGTGGGACCATCTAATTGCACTAGTCGCAGCACCTGAGTCAATTAAAGCCTTGAGCTCTTGGCAAGGGTTGCCGTGCTCTAGCCTGACTGTAATGAATGGTCTCCTGTCCACTATGCTAGGATGAGTGGTTGACTTTACTTGACACATGGCCATGGGATATCTGGGTGTTGTTTCCAGATGGTTATAATGTTCTCTCCCTAGTCCTTGTCTTCTTAACTTCATGCGCTTAATGCGTTCTATTGCTTCTGCCTGAGCTTCAGCTCGTATTCTATTTTCTTCCTCCTTACGCTTCTTTGCTAACGTGAGTCGTCTAAGCATATCCTCAGTAAGAGGTTCCTGATATAACTTGACTCTACAACCACTAATGTAATTAGGCATTATATCTCCTTCTAAAGTGGCTAACTGTACTGCTCCACTTGTTGAGAGTCTGGTAATGATCATAGGTCCATAACCTCGCTTTTCTAACTTACGTGTGTGTTGCTTTAGCGTATATACTAGAACTAAATCTCCTTCTTTTAGGCCTTTATCTTTCACATGTGCATCAAAATATGCTTTCTGTCGCTTCTTCGCTGCATATATTCCTGCTGCTGCCTTTAGATTGGTTTCTCCTAATCGTTCCAAGTCCATTATTCTTGCTGATAATTCATGGCCGGTCCACTGATGTTCTTGTGCAACCTTAAGGGTCGGTATCAAGAAGTCCAAAGGAAGCACAGTACGGTCTTGTAGGCCACTCGATATGCCCAAACAGCATGGTGTAACTGTTTGTCCCAATCTGAACGTTTGTTGTTCACGAGTTTCGTCAGTACGTTACAAAGGATCTTATTGGTGCTTTCAGCCTGACCATTGGCCTGAGGATGATATGGTGCAGATTTCTTGTGAATCACCATAAAATCCTGTAACAAATATTCAATGACTTGGTTTAGAAAGTGAGTTCAGCGATCGCTCACTAACTGTATAGGCAATCCATATCTTGTAAAGACATTCTCAAATAAGAATTTTGCAGTTGTGTGTGCATCATTCTTTTTCGTGGCTTTTGCCTCTACCCATTTCGTAAGATAATCTATGGCAACAATGATGTATTCAGCATGCGTACCTTTTGCAGGGGGGTTAATGGGTCCTACAAAGTCTATACCCCACTTTGAAAATGCACGTCCGCCCATCATGGGTTTCAATGGCATTTCATCTCTGCGAGTAGGAAACTGAGTTCTTTGGCACACATCACATCTCTTTACATAGGTATGAGCATCCATGTGAAGAGTGGGCCACCATAATCCTGCAAAGAGGATGGCTTTGATTATCCTATCGGGTCCAAAATGACCTCCTGCAAGACCTTGGTGTGCAGTCTCTAGTATGCTCAGATAATCGCTCTCATGAACACATTGTCTTAGATATCCATGTCGTCCTCTTTTGTATAGGTTATCGCCAATAAGTGAATAATCTGGAGCTTCCTGCTCTAGACTGCATTGTCGTGCTAAAGTCATTCCTTGAGGGAATGTCTTCGTCCTCAAGTGTGTCACTAAAGGTTCACTCCAGTCTGGTGTGAGAGACACGTGATACAATGTAGCATGCTCTACCGGTGGTCTTTCACAACAAACATGGCATTTTTTGCACAACTTGTAGACATCTGCTTCCATAGAAGGCCAATATACTCCTAGTCTATGCAGAGTCTGTAATGTTCGATGTTTCGAATGATGTTGCTTTAATGCACCTATGTGTGCTAATTGCAACCAATTTGCATGTTCTGATTCATCTACACAACAAGCAAGAATCTTTTGATTATCCTGTTTATATATGCTTCCTGCTATGATTTGATATCTCTGAGACTTGGTAATCTCTCCTTCTTTGATCTTTATCCTAGGATTCTTGGGTCCGTATGTCAGAATAGGGACTATAGGCTTAGCCCATTCTGGTGCTATCTCAAGATTAAACAAATAAGCATCTGGTAATTCATCCGCTATTCCTTGAGGAGCTTCTCTTGAGGTTAATCTCGAAAGGTGGTCAGCTCTAAGATGTGTCTTTCCTTTCCTGACTACTACTTCAAAATCATACTCCATGAGTAATAGCAACCAACGTATTAGTCGTCCTGTGTTACATGGCTTGTTGACTAAATACAATAGGGCTTGATGATCTGTAAAGAACTTGAATTTGTTTGCCAACAAGTAGTGCCTAAACTTCTTTACTGCGTAGATAATCCCTAATCCCTCTCGTTCCATCGTGGTGTAATTTCTTTCTGCTGCGTTCAACTGTCTGCTCGCGTAAGCTATGGGGAGATCTATGTTACCTTCATTCGTGGGTTGTGCTAACACACATCCTATGGCATAATTGGATGCATCCACATGTACATGGAATGGCTTACTCCAATCTGGTGTAGTCAATATAGGTGCTGAGCACAAGCGTCGTTTGAGTTCATTGAATGAATTTTCACATTCATCTGTCCATTCAAAGTTGGTTAAAAGAGAGTACAAAGGCTTGGCTATGATTGCATACATGTGTATGAATCTCCTATAATAACCGCAATGGCCCATAAATGCTTGTACCTCTTTCACATTAGTTGGTCTAGGTAATTCTGCAATTACCTTCACTTTTTCCTCATCCATAGAGATTCCATTTTTTGACATAATGTGTCCTAGAATTTTGCCTTGTCTGACCATGAAAACGCATTTTTCTGGGTTCAAACAAACCTGATATTCTCGACATTTGTCAAATATTTGTCTTAACTCTGGGATATGTGTCTGTCTTACATTTGAATGTGCACATAAGTCATCGACATAAACTTCCAAGCTCTTGCGTAAGAATTCCTTAAAAACATGATACATGAGTCGCTGGAAAGTGGCGGGTGCATTTGTTAAGCCAAATGGCATCACACGAAATGCAAATATACCCCATTCGGTGGCAAATGCCGTCTTGTGTTGGTCTTCTGGAGCAATGGCTACTTGATTATAGCCTGAAAAACCATCAAGGAAGCTGTACACTTCCTTGCCCGTAACTCTTTCCAATAGATGTTCTGTGATAGGAAGAGGATAACTATCTCTAATCGTGGCGGCATTAACTTTTTTAAGGTTAATACACACACACAATTTTCCATTCTTCTTGGGCACAACCACAATGGGAGATACCCATTCGGTATGCTCAATTTCATAGATGAATCCTGCTTCTATCAAGCGATCTATCTCCTCTTTAATTTTCGCAGCGTAGTTATCATTGTACGTGTAAGGTTTCTGTTTCGTAGGTTTTGCATCTGGAGTCATAGGGATTCTATGAGAACATATATCTGGATCTACTCCTTTCAAATCTTTGTAACTCCAAGCAAAAACATCTCTATATTCACGCAATAGGGCAACTAATTCTTCTTCTGCTTCCTTCGTCAAATCATGCCCTATGTATGTACATTTTTCTTCTTCTCCTTCTATGGCAACTATTACTTTCTTGGTTTTCTCTCGGTTATCATATACTTGTCCGTCATTCGCCTTTCTATTAGGCATTTGTACCATGATTCTTCTATCTTCGATTTCATATTTCTTGAAATTCTCGGGTACTTCAAATAAAGGTTCTTCTTTTTCTGTAGTGGTTTCTTTCTTCTTTCTTTTCTTGCCTTCACTCTTAGTAGTCACTTCTGTGGCTAATCTCACCTCATTCGTAATTTCCTCGTGTCTCTGAGGGTGAGTCTCTACTTTGTAGAAATATTCTTCCTCTGATGCAAATGATTGAGAGTCCATGATAATTGATTCTAAATCAAAATCGCTTGCATCCTCAAATGCATTAGTGTTAGGTTCACACTCTTCTAAAATTGCATCGCACATGATTGACTCTATCGTGAAAACTGAAATGTCATAGCCATCCTTGTCACAATGGGGTGTCCATTGTTCTTCATTGATGGCTACATCCATGGTTGCTAGGATTTCTGCCCAACCATGGGGTTCAAACTCTTCATCTGGAAATACTACAGGTGCGTAAGCTGGATCTTGAAGGGTTCGTGGATGTTGTTCTACACCTAAGGTCCTGGCTTCTAACCTTTCTTCCTCTTGTTTTGCAACTTTACACATCCATAGATGAGTGTCCTCGTGTAACCATGAGGGATCTGATTCTAATGAGTGCACGGATTCCGTCTCTACTGGTGTCTTATGGATGGTATTCCATTGTATTGGGGGTACATCTCGATGTGAATAGTCTTTAAGATTGACTTTGGTAGTCACTCCTAAATGTTGCAAGTACAAAGAATTGGTTCCCCAATCTTGTACAATCTACAACTGACGCATGAATGGTCGTCTCAATATCATCTCATAAGCATGGTTTTTTGCAAAGTCACAAATGGCGAAAGTATGCTCAAATTCTACACCACAAGTGGTGAGTGATATTCCTTCTAGTAAGCCTAATGGTTTTTCTATGTGTCCGTCAGCCATTTGTAGCTTCATCCTGGTGGGTCTCAATGCTGGCTTACCCCAATGTTTCCATAAAGCGGTGGTAGCGATGGCTACTCCGGCTCCTGAATCTAAGATGGCTTTCGTGGTGTAGCCCTGATGGGTTATCGGAAGATAAGTGTTACCTTCCTCTCCTTCACTTACATCTCCAATCTTTTCTACGGGTATCTCTGGTACCTTATTTTGTGATCCTATTTGTGAGGGAGTAGTAGCAAGCTCGGGGAATTGATTTGCTACATGCTTCCACCATTCTGGTTTTATCTTTAGCAACTCCTCTAGAGTGAGATTACACTGTACTTTAGTGTTCTTGATCACTTTCGTGTTTCTAGGGATTATTGATTCTTCATTCCTCACTATTATCGCGGGTGCTCTCATACTAATAGACTTTGCTTCCCAAGGTCGTGTGAACTGAGGTAATTCTTGTAAAGAATTAGATTCAAAAGCTGTGTGTTCACTCAGTTGTTCCTCCTCTACATCATCGTAAATAGAGGGGATGTCTTGGGGAAATTGTTCCTGCAAGTCATCTATTTCTTGAATAGGAGGATGGGTTCCTTGTTCCTTTCTCCATTTCTCTTCTTGGATTTCTCTCAAAAATTCATGTGAATATTTATGTATGGAAGACAAATTGTCTTGACTTTCTGTATTGGGTACTTGAGACAGGGATGGTGCATTCCTTTCCTGAGTCTATAGGACACTAGGGTTCCTATGCTGATCCTTTTTCTCTTTGCTTTCAATCAAGTATTCTAGCCTCTCCATTAGTCCCTGAAAGTGTAATTCCGGTTTTGCCATGTTATTCCAATTAAGATATCTAGAGGCTTCGAACAAAGCTTGTGCTAGTTCTACCATCTTCATGCAAAGTTTAGTTCTCTCAATTTCTAGATCAGCTCGAGGGTAGTTTTTGCTCATTTCAGCTACCTGAGGTCCCTCTTTTAATCTAGCTTGATATGCACGAAACATCATGTCTAGATTTTTTGGTATGGGTTCCGCTAAAACTGATCCTTATTTTTGAGCTGGATTCTCTTGATTCAAGTCCTGTGAAGTCAATTCTAGGATTTTGGCTCTAGATTCCTTTAAACTTCCTTCCAACTCAGTTATCTTTTTACTCCATTTTCTCTTAATTCTTTCTCTAGAATCTTTCCAAGATTTTGTCTTTTTACTGCTAGATTCTGCAACTTCACTACTTCCAGCTACTTTCCCTTGATTAAGCTGTTGGTTCTGTAAGAGCGCCTGGGCTCTTGTGATAGCTTGAATAGGCACGTATGTAGGGTTGGATCCATCTGCGTTATTTACAATACCTATCACGTTGATCGGTGTCACACTCGAAGCATTAATAGGGTTCTTAGGACAATCTTTGATTATGTGCTCTTTGCCACAATCGGCACAAAAGCCTTGTATGTTATAGTACTGTGATTGTCCTGTCATCGGAGGATGTGGACAATCCTTTATGAAGTGATCTCCTTGGCACCTAAAGCATGGTCCTCTAGGGCCCTGTGGTCTCTGTTGTCTTACTTGGGGCCATGGATTTGGGTTTGTGTACATCACATTAGCATAGTCTGGCTCCCAACTAGGTTCCACTGGTGGACTATCATAATGATATGTTTCTACGTGTTCTGGTGACTCCGTGTAATAAGCGGGTGGACTATCTACATGCGTAGAGTCAAAACTGTTTGAGTGTGGGTCACTCTGTGATCAAAGGTGAAGAAGGCACTAAGGCACTGCTTAGGTTCTCTTCTGCAGCAGCGTATTTGACTGAGATGACATTCGCTGGTGGGGGTGGCTGCTGAGCTAAGACAGGTTGAGGTCTCTGTTGAGCCTGGTATGGGTAGTTCTGAGGAGGCCTATAGTAATAAGGCTGAGCATTGTATTGGCCTTGATACCTACCTGGCTGCGGGTATGCTTGCGGGTAGTTCTGTCTCACGATCTGTTTGTTGTATGGGCAATCCTGAGCCGTATGATTCGTGTATCTTCTCTCAATTGTACAGTATTGGCCACTAGGGTTGGCTTGTGGTTGTGGTGCATTGGGACACACATTTGCCATATGATCACCACCACAGGTGTAACAATGCTTGTTCATTAGTACCCTAGGTTTACTAGAAACTCCTAGTTTCTGGGCCACTTTTTCTGCTAGGTCTTCTATCGAGTTAGACAATTTTGTGGATGCTAGAGATGAACAGTCTGAGTCCTTATAGACCTTTGAGAGTTCCAACTCGTCTCCTAAGTTGTCCTCAATGTCTATACAAATTCTTACACATTGCTCTAGCGTTCTGGGTTCTTTTAGGTACACATAGGAGCGTAGTTTAGAGCTCAACAAGCCATCTAGAAACAATGACACTTGTTTGGCTTGTGAGGGTAGCTCTTGCATTGGACATCGTTCAACATATTGTCTAAACCTACGTCCTGCCAGTCTAACTGTTTCTTGCGGGGTCTGTTTGAAGCTATGAATCAACGAAGACGTGTCATGTCTAATCCCACTTTTAGAGAATTCAGTGATGAATGACTCTAAAAAGTGATGGATGTATCTAAATTGCCTTTGTTGCAAAGGTTGGAACCAAGTTAAAGCTGTATTCTTTAACGTTAGTCCAAATGCGTTGTATTGCGTGAACATGTCTTCAACTTGTTCGGCTCTTAGTACTTGCTTGAATTCTGCAACATGGTCATAGGGATCTCCTGTCCCATCAAAATAATTTTTCATTGATTTTACTAATTGAGTGGGTCTCAATATTCTTGCGTGTTCACGTGGTCTAGGTAGAGGAAAATCATCTCTACCACCTGGTATTCCATGATCTCTTTGTCTATCCGCTCTATTAGTGTCCGTGGTTGTTCTATCTCTCCCTATGGGATGAGTGAAGCTTACTTCGGGTCTTTCTTTATTTTTCTCTCTTTGATTTCCATGGGCTGATGATGTTCCTGCCCCTTGTTGACTTGTATTCATGTTCGTTCTAGATGGAGGGAATACCAATTCACCTCTCCATGTGTATGTGTTTTTAGCGTGGTCAGGCACCACAAAGACTCTTTCTGAAGTCTCATCCAGGTATACAACCTTTCCAGGTGTATCCGGGTCCTTGAACTCGTATATAGTGATGATTCCTACCTCACTAAGTAGTTTTGTCTTGTATCTCCAAAAGGTTTCATCAGTTTCTTTATTTACAAACAACTCTATGCTTCTGTTGTCTTGAGGGATCCATTCCGGGATTAGTACTCGTGTCAGTACAGATTTCCCTCTAGGTGTTCTAGGCTCTTCTAATGGTTCTTTTCCTTGAGATTTAGCTTCCGTCTCTAATTGAATTACGCCAAACTCATTCGTATTGTTTGGCTGCGTACTTAATATGTACATTGTTCCTTCCTTGTCTATGTACGTGTCTCTCTCAAATTTCACCACTGGACGTTCCAATCCAATGGGTTGATCGGGGTTGTGCATTTGCACCACTTGCCTTCGCAAACCATCCTCATAGATGCGAGCACCTAAGCGGTTGGTTCGGAGAAACTCTAGTTGCGTTCTATAGGGTCCTTCTGGTTTCTCTAAATAGGCTACATTCGACCCTTCTTCTGGTCTTTCTGCGCTAAATGCCATTTCTGAATCACTCGTGTCTGAGTTCTCGTAGGGGTAACTAGTGTTCAATTGTTGAGCCCACGATCGTGCAGTAGTTCTTACACTTGCCTCTGATGATCTAAGGCTTCGTCGGTCTGACTTACCTATATATTTGCCCGATCTAAGGTTCATTAATTTCCTTCCTTGCACACTCAGTACACGCTCAGATCGTCAATGATTCTTTGTTATTACTTTCTTGATTCTTTTTAGATTTCTTTAGATTCTTGTCTTAATGTATGCGTCAGGAATTCAACTTTCTGTGGTACTTTGAGTTCTCGTTCCGTCAGACTTATGTTCTTTCCTTTAGATTTTCGTGTCACACACCTTTATCTTTAGTCTTGGACTTGATAAATTTAATTCTCTTGAACTTGAGGCGTTCCTATCGTCTTAAATCCACAATGCTACCGTTTATCCTAAGCTAAGAATTGACTAAGGGGGTTGAGTAATCTTCCAACCTCGAGTCAGCTTTTCTGGTTGCTCTGATGCCCAAGAAGCCGCGCTTCCCAAGCTTTATGCCCTTCACTGTCTTGCTTTGGTTGCCTTTGATTGCCCTTGCTAGACCTGGAAAAGTCCAATATTAGACCAATTCACAGTTGGATGATCAAGCACTTGAGTATATACACCTTTTAAGTCCCTTCCCTTTTGCCCAACTTTTCAATGTTTGCCCCCTGGCTTTCTAGTCCCAAACAGAGCTTTCTAACAAGCTATTAAGCTCAAAAAACGGACTTCGGATGAAAAAGTTATGACCGTTCAGGCCCTGGGGGGTAAAAATTGACAAACAGGTTTTTCTCCAAATATGAGCTAAGGGGTCTCCTATGAGTATAATCACCCAAAAATTTCCCAAAAATAGCCCCAAAATTGGCCAAAAAATGAAACCCTAAAATTTGCGATGGGGGTGCACAATCGCGATGGCGTGAAACAATCGCGATGGTCTAGGACCGTCGCAATGGCGTGAGGGTGAGCAATCGCGATGGTCTGAAGTGCACGGTCTCGATGGTCCAAAAGTGAACAATCGAGATGGCTCGAACAGGCGGACAATTGCGATGGCGTGAGTGTGAATCGTCGCGATGGCTCGATCAGGCGGAGAATCGCGATGGCGTGAGTCAACGGTCAACGTGAACAATCGCGATGGTCCAAAGTGAACCATCGCGATGGTCACAGATGCGATGGCTTGAGCCAATCGCGATGGTCCGGGCGCGATGGCGTGAGCCAATCGTGATGGTTGAAAATTTGAGTTGTCGCGATGGTGTAAGGGTGTCGTCGCGATGGCGTGAGGTGCGAGCCGTCGTGATGGTCTACAAAGTTCGGATTTTGAGGAAGGCGAGTTCACCACCGTGTAGGCGACCCCTGCGTGTATAGGAATCCATAGCTGCATCTCAAAAAATTGCATTTTGGTGGACCATCGCGACGGTCTTAGACCATCGCGATTGTGTCACACCATCGCGATAGGCTCACGCCATCGCGACGGTCTCACGCCATCGCGACGGTTCATTTGGACCATCGCGACGGTTCGCGGACCATCGCGATGGTCCGGCCGAGCCGTCGCGATGGCGTGAGCCTATCGCGATGGTGTGACACAATCGCGATGGTCTGAGACCGTCGCGATGGTCCACCAAAATGCAATTTTTTGAGATGCAGCTATGGATTCCTATACACGCAGGGGTCGCCTACACGGTGGTGAACTCGCCTTCCTCAAAATCCGAACTTTGCAGACCATCGCGATGGTCTGACACAGTCGGAAATTTCTGACAGAAACTGAAAATTTTACCTTTTCCAAGCTTTCCTGATGCACTGGAGCTCTGTACCTGCAAGAAAACTCAAGAAAACAAAAGCACATGCAAGCACAAAAGCTCTCTCTCACTCTCTCGCATGCACAAATGAGGGGAAATGAGGAGAATGGGTGGATATGGTGAATTTCCTGATTTTTTTGGAGATGAAGATGATGATGCGGTGATGAAGATGGAGTGCGGGGGAGGTGAAAAACACTAAAAACTAAGTAAAAACAACAACAAAAACTGAAATTTTTACCTTCCAACGCTACTTCTTGCTATACTCTTACCATCACACATTCGTCCTAGACTCGATCCCCAGCAACGGCGGCAAATTTGGTGTTGCTCTAGCACAATGGTGAGAACCACGTTAAGAAGCTTCACCTCCTTAATTGTCAATCCGCGGAAGAGATAAGAGTGATATGAAGATGGTGAATGTGAGATGAAGTGAGAGTGAAGGTGAGAAGCATAGAAATGCACACACACATACACACACACTACGAAGAGACAAGCAAGACACAATGGAAGGTGAGAAATCAACTCTATTACTCAAGAACACTATTACAAGCTCAAAAGAACTCTAACCTCAAATAAGCTAACCTCAAAAATGAGCTCTCTAGCTCTTTTTATAGTTTCTAGACTACTTTTGACCGATTTCACATCTAGTGACCGGCATAGTTAAAAAATAGGTCCTAGATGCTATTTGAAAGGGTAAACGGTGTCTAAAAATAACGAAAATTGATACGCTTGTTCTACCTAAGCTCCTCAAGCTCGAGGACTCCTCGGCTTGCACAAAATGGAGCTATGGATTACAAAATGGGGTTTTCTATGTTACATATGTTACAATAGTGATAAAAATCACTGTTGGAGGTTTTTGGAAAGTATTTGAAAACATAATTCTTTGAAAAAAGATTTGACTGGCTCCCTGCTCCGTCGTTACATGCTTCCGCATCTTCTATGCCTCTGGCTGCTTCCAACAACACTCTACAATTCATTTAAAATCTTTGGGTTTTACATGAGCAATAGCATTTAAGGGCATAAAAATATGAGCTAAGCAATGCAAGTGGTGTCCATGCAATCAAATCTGTCCTAAAAATCAGAGTACCTCCTTAGGAGTATGTGGTAGTGGTACTTCTAACACAACTTTAACTTTGTTCGGATCAATGGCAATCCATGTACAAGAAATAATGTGACCCAATAGCTTATTGCATTTGAATTTGAAAATTTATTTAACAGGAATTGAGCTCAAATGAACTTCTCATCTTTAGTAAAACAGAGGCTTAATTGTTGTAAGTGATCTATTTGGTGTCCTGAAACTAAGAAATCATGCAAAAATACTCGCACGAAATTGATGCAAAAATACTCGCATGAAACTGATTAGGAAAGGAGAAAAAAATTTGCTGCATACTACACTGGAACCACATTATAGTACATGCAAAAACACCCCTTTATTTATGACAAACATGGTCTTGGGAATATCAAATTCAAGTTTGACCTGGTTATAACCACTAAAACCATCTAGAAAGGAATACATTTCCTTGCGAGCAACTTCATCTAGCATAGTGTCTAAAAATGGTAGAGGAAAAGGATCTGGAATTGTAGCAGCATTTAACTTTTTGTAGTCCACACAGATTCACAATTGCTTATTTTTCTTAGGAACAATTATAATGGGAGGCACCCACTCCGGATATCCAACGGGAACAATGAATCCTACCTTCAATAATCTATCTGATTCTTCCTTCACCTGATTCACAAAATTAGGATTCATTTGGTAACATTGTTGGATAACTAGGAAAGCATTTGGTTTAAGTAAGATCTTGTGCTGATAGAATGTAGGGTTTAATCATTTCATATCTAAGTAGTTCCAAGCAAATACATCCTTGAATTCAAATAAAAGTTGAGGCAATGCTTGTTGAAATGCACCTAGTAGATCAACATCAATTTTAACATTATGTGGTGAACTTTCAGTTCCTAAATTTACTTATTCCACTTGATCTTCTTGAATATGCACATTAGTGTGAGTGAAAATGTTGTTTTTCACCAAACATGCTGTTTCTTCATCCATTGGAAGGGACATCTTCTCGGTTTGAATAGATGCTACTATTGGATCTTATTCAATCTTAGTCAGTGCCTCTGGAATATGAATTAATCCTACTGACCATAAATCATGATTGGCTTCCAAAAATTATAGTTCTTCATCCTCTTCTAACCCAGCGATTATGTGTGGCAGTTGTGCAATAGACAGTATTTGATGCTTCAGATACTATTGCTTATCTTTCAAGGGAATGGAATATTTCTTATGTCTGCATTGAAAAGTAATTCCTTGAGATCCCTAATCCTGCTAAGCTTTAGCTTGCTTAAACTGGGGGTATCCAAGCAAAAGATTACAATTGTTACTTTTCCCTATTAATTTGATTACCACAAAAGTCACGTTAAAAGGGATATTCTGAATTTTTATCGTTATACCTTTGATTAGTTCGATCGGTTGAACTCTTGACTGTTCCACCATACGAATATAGAATGGGGCTAGCTATATGTCTGTCAAACCTAGTTTCTGACAAATAGGCATAGTGGCAATATTAACACCAGATCCACCATCAATGAGGAATTTAGAAATCTGAGTATTTTTAAACCACATCGAAATAAGCAAGACTGCAGAGTCTCCTAGTTTGTCTTGCCCGATTTCTACTACACTTACCTAAACTTGTTTTGATGCTTTTTTTGTAGAATTTGGTTTTTGCACACTTTTCAATAAAGTGTCCCGAAAAGCAAGTACTAGATCTAATAAATCTCCTAATGGGAGCTAGATCTTAGACGTAAAAACTGTTTGCCAAGGGTCCATGTCAGTGTTATTTGCTTATCTACTTTTCAGATCTCACTCATTCGTAATTGTTTTAGGATGTGTTTTCGTACTAGACCGTAAGTCCGCAGAAGTATGCACAATTGTATCTTGCATGTTCGGCGTATTTTGAACCTGCCTACTTGAAGTTGGTTCGGGGAATACCACCGAAGCTTCCCATCATAGAATCATTGACATTCAGAACTTTTCCCAAGTGCATGACTATCGTAGCTATTGGTTCTTCAAAAGTAAGGGTCACCATGTTAGTCATCGCTGCTTTAAGTTTTGCTTCTTGCTTTCATCAATCATAATCTTGGGCATGAGGATAGTTAACACTAATGTGATTGAATTCAAGACAAAATCGAAAATCAGAACCTTTACCTCCCTTTGGATATTTTGCATAATCTCTTTGGTAATGATTGAAGGGTCGACATCCTCAACCATAGCCTATATAATTTGGGCTATTGTGCCCTCAATAGCTTGAAAAACTTGATTATGGTATAATTCGATTTCTTGAAAAACTCAATTATGTAAAGCAAGGGTGGAATACCATTGCCCATTTGGTGTGGGTTCTAGTTGCATATGGTTAGTTGATACTGAGTGGTTCCTAGTATTATATCTATACTGATCTATATTATAATTCACCATATTTCATATTGCACAATACATTTGGTTCAAGGCACAACTTGTCGCTACATCCACTAGATTCTTGCATTTAGTATAGAACATTTGGCTATAGGGATCAGTTAAAGCCAAAGGATTGGAGGTTACCACATTTACAACATTTCGGGAGCACTGCCAAGTCGAGTTTGCAACTTTCAAATTGCGTTCCAGTTGTTTTGTTGCATCAATGATATGATCCAAGGATCAGTTCCATCTAATGCAAACAAATAGATTTTTTCCTTTAATAATGAATTTAATCCATCCATGAACCAACTTTGTACCACATCTTCAAGGGGTCTCTCAAGTTTTGGAATTTTTCACCACGTACTCCAGAATAACGATGCATAATCTTCCACTGTCAGGTTGGGCTATTGTACCATATACTATAAAGTAATGAACAACTGACCAGTCATTTCTGTTTTTCACAATTACTGTAAAAATGCATGAAATACTTGACTGTTTCTCGCATCATTTGGATTCTGTTCTAGCAGATTGTACTACATGTCAAAAAGTCTGACATGCACATTTGTATCATCATCAATTCTTCTACTAAATTGGTTGAATTGCATTCCATTGATTTGATGTATTGGGACTACCATACTGAATTGGACTTGCTATGACTTCAACTCATCATCTGTGGGTACCAATGAGATTTTGTCCTCATCTACCTTTACTTCATTTTGAGAATCTATCTCACTTGCTTCACAAAACTACTTTCATAACACGACATGCTTTTTCGCCAACTGCTCCATGCAAAAAGAATTTAGAAGGCTCGACATCAAAACCAAATCCCAGGGTCTTTTTTCCAGTTCCCTATCCAATTCATCCTTAGCCCGTCATCCTTCCATGTTGTTTGCTTGCGACTTGGCCACCTTGAAAGCTGCCTGTACCTCCAGTAGTTGGGTCAATAGTAGGTATGGAACCACATCTCATTCCACCAAGTATCATAGTTGCATAGATACACGGTTTCTATTTGAACTTTCTCCTCTGTGTGTATTCATCTGTGATGTCATAGTTCCTTTGACCACTCCAAATGTTGCCTAAACTTCTAATTATTTCGAAAACCACTTACCTACATGTGTTGGCATGCTCCTTATCCATCAGAATCAATTGCTCTAATAGTTCAACTTCTGCTTCTTGAGTGGTTATCATCTACTTCCCACCATGCACTATTACTTTTCAACCCCATCCCGTCGTGGTCAATAAATGTTTGGTTGGAATTGATTATGTAATGTTGCTATGAAAAATAGGGTAGGTTCGAGGAATGGGAGATAGCAAAGATTGCTCTAGTGCATTTCTATTCTGTTATTGTATACTATCTAACCTTACAACACAACTTCACATAGAATAGGATAACAAAAGAATAAATGACACAGTGATATATGCAGATTCATTGCATCAAAGTTTGTATGTATATTACTCATCAATGTACTACAAAATACAATCTACCTGTGTATGCTACTCAGACTCGGCTATTCTCTCTATGGAAGGAAATTCCAACTACTCTCTCTATAGAAGGAGATCTTGGCTACTCTCTCTACGGAAGCAGATCCTGTTTGTCACATGAATAGGAAGTACTTATTCTTTCTCTCTTTCTTCAATTACATAAATGAACTTCTGTTGAATTCCTTGGAAGTTCAATCGAACTATTTTATAAAATATATAATTTTGAATTTACAAAATTAGTCGTACCGTTGGCAATCTAACACATACATCTTATGTTTGCAGACTTAAGAAAGCATTTATGGATTGAAACAAGTTCCTAGAGCTTGGAATTACAAGTTGGTTACATACTTCAAGATCAAGGGTTCAGACCTAGCAACTCAGATCCTTCTTTGTTCATAAAAAAGAATCACAATGAGGTTATCTATCTATGTGTATATGTAGATGACATTATTGTAGTAGGTGATGACCTTAATGGCATTCAAAGGATCAAGAGACACATGCAAGAGGATTTCAAAATCAATGACTTAGGTGAGATCACATATTTCCTAGGTATACAAGTGATTTATGCACATGAAGGGATGTATTCAACTCAAAGAAGATACATTCAAGATCTACTTCTCAAGTTTAGAATGGAGATGTGTACCTAAGTCAAGAAGACTCAAGGACTTGTGCCAATGAGACTAAACCCCAATTGCCAAACAAGTGCATATAGTGGGAAATTGACACACACTTATTTGTCAATCCGATCAAATGACCTAACAAAGTGTATGAAGACATGTGCACACATGATGCAAAATGAAGTGGTTCAGCTGATATGTATGAGAAAAGACTAATCCACCTCTCTAACTCACTGAAATACTAGAAGTGTCTGCCGCGATACCACTTGCAGTAGTTTTCAGTAAATCGAGGATTTCTCCCAGCTCCGAACTCCGAATATAGTCAATAGGGTACTCGTTTTGAAGCTCTCAATGAGATGCATCTACAGGAAGTGGTCCCACTCAATTCTGACAACTGTGTTTCTAGTTGTGACCAAAATAGTGAATGGCAAAAAACACCCACACTCACTCCACAACTTCTACAAGCTCACACACACACTACAGTAGCTCAAAAACAGTGGGAAGGGTAGTCAACAGTCTTACCCACACATTCCAAGCATTATACACACATAGAAGATCAAAGAGAAGATGGAAATCTATAGGAAAGAGGCAAATTCAAAATTCAGGAACTCTCCTTCTTCACAATGGCAAAAAGTCTCTACAAAGAGTCACAAAGTGACTTATATACATGTGCCCTAAATTTGGTCCTTTCACACAAGAGACTGTCACTTTATTAATAAAATTGAGGGAATTTCCTAAGACTTGAAGAAGAAAAAATGTGCCCATTAATTTGAAAATTTTGGGGCTCTTCTTTTGTGCTTCTCTGCTCTGCAACACCCTCCACCTCTTTGTCTCTGTCGTCCCTTGACAGGCTTTACTTCTTTTCCTCAACTTGTTTAAGAGTTCTGAATACATGCACCCAGTGGTCGAAGAAGCGATAAGGACTGTCAGAGAATTTGTTATTTTGTCCGAGGTATGTCCTTTGCTTCTGTTTGCCCCTTGGTATTCCTTATGTCACATATCTGGGTTTCTCTATTTAGTTGGGCTGCCACGCATGCTACCAACGACTAGGAATGTGCTGTTCTTAGTCACCCTCTTCAACTTTTCAGCCTCTATCTCTTTCTAACTTTTGGTCTTTTGATTTGTCTTTGTCTTCAGACATCTAACCCTGTTGCATTGCTTTAAGCCTGTTCATTTTGTTGCCAATGCACGCTATTAGCGGAATGATTATTACCTGCCAAATATTGTCGTGCACTTCTTCATGTACAATTCTTGGCCCTGGTCCGTCCTTTCCATGAAATGTCCTGGTTCTGATTGTTCTTTATTTTCATTCCTCAAGACCTGGGTGTTTCGCATTGTTGCTTGATGCGTGCCCCTACGGGGCTTTGGGCAGAGGGTGGTTCTTTTTCTTTATGATCTTCATTCTTTATTGAGCAGTTTTTGACTTTGATCTTCTTCTTCTTTTCTTCTTGCTTGATTCCCCTTCCACACGTCCCTCCTCCTAAACTCTGTTGTCCTCGACAGGCTTTTTGTGGCAACGTGAGTATGTCTGTATGGCTGCTTGCTCTCTTTGATTCAACAAATTAGCATGACATAGCATAAATTCTTTCCACTGGCCTGACTTCACTCCATCTTCTGGTGCTTGTCGGTGATCCGCAAAAAAGCTGGTTTCATAAGCTACCAGACGTGCATTCAGGTTTGAAGTCATTTTGACAAAAATTTCCGAATCTATTTCGAAGAAGCCGGTGAAAAATGCTTCTTCAAAAGTCTTCATGTATGTTAACGGCAAAAACATAAGTCTTGAATAATACGCCATCAGGGTTAAGCAACTCGGAATAGTAGAGAGATAAAAAACGAGCGCTTCAGAGCCTTGGGTAATGTCGATGAAATTCAAAAAAGTGTATTTTGCATGCTGGAAGACTTGAATTACAGTTAATAGCATGCTTAAAATCTTATTTGTCATTTTAACTGCTAAGTCCGGGACAGTCGCATATCTTGCAATCCAAAATTCCATTGTTTTTACCATATATTCTTCCGTTGGTAGGTAGTTATATGGTGGACTAGGTAACAATGGGTAATTCAGCCATTGATTATTGATGCTTCCCTGGAGCTGTCCTTCCCAAAATTGCGTCCAAGAGCATATGCGGGGTACAGGACAAAATGCTGGATTGACCTGAAGCGCGTATGGTGATGCTTCCCATTGTACCTGCAGTGTGGGATTCTTTTCCAAAACTTTGCGCCTCCATATGGGATCAGCTTTTTCGAATTCTTCTTGAGTATACTTGAATGTATCTTGGCTGAACTAGAGGTTGTTGTCCGGATCCTTATTCGTCGTAGTCTTTATATATTGTCGCATTTGTTCTTTAAGTAGTCCATATGGTACATTGAAAGGCTTCAAAATTTGATCCAAGTTTTTGGTTTCGATTTGGGCCTCCTTCATTACCTGGATTATCTGATCTTCGAATTCAACAGTAAGCTGGGACACCAGTAGTGCCCTTTTGGGTCAGCTCAGTTCTGCAATGTCCCGAGTATTATGTTCAATTTGGACCCCCTATTCCTCCCTTAGTGGCGAATGATATAAGGGGGGAGAGAGAGGACGTACCTCAGTCTCCTCAGTAGCCTCTGTGGATTTTGGAACTACTAGTGTCCCCTCAAGTGCCTTCTGCTCTAGCTGCTCTTGTAGTTGTTTAATCAAGTCATCTTTTTGTTTGATTTCTGCGTTTGCTTTAGCAATACTGTCTTTGTGTTTGAGAAGTTCTTGAGCAACAATGTCAAGGTGATCAGTGTCTTCTTTACATTGCATGAGATAGCGATTTTCCGCTTTTTTCCATTTAGTCCTTAGAGCTGCGATATCATCCATGTACCTCTTTTCCCATTTGGCAATGGTGGTCTGCTCCTGCTTGAGCTAATGTTCATACTTAGCTATCTTTTCTTCCCATTCTTTGATATCCTTTTCTGGTCCTCCCTGAACTTCTATGGGCTGATCACTTAGAAGAGCTGTCATGAGCTCCTTATTTCGGTTCCTTAGGTTTTCTGCCTCTTCCATATATACTTTTATTTGTGATTCCAGTGTCTTGCTCCGGGTGTGCATTCGTGCCTTGTCTGCCTCGCTAGCTTCATATTTCTTCGTTAATTCTTGGAGTTATTCTTTCGATCCTTCATTTTCCATCTCTAGAATTTTGTACTACTTTTTGACCTCTTGGACTTCATTTTCTTTCTGTAAGATCTGCTCCTTTGCTATCTTTAACTCAGTAGAAAGATTCTTACCAATTTGTTGAAGTTCATGCTTGTCCTGCATCGCTTGATCGTAGTCTTCATCAGCCTCAAGCATTAATTGTTGTGTATCCATTGCAGTTCTAATCATATCTTGCACTACGGGCTTGAGCTAAGCGATGTCAACATTTAACCATGTTCGTGGTATGCTTGGAGCTTCTCCGGTTTGCACATCTTTTCGTTGCTCTACATGGATGGTTTCGTTGTGGGGTTGTCTAATTTGTAATTGTATTTTTGGTTCTTTTTCTTCTTCATCCAAATCAATAACTTTTGTGGTACTCCCTTGAAATGTGACATCCATGGGGGAGGGTTCTGCCACAACCCTTATCGGTGTGAAGGGTTCTGCTTCTTCTACTGTCACTTCTTGAGGCTCTTTCTTTGGTATCTTGATTGACACCTCTCTTGTAGGTGTTGTCTCCTTGACATGAATTGTGGAAGTCTCATTGATTTTAATCACATGCATCCTGTCTTGGTTTGCGGCCTTGCTTACGGTGTCTTGATCTGGATGGTCACCTGTGGCATCCATCTTTGGGCCCTCTTCTTCGTCATTATAGTTGACTGTATTCAATTCTTCCCATTGGCCATCATCCTTTGATTCACTTTGAATATCCACATTTAATAATGATGTGTCGGGTTCTTCTTGTGCATCCGAAGATGAGCTTGAATTTTCCAACCCTAATTCCCTGTAGCGGTGTACTTTTGTGAGCTTCTTTTTGGCCTTGATCTCTTGTTGGGCCTGTTGATAATGGTGCCCTTGCACTGGTAAATTGACTTGCCCTTCTGTATATTGATGTGTATCCTCCAGTACCTTAGTTAAATCTTCTTCTGTAATCGGTCTTTGCTCTTCAAGCCTTGTCTTTGGAAGTACGTGCGCTCTTTTCCTGGCTGGAACTTCCTCTTCCACTTGTTTTACTTCCCTTAATCTCTTTGTGCCTCTCATTTCGGGTTGAGAGCTAGCTTCTGCCTCTTCCACAATCTTGACTCCTCTTTTCTTTTTAGGAACTGTGGTGACTTTGGCATACTTAGCGATGGCAGTCGACGATGGCATTTCTTGTAGATGCTCTCTAATGCCTAAAGCATGGTAAATCAATATTGTCAGAGCTACACTGCCATTGAGGAACTTCTTGCTGTTCCATTGCTTCTTTGCCTCGAATAGCCATTCTTATATGTAGGGAGTCAGATTAATCTGATTTCCAATCTGCTTGATTGCATGTGAGAGTAACTAGACAATAATCTTCTGTGGAGCCATGTATCGATGCATATTTGGGAAGTAGAAGTGTTGGTGGATAAGTCTGACTTCCTGTTCTATGTCGACTCTGTTAATGTCAGTGAACGTTCTGGTTTTTGCCCCTCAACTCTCTTCTTTCACTACCGTGGTTCCATCCTTTTCCCATCCAAAAGCTTCCTTAATCGAATCATGAGTGAATTGAATAATTACCCATTTGCCTACTTTATCCATCACTCTAGCCTCGAGCACCAACGGATCATGCAGTGCTAGCTGTAATGTGTTCATGACTTGTGTGCACCTTTGGAAGTCGGGCTTATAGATTGGTAGGTCAAAATATTTATGAATGCCCGCTTTCTTCATGATGGCAATCATCGATGGGAGTTCATGCAAAACTCTGAAGTCTTGGGACATGATCGGAAATTGATGATCTGTATCCATGATTTTTATAGTTGCCAGGAAGAGATACTCCCGGGCCCGTTGATCTTCTGTGAACTGTTGGAGAAACAATCACTAATTAGACATATATTTGAAGGTCAAATCTTAGAAAGAAAACCCCATGCCTATGTGAAGGGACAAATTCACAAGTGTATCATACTTGTAAAGTTAGTTCACTTTAGTTCTAGAAGTTTTTTAAAAATCACGGGAATGAGAAAATCTATATAAGTTAGTTTGTATCAACTGACGTGGTGAGAGAAAGTGAGAAGAACTCATTTTTGTATGACTGAGTATAGTCGAGCTTCTCTGAGTGAGAAAGCATTTTGTAAAACTTCTGAGTTTTTATAGTTATGAGAAGAACTGAGTAAAGTTCTGTGTATGAGCCTCTCTCCATCATCTCCATGATTACCTACTGTGTGATGAGTTACAAAGATCAAGTTTTCCAAGCAACTCGATGCCTGGCATCGAATCTCTGTTGATAAGTCATATTTTCTTTTATATTTTTCATTCAGTACTGAAGTGTTTGAAAAACATGATGTTGTTGGAGCAACTCGATGCCTGGCATCGAATTCCAGTTGATAAGTCATATTCTAAGTGTGCATGAAATCACCTCTAGTTTTGGTGTCCAAAAGATCAAGACTTTATGCGGGAAGTCGATGCCCGGCATCGAATCCCTGCTGAAAAGTGGCCAAAAACACTCCAAGTCGATGCCCGGCATCGAATTCTCGTTGCAAGTCGATGCTAGGCATCGAATTCTAATTTTAAACAGGCGCTCTTACTAAAACAGGCAAGTTTTCCAGTTTTGGAAGGTCATACATGGTCATCTTGTGAGGGCCATAACTTGAGTTCTAGAGCTCTGTTTGATGCATATGATAGCTTGTTGGAAAGCTCTACTCTTCTAGTTTCAGCCTATAAAGTTTCATGGAGAAATAATACTTGAGCTAGGAGAAATTAGCAAAACACTGAAGGTATGTCATTTCGGTGACTAGGAATTTCTGTAGAAGCAAAGTTCTCACTTTAGGCTATCATTTCTCAAAGTTTGGAGTGGCAATGAGTTAATGGTGACCATAGAGGTGTTCTAGTGTCACCTTAATTCATTTCTTGTGGTGTTTCATACATCAACAAGTGGTATCAGAGCAGAAAGATTCTCGAGAGCAGAAGACGACAAAGGTACGAGAAGTTTTGTAAAGTTTTCCATTAAAGTTTGAAAGGTGAAGCATTTGAAGACACAAGGCATCAAAAGATTACTTTCAAAGTATCCTCATACACAAAGAACTTCAAAAGGTATTATCCTTTATCCTTTAAGCTCACAGGTTGCAGCAGAAGGAAAGAACTATGGCAGATCATATCTCCATTGACAAACTGGACAGAGATAATTACCCCGCATGGGTAATGAGAATGGAAGCCTTACTTATGAGTAAGGATCTCATGATATATGTAACAGGTGAAGAAGAGAAGCCAGTATTTGAAGATGAAAGCCGACCAAAGAAAGAAGAACTTGATGCTTTAAAGCATTGGCAGAAGAAGGATGCAAGTGCAAAAGCCTACATCTACAATACAATCTCAGATCATTTGCTACCACACATCAGAGGATTGGAATCATCAGAAGATATATGGAATGCATTGGAATATCATTTCCAGAGCACTACTAAAGCACGGAAAGCAAGTCTATGGTCAGAGTTTACAACATTCAAGAAGAAGCCAAGTCAAACCATTAGTGATTATGTCACTAAGATGAAGGATCTAGCAGATAGTCTTGGATCCATAGATGAAGATGTTGAAGATCACAGATTGATTGCTCAACTACTTGCAGGTTTGAGAGGGGATGAAAGGTGGAAACCTTTTGTCTTATCAACAGAACTTTCATTAAATCATTATGTTCCAGATTTGAACCAGTTGCTTGGTTTGATGCTCACATATGAGCAAGACTTGAAGGGAGATGGAGATAAAGGTCAAAGTTCTGCAATGTACATGAAGAATAAGAAGAAAGGAGATAAAGGTAAAGCAAAGGAGGAAGAGGAGTCTAATTCTCAAGCTTATTATGCAAGAGGTAAAGGCACTGGCAGAGGAAGAGCAAGAGGTTTTGGAAGAGGAAGAGGTAATCAAAATAACAACAAAAAGGCTTGCTGGATCTGTGGATTGAGTAATCATTTGGCTCATGACTGTTGGCACAACCAACAAGGATCAAACCAGAATCAAAACAACAATAGCAGAGGTCGAGGTGGAAGATATCAAAGTAATTTTCAAAGAGGTAGACAAAGTCAAAGAGGAGGCTATGGTAGAGGTGGAGGAAGAAGTTGGGGACAGAATCAATCCTACAACACCACCTACTACAACTATGCAAATGACACACAGAATGAAAGTCATACATCATTGATGATGAATTCAATCAGCACATCAGACAAAGAAGATCTAAAGGTATTTTACATTGACTCTGGATGTTCTAATCATTTGTCAGGAAACATAGAATTGATGTCAGATTTGGAAAAAGGCATTTCTAGTCACACAGTTCAAACTGGTGATAATACAAGACATAGTGTACATTCAATTGGAAAAGTGAAATGCAAGAGTGGGGCAGATTTGCTAACCAATGTTTTGTATGTTCCTACAATACCTAAAAACTTGATTAGTGTGGGACAGATAGTTGAAAAAGGTTTTCAAGTCAGGTTTACAAATGAAGGAGTATTTGTGGAAGATCTAGAGAATGGATATAATCAGATTGTCTCTGGTAAGAAAGAAGGTAGACTCTTTACTTTAAGAGTGCAAGGGAACATTGGTCAAGCTTTGCTCACACATGGTGAAGCAGTGATTACAGAACTTGATCTCTGGCATAAGAGATTAGGTCATTTCAATGAAAGAGGAATTAAAGCTATGGTTGCTAATCAGTCTGTACTAGGATTACCAAATGTGCAAAGTCAACATATGGTTTATAAATGTGAAGCATGTCAAATGGGTAAAGCACACAGGTTACCATTTCAAAAGAAAGGATTCAAACATGATGGAGTACTTGAGCTCATTCATACAGATGTATGGGGAGCAACAAAAGAAGGATCTATCAGTGGCTCAAGGTATTATGTTCTTTTCATTGATGATGCTACAAGATGGATAACATTATATGTTTTGAAGGAAAGATCAGAAGTGTTTGGAGCTTTCAAGCATTTTCATGCATATGCAGAGAGAGTCACAGGTCAAAAGCTTAAGAGACTGAGGTCTGATGGAGGGGGAGAATACTTCTCCCAAGAGTTTAATGATTATCTTTGGAATGCAGGTATTAAGAGAGAAATAACTTGCAGGTATACACCACAACAAAATGGTGTAGCAGAAAGAAGGAACAGGACTTTGGTTGAGTTTGCTAGAGCTATGCTAAAGGAGAAGAACTGTCCAAATTATCTTTGGGCTGAGGTTGTAAATACAGCTACATATCTTGTGAATAGATTACCATGTGCAGCTCTGAATGGACTGACTCCATATGAAGCTTGGTGGGGTAAGAAACCAACACTAGATCATTGTAGAGTGTTTGGATCAATTGCATATGCTTATGTGCCATCACAACTTAGGCATAAACTTCAACCAAAGGCAGAAAAATATGTGTTCATTGGTTATGATGAAAAGCAGATGGGTTACAGATTGTGGAATCCTCTAACCAAACAATTTATTGTTTCTAGAGATGTTACATTTGATGAACAGAAAAGTTGGTATGCAGATCAAAGTCATACAGCTGAAGAATTTGAAGAAGAGGTAAGAAGATGTGAGAAAGGAAAATCAATTGTGCAGGTGAATAGAGATGAAGACTATATGCAAGCAAGTACATCCAGAAGTGGATTAACAAGAAGAAATGAAGAAGCTCCTATATTTGATGAAGAAGTGTATACAGACACATATGAAGAATGTGAACCAAGAAGGTCAAGCAGGACAAGGAGACAACCAGAAAGGTATTCTTATGATACTTCTTACATAACTCAGAAGAACTATGCATATATGGTCAAAGATGATGAAGAACCTCAGAACTATGATGAAGCTAAAGGTAAGAAGCAATGGGAAGAAGCAATGAAGGAAGAGTTCAATGCACTGGAGGAGAACAAGACATGGGAACTTGTTCCTAAACCAAATGGTAAGAAAGTAATTGGAAATAAATGGGTTTATAAAGTGAAGAAGCTTGCAGATGGAAGTATAGCCAGATACAAAGCTAGATTGGTGGTGAAAGGCTATGCCCAGACCTATGGCATAGATTATGATGAGACATTCAGTCCCGTAGCTAAGATGTCAACTATAAGGACAATCATTGCTATTGCAGCTTCAAAAGGATGGACTCTAAGTCAATTGGATATAAAAAATGCATTCTTGAATGGATACATATCAGATGAGGTATACATGGAACAACCTCAAGGATTTATAGATTCCAGGTATCCAAATTTTGTTTGCAGGTTGAGAAGAGCATTGTATGGATTGAAGCAAGCTCCAAGAGCTTGGAACTATAGACTGGTGAAGTATCTCAATGATCTTGGATATCAAAGTTCAAAAGCAGATTCAAGTCTACTTATCAAAAGAACAGAGGAAGGTACAATCTACATTTGTATTTATGTAGATGACATTATAATCACAGGTACTTCAGATGAAGGAATCAAGGAGGTAAAGAGATTACTTGAGAAAGAGTTCAAGATCAGTGACCTAGGAAAGTTGTCATACTTTCTTGGAATGGAAGTCACCTATACAGATCATGGCATATATGTATCACAAGAAAGGTATCTTCTGAACTTGTTGAAGAAGTTTGATATGGAAAATTGCAGAGAAGCTTCAACTCCACTTGAAGTTAATCACAAGCTCAGTAAATATGATGGTGCAGACTACAAAGATATGAGGAAGTATCAATCTCTTGTGGGTAGTTTGATTTATGCTACACTAACAAGACCTGATCTTAGTTATGCAGTGGGAGTTTTGTCACAATTCATGCATTGTCCAAAGGACCCACATTGGATTGCAAGTCAAAGAGTTCTCAGATATATCAAAGGAACTATAAAGGAAGGATTATATTATCCTTTTACATCAGATTTGAAGTTAAGAGCCTACAGTGACTCAGACTGGGCAGGTAACCAAGATGACAGAAGATCAACTCATGGTTACATGATATACATTGGTGATAAGCTTGTAAGTTGGTGTTCAAAGAAACAACATACAGTAGCATTATCATCAACTGAAGCAGAGTACAAAGGACTTGTGGAAGCAGCTAAGGAAGTCATATGGATGCAGACATTGTTCAAGAGCTTAGGCATTGATCAAGGTACACCTACAATACATGGAGATAATATGAGTTCACTTTATCTTGCAGCAAATCCAGTATTTCACGCAAGGACAAAGCACATAGAGATACAATATCATTTTCTCAGAGAAAAGGTAATGGAGAAGGAGATTGAAGTGGAGTACATTTCTACTAAAGATCAGTTAGCAGACATAATGACAAAGAGCTTGGATGGTGTGAAGACTAGCAGATTCAAAAGCATGGCAGGAGTAAAAGAAAAGAAGATGATATGAAGAAACAGGGAATGTAAATTAGTGATTGAGGGGGAGCTATTGGAGAAACAATCACTAATTAGACATATATTTGAAGGTCAAATCTTAGAAAGAAAACCCCATGCCTATGTGAAGGGACAAATTCACAAGTGTATCATACTTGTAAAGTTAGTTCACTTTAGTTCTAGAAGTTTTTTAAAAATCACGGGAATGAGAAAATCTATATAAGTTAGTTTGTATTAACTGACGCGGTGAGAGAAAGTGAGAAGAACTCATTTTTGTATGACTGAGTATAGTCGAGCTTCTCTGAGTGAGAAAGCATTTTGTAAAACTTCTGAGTTTTTATAGTTATGAGAAGAACTGAGTAAAGTTCTGTGTATGAGCCTCTCTCCATCATCTCCATGATTACCTACTGTGTGATGAGTTACAAAGATCAAGTTTTCCAAGCAACTCGATGCCTGGCATCGAATCTCTGTTGATAAGTCATATTTTCTTTTATATTTTTCATTCAGTACTGAAGTGTTTGAAAAACATGATGTTGTTGGAGCAACTCGATGCCTGGCATCGAATTCCAGTTGATAAGTCATATTCTAAGTGTGCATGAAATCACCTCTAGTTTTGGTGTCCAAAAGATCAAGACTTTATGCGGGAAGTCGATGCCCGACATCGAATCCCTGCTGAAAAGTGGCCAAAAACACTCCAAGTCGATGCCCGGCATCGAATTCTCGTTGCAAGTCGATGCTAGGCATCGAATTCTAATTTTAAACAGGCGCTCTTACTAAAACAGGCAAGTTTTCCAGTTTTGGAAGGTCATACATGGTCATCTTGTGAGGGCCATAACTTGAGTTCTAGAGCTCCGTTTGATGCATATGATAGCTTGTTGGAAAGCTCTACTCTTCTAGTTTCAGCCTATAAAGTTTCATGGAGAAATAATACTTGAGCTAGGAGAAATTAGCAAAACACTGAAGGTATGTCATTTCGGTGACTAGGAATTTCTGTAGAAGCAAAGTTCTCACTTTAGGCTATCATTTCTCAAAGTTTGGAGTGGCAATGAGTTAATGGTGACCATAGAGGTGTTCTAGTGTCACCTTAATTCATTTCTTGTGGTGTTTCAT
This sequence comes from Ceratopteris richardii, assembly GCA_020310875.1. Classification (NCBI taxonomy): domain Eukaryota; kingdom Viridiplantae; phylum Streptophyta; class Polypodiopsida; order Polypodiales; family Pteridaceae; genus Ceratopteris; species Ceratopteris richardii. The sequence continues at coordinate 34,612,518 of CM035434.1, read as the reverse complement.
ACATCAACATGAACCAATGTCCCTTTGCTTTGGTGATACTCTGGAGAGGAAATTCTAATGCTTCCTCTTGAACTGTTGCTTCAGAATCTTCAGAAGCTATCTGCACTTGTAAGGAAAAGTGCATTAGCTTCAATGGAAAGCATAGCAACTGTGTAGGGCATTGCAATGATATGTTGTCGTTCCGTCACTCCGTTTCCCTTGGTTCTATAAGTGAGATCTCTTACCACATCTTTTTATTTCTTTAACTGAAAGAAAACAAGCATTAGTATAGCTGAAGCATTTATTTATGTACATAGTATGTCCATTCCTAAGGGAGTTGAAGCTATGATCTAATCCCCATTGGAGAATGTGCACCACTAATTTTATCATGTACATCATGTGCCGAATTCTTGGCCTTGTAATGTGGCTCTATCATGCATACTTTAGGTGCATTTGATACTTCATGAGTGCAATTGGAATCTCCGTTGTTCCAATGGTCCACTCCTTGCAGTTGCTTGGGTTTCCAAATCCATTTCGTGGCCGCTTTGATAGGTTGTTTCCTTTCTTTGGTTCCTCGCGCTTCATGTGTTCTCTTTGTTTCCTCGAGTGTTCTAGTAATAGAGGTTCTCCTCTTCATGTTTCTAGGACGAGTCTGTTTTCACTTTGGCATTCGACTGTTTTGATGTAATGTATCCTCTTGATTGCTTATCTCTTGCTTGGCTGCTTGTTTAACCTTCTTGGGAATCCATATTTGCTGTCGTGCTTTCTGAGCTTCAATCAAAGGCTTAGGGAGCCATAATTGCAAGAGTATTTTTGTTTCAGATTTCTGTGATGCTGACTTGTTGTTCTCCTTTTTCTCCTTATGAGTTGGTGATGACGTCTCCGATTTATGCACTTGATCTTTGCGTACCCGTTTGAATTTGTTCTTCCCTTGATGCGAGTATCTGAATGTTGTCTTCCACATTGGTGATCCTTCTGTCGTATGAGAGACTCCATGAGAGTTGGTTTCCTTATTATTTGGCTGTTCACCAACTGAATAGGGTGATTTTACCTCTTCCTTGAACACATTAGGGTTTGAACTTTCAGCTTCTTCTAAATTGGGATATGATGTATTGAAGCTGGGATCCTGTTCCACTAGCTTTTCCTTGCATTATTCTGCATTGTCGAGGACTTTTGGTTGTTGTGAAGGCCTCTCCCCTAACAGACTAAAAATTTCCTTGTGCCCTATCTTGGTTGAGATATATCCTTGAGCTAGGTTGATGCTCACTTCATTCTCAATGATCCAATCCTGTCCTAGAATCAAATCTTCTATTAAGTCTTCATCTCTGCATACCAAGACTCGTTGTTCCATGGAATAATTTCCTAGGTGGAGGGATACTATTGTTGCTCCAATGCATTGTATGATTTGACCTCCAAATCTATTATCTGCACTTTTGTGGGAGTCATAATCATTTGAAAATCTTTTATGACCGTATTACGTATGCAACTAAGTCCTGCTCCTGAGTCTACCAATGCATCTATCAATTTGTACTCTCTCTTGCCAATCCCTAGGTTTAGGTAAGGTCGTGACCTATAAGCACTAGTCGTGTCAGACGTATGGACTTGGTAATTAGTCATAGGGATAGGTTCTTCTCCTTGGAGATATCGTTCGTCTCTTTGCTTAATCCATTCTTTCCTTTTCTTGATGTGTTATAGGGCTTCTTGTCGTGCCTCCTCTCTAATCCGTTCTTCCTCCTTCTTCCTATTTTGAGCACCTACCAGACGTGCTAACATTTGATCTGTTAACGGCTCCATGAACCATTTCACTCTACATCCACTTATGTAGTTAGGAAGAATGTCACCATCTAAAGTGGCTAAATTAACTGCTCCACTAGTAGAGATCCTATTTATGATCAGAGGTCCATATCCACGTTTTTGTAACTTCTTGGCATGTTGCTTTAGGGTGTAAACCAGGACTAGGTCTCCTTCTTTAAGTCCTTTGTCTTTTATATGTGCATCATAATATGCCTTTTGTCTTCTCTTGGCTGCATATATTCCTACTACCGCTTGCAACCTAGTTTCATGCAGCTTCTCTATTTGGTCTAGTTGTTGGGATAATTCATGTCCGGTCCATTCATACTGTTGTGCTACCCTCAATGTGGGGATTAAAAAATCAATTGGAAAAATTGCATTTTGCCCGTACACCAAATTGAAGGGAGTAGTTCCAATGGTAGTCTTATATGCAACTCGGAAGGCCCAAATTGCATGATGCAATTTCTTGTCCCAGTCACACCTCCCATTATTGACAATCTTTGTCAATACCGTGCATAATACCTTATTGGAACTTTTTGCTTGACCATTCGCTTGGGGATGGTATGGGGCTGATTTTTTATGGATCACCAAAAACTCATTCATTAGAGACTCTATTACTTCATTAATGAAGTGTGTTCCTCGGTCACTCACAATCTCAATTGGTAATTCAAAACGGGTGAATATATGCTCAAATAGAAACTTAGCCGTGGTTTGCGCATCATTCTTTCTAGTAGCCTTTGCTTCGACCCATTTTGTCAAGTAATATGTGGCTACTATGATATATTCAGCATGTGATCCTCTAGCTGGTGGGTTGATGGGTCCTATGAAGTCAATACCCCATTTAGAGAATGCTCTCGCACAAACCATAGGTCTCAATGGCATGTCATCTCTCCGAATTGGGTATTTAGCCCTTTGGCATGTCTCGCAGCTTTGTACATATGTTTCAGCATCCATATGTAAAGTTGGCCACCACAAGCCCGCGAAGAGGATCATTTTTACAGTTCTTTCGGCGGAAAAATGACCTCTTGCCGCACCTGCGTGTGCCATCTCTAATATGGGCAAATATTGTCCTTCATGCTCACAGAGCCGTAATTGGTTGTCTTTCCCTCTTCTAAACAATTGTCTTCCCATAAGTACATAATCCTTGCTCATCTCTTGTAGGGATCGTTTCCTTGCCAAGCTAAATCCTTCCTCGTGTTCTCCTGTCTTCAAGAAATTTACCAGGGTCTTGCTCCAATTGGGTGCTATTGTTGAGAAAGGTATGGATACATGGTCTTCGGGGATTGTCTCTTGACAATATGCATAGTTACTTACGTAGTCATGGACATCCTTAGGCATTTCAGGCCAATATACTCCCAATCGCTTTAATTCCCTAATGGTTTCATGAGTCCCTTTGTGTGTCCTCTATTTGTTCACATGAGCTTGTTCAATAAGCTTCACTTGTTCATCCTCCTCAACACATCTCAGCAATACACCATTGGGTTCCTTATAGTACACACTTCCAATAATAATGTGCAAATTTCTTGATTGGAGAATTTCCTTTTTGCTATCTTTATTGATTGAGTGTTGTGGGCCATGGGTGAGTATCGGAATTAGTTTTTCTACCCACTTTGGACAAACCTCCAAATTAAACAAATAAGTGTCTAGCAGATCATATGGTACTCCACTTGGTGGTTCTCCGTGGGTTAACCTAGAAAGGTGATCTACTCTTACATGCATTGTTGAAGCTCAAGATTAAGGACAAAGCATCGAAGCGCATCAAGGAAGTGAACACACGAGAAGAAGGAGCAAGTAGGGAGCTCCAAGAAGCACTTGTCAAATTTTCAGAAGAAATCCCTATAACAATAGTGATTTTTATCACTAAAAACCATTGTAAATACCATTTTGCACTTTTGCAACTCCATTTTGTTCAAGCCGAGGAGTCCTCGAGCTTGAGGAGTATTAGAACTACCTACATGCCAATTTTCATAATTTTTAGACTCCGTTTGAGCCCCCAAATAAGCTCTGGAACCTATTTTTTAACTAGGGCGGACACTAGGTCTGGACAGGGCCAAAACCACTCAAAAACCTATAAAAAGGGCTGGAGAGCTCATTTTTGAGGGGAGCTTGTTGTAGATTTCAGCTTTGTAAGAGAGTTCATTTGCAATCGAAGATCTTCCATTGTTCCACTCTTTGCTCTTACCTTGTGCGTGTGTGTGTGTATGTGTGTGCATGCTTGTGTGCTTTCACTCACGCACTTGTGCACTTCACTTGCTCTTGGTCTTCATACCAGTCCTCACGTCTCCACGGATTGACATTTATGAGGTGGAGCTCCTCACGTTGGTACTCACCATTGTGCTAGAGTGACACCAAATTTGGCGCCGTTGCCGGGGAGAGAGCTTGGAGGACGAGCGTGTGACGGTAAGACGTAGAGTAGCGACGTTGGAAGGTAAAAAAATCACCATTTTCAGTTCAGTTTTTGAGTTTTTATTCTCCTTCATCTTCATCTTCATCATCATCACCATCTCCACCCACCTTCATCTTCTCAGTTTTTTCCATTTTTTGAGTACATTCACCTCGTTTTTTGTGGGTGGCTGCAAACAAGAAGCTTAGAGGGGGGTGCAGAACTGAATCGTTGAAGAAAAACTCTTGAAGCACTCTCAAAACATCAAGAATCTGAGCGGCCATTTCCGTGGAGTGACATAACCTGCACCAAGTATCGTGAGTGCAATATCGTGGGTTTGAAGGGAGATTTTGCATCTACAGACACATAGGAGTGACAAGGAGGACACAAGGTACTCATATTTGCAAAAATTTTTGAATTTGGACTCTAAAAAATCCAAGTATCGTGTTTCTCCCGCGGTTGAGGTATCGCGATACCTGAGTATCGTGAACTCCTGTGGTTGAGTATCGCGACACTTGCAAGTCGTCGAATATCGTGTATCGTGGAGGATTTTTCACGATATCTGTCGGATATCGAGTATCGTGAACATCAGGTATCGTGATATTTCCCAAGTATCGTGTATCACGACATCGCAAGTATCAAGTATCGTCGGAAAATTGTTCACGATACTTGTCAAATATCGTGTATCGAGAAATTCAGATCGCGATACTCCTCGAGTATCGTGTATCGTGAGTCTCTGATCGCGATACTTGTTGGATATCGTGTATCCCGGAGGCAACTTTCCTGATACCTGTCAAATATTGAGCATCGTTGGGAATTCTCTCGCGATACTTGTCGTGTGTCGAGTATCGTGGCAATTTTTGTGGAGTATCGTATATCGTGTATCGCAGATTTCTGATCGCGATACCTGTGAAGTATCGAGTATCGTGACTTTTCCAGTGTGTCAAGTGTCGTGTATCGTCTAGTTGAGATATCGTGTATCGTGGCAAGGCAAGTATCGTGTATCTTCTGCTTCCAAGAATCGCGATACTTGATAAGTATCGTGTATCGCCTGTTTTGAAGTTTCCTGAGAGGTCCTGTTTCCCTGTTTTAACCCCCAGAACCCTGAACTGGCATAACTTTCTCATACGAAATCCGTTCGAAGTGATTTTGGGTTTGTTGGAAAGCTCGTGGGGAGTATTTTTAAGTTGACCCTCAGGTTGGACTAGGAAGCAAGGGGTTCCACAAGATTTTGAGCAATTCAAAGGACAATTGTGGACTTGTAGACAAGGCTTATGAACCTAATCTCAAGTTGATACTTAGAAAGAGATAGATAAAGTACCATATCACTTGATACTAAGATCAACCACACAATCAAGTCAGGGACTCAGAACTCTCCAGAGCCCGGAAAAATACTGAGACCAATCCAATTGGCCAAATGTATGCGAAATCGTTACGATGGCACAGGAGAGCCATATGACCACATTGCAGAATTCAAGGAGGTATTGCGAGCGGAGCAAGTGGATGACTTTTTCATGCAATATGAATCCTTTGGACTAACCCTTATGGGAATAGCCTTAGCTTGGTTTCAATCCTTGGATCCAAAGTCCTTTGGGAATATCGAACAATTCTTCCAAGAACTTATTTGGGAATTCACTAAGCGAGGGATCAAGCACAATTCGTCATCCTTACTACATAGTTTCAAACAAGCTCGATAAGCAATACGTTGCCCGATGCCTTGTGACAGAGAGAGCTTCTCAGCAAAAAATGATATCTTTATTTTTAGAAGGTCTAACCAATGGAACACTGAGGATCTTAGTATACGTAAAACGATTGCAAACCCTAAGTGAGTGTCTTCAGGAGTGCGTAGATTTGGAAGACAACTTAGCTGAGGATCTCAAAACCACACAGGATCCTACCAAACCAGAGGATACAATGAGCAATGAAACTTCTAGTTCGAGTTATATGGAGGAAGTGGCAGAGTTACTGGCCAAGAAAATAGGGGTACAGGGACAAAGGAACTACCAGAACTCCTCCTTGAGAGTGCCAATGTTCGGAAGTTGCACACTTTGTGGTGGGGATCATCCATCTTATGTCTGCTCCAGAGAAGCAATTGGGTTATTACAACCTTACCCTTACGATAGACAACCAAATCAATCGCCTAACATGTACTCTTATAGTGAGCAGAAGCACATCAACTACAACACCGAAAACTATCCAATGAATAGACAACCACGACCGTTTGTACCACCCCACTGTAGACCATACGAGTACCCTCCGAAAGAACAAGGCAGAGAAGTTCCTAGGTATAACCCATGTCCAGGACCACAAAGAGTCCCTAGATTGTATGAACATGAAGGATATAGCCAACCTCAACCTATGCCAAGACAACAATCACCCCACCCACTAGCTCCGACACAAGGGCAGAACATCACAATACAAGTTGTTTGTCTTGAGTGTGGCAAAGAATAGCTCTTGAGGGATTGTCCCGGACATCCCTCTAGTGCACCAACGGTTACACCCATTAATGTAGTAGGCCTAGCAAGGGATTCAAGTTCCAATAGTGATAATGTGGCTCCTATACATGCAGTTACCAGGGCACAAACCTTACAAAAAGCTAAACTAACTGAGAAATTAGAGCCAAGTGAATCAGGAGAGCCTAGTAAGAGGAAAACAAGAACTTGGAAGGATACTAGAGAGAAAACCAATTGTAAGTGGACCAAAAAGTTATCCGAACTAGAAGAAAGCCTGAAAGATGCAAAAACAAAAATAGAAGATATTGCCTCTCAAAGCCCCTCGCGAGTCAAAACTCCATCCACACCACCTCATCCCCACCCACCAACCATTGCAAATAGACCACCACAATCAGGGTCTGTTCTTGCAGATACAACCCAGAAGACTTGGACATGATGTTCAAGGCATACCAGGCTCAACTTCAAGAAGGGCCAACGCTTGCAAACCTAGATAAGAGCTACCCTAGAGCAGATTTAGAGATTGAACGGACAAAAATGTGCATTAAAATGGTGGAACTAGCTCAAGCTATGTTCGAGGCCAATCAATCGTTCAATCAGAGAAATGCTATTACACCAGGTCTGCACTTCCAGGGCTTACTAGAAAGATTAGAGCAGTTGGTAAACAAACCACAAGTTTCTTTACCTCCACAGGCTCGACTAACTATTGAAAGAGAAAGCTCATCACCAAAAAAAGTCTATGTTCCTGACTCCATAGATGATGGGGAACCTCTTTCAATTCAACAACACACTCAAAAGTTCTTGCGGGAAACACAAGAAGAGAAATGGGCCAAGGAGAAGGATGTTCCCCCTCCTATTCTTGAGATTGATGACCTTCATGATCAATTTCCACAAGACATTCCATCTATTTATGGAGAAAAAACAGAGCAACAAGAAGATGAACGATTAGATTTTGAATCTAATTCTTTACAAGAGTTGCCACAGTTCACAGGCCCATGGGAATCTGAATCTCTCCAGATCAGAGCTCCCACAATATTGATCAGAAATGAAGACTCGGTGGTTCCAAGAAACACTGAAGTCGTGAAAAACACTAAGGTTTAGTGTCATCTCACTTTAGAAGAGCTGCTCAAAGTAAAACTGGAGTTATGGAATCATGTGAAGTATCAGGTTCGAGAACTTGATTCCCATATGCCAGAAGTTGGTTCTGAGCAAAAAATCCCAGAGATACCTTTAGACAAAATAGGGGACATGTGTGAGGGTGAAGAAGGTAATACTTATCTTCCAATCACCTACCAAGGTTACACAACCAAAGCAATCATAGATTCAGGTGCTTGTGCTGCTATTGCAACCACCTCCTTGTGGAAGCGATGGGGCAAGCCCACATTAAGACCAACTAGAATGAAACTTCAGATGGCTGACGGCCATGTGGAAAAGCCTCTAGGATTGCTCGAAGGGATAACTCTAACCACTTGTGGTGTAGAGTTTGAGCACACTTTTGCTATATGTAACTTCGAAAAAAATAATGTCTACGAGATGATCCTAGGAAGACCCTTCCTACGACAATTGCAAATAGTACAAGATTGGGGAACCAACTCCTTATACTTGCAATGCTTAGGGGTCACAACCAAGGTCAATTTGAAGGATTACTCCTTCAGAGATGTACCACCCCTACAGTGGAATCCTATCCACAAGGAGCAAGAAGATTCAATCTCAGTGCATTCTAAGAGTTCATCTGATACATCTTGGATGCATGAAGATACTCATTTGTGGACGTGCAAGGTCGCGAAGGAAGAGGAAAAACGCTTAAAGGCAAGAGAAAAAGGAACTTCTCAAGGAGATAGACCAGTTAGAGACCCAGCCTATAGGCCGATGATATTTCCAGATGAGGAATTTGAGCCTCATGGTTGGGCAGAAATCTTAGCTGCCATGGATATTGCTGTCAATGAAGAACAATGGACACCTCATTGTGATGAGGAGGGTTATGATATTTCAGTGTTCATGTGTCAGCCCTTGCTAGAAGAATGTGACTCTAACGACTTCATAGAAGAGGAAGAGAATGATGATGATCTAGAGTCCATTGTGATGGATAGTTGCTTTATTTCAGAGAAGCACTATCTAGAAGACATAGGAGTATTTACACAAAAAGAAGAAGAACCTCTCACAAGCATCAAAACGGTAAATTCAAAGGATGGGAGTGAAGGTAGTAAAAAGAAAAGGAAAAGAGAAGTAGTGAAACAGGACGAGGAGGAACCATTGTTTGAAGTACCAGAAAATTTCAAAAAATACGAAGTTGAGGACCGAAAAATTTTGGTACGAATGCCTAAGAGAGAGGCCACAATAGGAGAAGTAGATGATAACAAAGAAAAGACCAAAAAAATCGTAGTCACCATTGAAGAGAATGAAGAGAGGTGTACATACATAGGAGATGACCTAAGTAAAGAAGAGGAAGTAGAGTTGGTAGCATTATTAAGGGAATACAGGGACGTGTTTGCATGGCACTATAGAGACTTGAAGGGAGTAGATCCGAAAATTTGTTCTCATACGATCCCCATGATAGCAGATGCCAAGCCCACCAAACATAAGCCCTACACATATAATGACACCTATGCCGCCAAAATAAAAGAAGAAATTGATAGATTGATTGAAGCTGGGTTCATCTATGAGATTGAGCATACTGAATGGGTGTCCCCCATCATAGTGATGCCCAAGAAGAATGGAAAGTTACGTGTGTGTATTAACCTTAAAAAAGTTAATGCCGCCACGATAAGAGATAGTTATCCGCTTCCAATCACTGAACATTTATTGGAACGTGTTGCAGGCAAGGAAGTTTACAGCTTCCTAGATGGATTTTCAGGTTACAACCAAGTAGCCATTGCCCCAAAAGATCAACACAAAACGGCTTTTGCCACAGAATGGGGGATCTTTGCATTTCAGGTGATGCCATTTGGCCTCACCAATGCACCTGCAACCTTTCAACGGCTCATGTGCCATGTCTTCAAAGAGTTCTTGCGAAAGAGCTTAGAAGTATATGTGGATGATTTATGTGCTCATTCCCAAGAGCGAAGATACCACATCCCTGAGCTCAGACAAATCTTCAACAAGTGTAGAGAATATCGAGTGTGTCTGAACCCAGAAAAGTGTGTGTTCATGGTACGTCAAGGTAAAATCTTAGGTCATATTGTTTCTAAGAATGGAATATCGACAGATGAGGACAAGGTAAAAGCCATAGCATAGTTGCCGAGGCCAAGGAATGTTAAAGAGGTACAAGCCTTCATGGGCCATTGTGGGTATTACCGTAGGTTCATTCACATGTATGAAATCATAGCAAACCTCTTTACGCCTTGTTGACAAATTTTGAGTGGAACGATGAATGCGAAAAGTCCTTCAATGAGCTGAAGAGACGCTTGTGCACAGCACCAATACTGACCACTCCTGATTGGAATAAGCCATTCCATGTACACGTGGATGCATCAAATTATGCAATAGGATTTGTGCTATCACAACCAACTGGTGAAGGGAATTTAGATTTGCCTATAGCATATGCTAGTAGGCAATTGAATGCGACTGAACGAAACTACACCACAACCGAAAGAGAAGGTTTAGGCATGGTATATGCTGTGAAGAAGTTTAGACACTATCTATTGGCCAACAAGTTCAAATTTTTCACTGATCATCAAGCTTTACTATACTTGGTCAATAAACCTTGCAATACAAGACGCTTAGTAAGATGATTCCTCTTACTAATGGAATATGACTTCGAAGTGGTTGTTAGGAAAGGTAGAACCCACCTTAGGGCGGATCACCTATCTCGCATCACTTCAGGTGAGTCACCGCAAGGAGTGTCCGATGAATTGCCCGACGCTTATCTGTTCAATCTAGAAGTCATTCCTAAATGGGCAAATAAGTTGGTACCAGTCCTAACCTTTGGACCTGTAAATAAGAATGTGAAATCAAACAAAGATGAAATTATAAAATCACAAAAATATCAAATATTGGTAGGAAGCATGTATAAACAACATACGGAAGGTGTTCTAGCTTGTTGTGTCGAGGACGATGAACATAGTAGTTGGTTGCAACAAGCCCATGAAGGAATTCTAGGGAATCACTATTCTAAACAACGAACATTGCAAAATCTAAAACGTTTAGGAGTGTACTGGCCTAGTATGGATAAAGAAATACATGAGTGGATCAAGAATTGTCCAGTGTGCCAGAAGAGACCCCCCATGGAGCATGCCACCCTTTATCACGTGTCATTAATTCCAGACTGGAGTGCTCCATTGGTAGAATTCATGAGATCGGGAACCTTACCCAAAGAGGGTAGTCTAGCAAGGAAACGAAGCATGGAGCAAGAGGCTAAAGACTACACCTTCGTAGGAGACAACCTATATAGGAGAGGAAAAGATGGTTACCTAAGATTGTGTGTTCACGAATCAGACTACTTGAAGGTCTTAGAAACTGCCCATAGCAATGTCGCAAGCAGACATTTTGGTCCTGATAGAGTAATTAAGACTATTCTATTCTCAGGACTTTGGTGGCCCACTCTTCATATGGATGCACATACCTATGTGAAGAAATGTGACACATGCCAACGTGCCCAGTACCCAATTAGAAAGGATGAGATGCCTTTGAGGCCAATGATGGGAGGACGTGCATTCTCGAAGTGGGGCATAGACTTTGTAGGTCCTATTAACCCCCCAGCTAGAAACTCCCATGCAGAATACATTATTGTAGCCACGTACTACCTTACAAAGTGGGTAGAAGTCAAAGCCACAACGAAGAATGATGCTCAAACGATGGCAAAGTTTTTATTTGAGAATGTGTTCACGAGATACGGATTACCAATAGAGTTAGTAAGTGATAGAAAAGCACACACTTCTTGAATGAAGTAATCGAAAATCTTCTCCAAGAATTCTTGGTGATACATAAGAAGTCTACCCCCTATCATCCACAAGCTAACAGACAAGCTGAGAACACAAACAAGATCCTATGTAATGTATTGACTAAACTAGTAAATAACAAACGCTCTGATTGGGACAAACAACTTCATCATGCTGTTTGGGCCTATCGAGTTGCCTATAAAACGGTACTCAATGCCACCCCATTTCAAATGGTCTTCGGACAAAATGTTGTGCTACCGTTGTACTTCCTAATCCCAACTTTAAAAGTAGCACAAGAGCATGACTGGAATGGACACGAGTTATCCTCGAGGATCTTTGGTTTAGAACGCTTAGGTGAGACAAGGCTACGAGCAGCGGTCGGCATCTATGCTGCAAAGAAACGGCAAAAGGCATACTTTGATGCACACATCAAAGATAAAGGCTTGAAAGAGGGAGACCTAGTGTTGGTTTATACACTAAAGCAACATGCCCGTAAATTGGAAAAGAGAGGATATGGATCCATGATCATTAATAGAATTTCCACTAGCGGTGCAGTTCAATTGGCCACACTAGAAGGTGATATCTTGCCCAACTATATCAGTGGTTGTAGAGTCAAGCTATATCAAGAACCTCTTACAGAGGATATGCTAAAGAGACTCAACACTGCAAAGAAGCGAAAAGAAGAAGAACAAAGGGTTAGACAAGAAGCACAGGCAGAGGCTCGAGAACGCATTAGGAGAAATAAGTTAAGACGCCTAGGCCTAGATGTTAACCCGGAGGTCCCAAGATACCACATGGCCATGTGTCAAACATCACGTGTAATTGCTTCCCAAATAATTGATCGACGTCCATTTGTGACCATAGTGGTAGGACAAGGGAAGAATGCAAAGACTGTTAGAGCATTGATTGACACAGGTGCAGCAACTAGCGCAGTTAGACTATCCTACTGCCAAGACTTGCAAGTGAAAATAAAGCCTAGAGAAGCCTATCTCATAGGTTTGGGAGGTGTGGAAAGCCCTTGTTTGGGAGAGGTGGAACTTCCCATCTACCTTCAAGATGTACCAATGAAAGTCAAAATGCTAGTATGTCATGATGAAGACATTATAGAGCCACTTGTCTTGGGTCAAGATTGGATTTACGACCATGCACTCAACTTGAACCTACGACGTCAACTCCTTCAAGTTGGGGCGCCTGAACAATGTATCACATTGGAATTAGAGAATTGCATGCGCGCAAAGCCAAGTAGCACACATTCTCTTAGTTCTTCCGAAACTAATCTTTGTAAAGAAAATGTCGTGTGTGTCACAAACCCTACGAAGCAAAAGGACTCAATCATGGAAGCACAAGCTCATAGGCCAGCAAACCTCTCTTCTCTCTCACATACTAATGCGAGTGTAACTCGACCAAAGAGGCAAGCCAAAAAGACATCTGCTATATCAACTAGACAGACAAAATTTAAGAAGAAAGAAGCTCAAGGCATGAAGCAGATTTGGGTACGAAAAGAAGAACAACCACCAGCTTTGCCACAACCCTTCCCAATGGGGCAAGCCAACCATGCTAAAAGAAGCATCAAGAAACGAGGACCAGCTCAATCCTACGGTCTTCGACAAATTTGGGTACCAAAGCAATCGAGGGAGGCCGACCATGATAACGTATGAATTTGGGTGCCAAAGAAGTTAGTTGCAGCTCAACACGGGCGATTACAAATGTGGGTACCCAAGACACTCTTACATGCACAAACACCACAAATCTCCCTCCCAAGCAAAGCTTCCACAAAGACGCCAAGGAGAAGCAAGAGTCAACATCAGGCACAAAGAGCCAAAGCAGATCAACCCACCTCTTCGACAATCATAAAAAGGCAACCAAAAAGGGTATGGGTTTGGAAGCCAAAAGTTTTAGCAGCTTCCACAAAATCAAAGAGCCAACCACACTGGATACCAACTTTTAGACACCACTCCACGATGAAGGGGCCAGAAGTGATCTCCACAAAGCCACGTACCATTCTCAAATGGATCCCTATAAGGAGGATTACATCATTGCAAGATTCAATCGACACCTCCAAACAAAGATTGCATCAAGTCTACAAGTAACATCAAAAGCCTCAACCAGCAAAGACCATGTGTCTTTGGCATAACCTTGTCTTTTGCACGATTCAAGTCATGCATTTCCAAAGTATGCATTAATATAGGGCCACCTTACACGGTCGTGCATAGACACAATTGCGAATCCCAGGCACATGTGACACATGTACAATATTTTATTGATACTAACACCTTTCTTCTTGTTTTATGCCATTGTTCAAAAAAAAAAAGAAGAAGAAGAAGAAGAAAAAAAGCGAGAGAGAAAAAAAAAAGCAAGAAAGACAAAGAGAGGAGACATGACCATGTGCTTGAAGAAGCTCATCCAGCAGCAAGGCCATCTATCAACAAAACGACAAGCCAGTGGTCAAACACAATGATGGAGTACAACACGAAGAGATAAAGATCGACAGACCTTTCAACATGGTAAGATATGCATGCTTCAACAACACTATAACCATGATAGATTAGGAAACCTCTTCGTCGGCATACCCTTGAGCACTTTGCTCAAGACCCAATTTCTTGCACCACACTTCTTCCCATGCATTTTCCAAGTACGCATACATAGGGCCACATTACAAGGCCATGCACAAGGCACCTAATGTTTTCAACCCATGCACTAATATAGTTGCCCATCATCCACTCGGGGTTACAAGTACTGGACATGAAAACATGGAACGCCATCTTTGGAAGAACCAGAGGACATCACGGTGACACCAACAAGCGCAGAAGCAATCCACCATGGGAGTTACTCATAACCAACATTGACAACCTCTTTTGAGTAACTCACAATTTTTGAAAGCTCACAACAACACCATCAAGCTGGAATACACGGAAGAAGTCCATACAAAGGTAGCAATGACAAAGTGAAGAACCAGACAAATGACCAAGCTACATTGGAAAGATGGACCGGTCCTGTTGATACATGAAGGACACTACCTCTCAACGTACTACATGGAACAACCACTACAACAAGGGTCTGCCAGGGATGATAGATTCAAGAGGGGGGGAGTGTTGAAGCTCAAGATTAAGGACAAAGCATCGAAGCGCATCAAGGAAGTGAACACACGAGAAGAAGGAGCAAGTAGGGAGCTCCAAGAAGCACTTGTCAAATTTTCAGAAGAAATCCCTATAACAATAGTGATTTTTATCACTAAAAACCATTTTAAATACCATTTTGCACTTTTGCAACTCCATTTTGTTCAAGCCGAGGAGTCCTCGAGCTTGAGGAGTATTAGAAATACCTACATGCCAATTTTCATAATTTTTAGACTCCATTTGAGCCCCCAAATAAGCTCTAGAACCTATTTTTTAACTAGGGCGGACACTAGGTCTGGACAGGGCCAAAACCACTCAAAAACCTATAAAAAGGGCTGGAGAGCTCATTTTTGAGGGGAGCTTGTTGTAGATTTCAGCTTTGTAAGATAGTTCATTTGCAATCGAAGATCTTCCATTGTTCCACTCTTTGCTCTTACCTTGTGTGTGTGTGTGTGTATGTGTGTGCATGCTTGTGTGCTTTCACTCACGCACTTGTGCACTTCACTTGCTCTTGGTCTTCATACCAGTCCTCACGTCTCCACAGATTGACATTTATGAGGTGGAGCTCCTCACGTTGGTATTTTCACCATTGTGCTAGAGTGACATGCATGTTTCCCTTTTTCACTATCACTTCAAAGTCGAACTCCATCAATAGTAGGAACCATCTTACTAATCTTCCCGTGTTACAAGGCTTATTGACTAGGTACAATAGTGCTTGATGGTCTATGAAAAACTTGAATTTGTTGGCTAAGAGATACTGTCTAAATTTTTTCACTACATAGAACATTCCTAATCCTTCTCGCTCGGTAGTGGTATAATTTCTCTCTGCTTGGTTCAGTTGTCTACTCGCATAGGCAATTGGATGATCTAACTTCCCTTCATTGGTTGGTTGGGCTAAGATACATCCTATTGCGTAATTAGAAGCATCAACATGAATATGAAAAGGCTTGTTCCAATTTGGTGTTTTCAGAATTGGAGCGGTGCTAAGTCTCTTCTTTAACTCGTTGAATGCCTTCTCACATTCCTCTCTCCAAGTGAATTGAGTTAAGAGTCCATACAGGGGTTTGGCGATTATGGCATACATGTGGATAAATCGCCGGTAGTATCCACAATGTCCCATAAATGCTTGTACCTCTTTTGCATTCTTAGGTCGAGGGAGCTCTAAGATGACCTTAATCTTGTCCTCATCCATGGATATTCCATTCCTAGAGACTATGTGTCCTAGGATCTTCCCTTGTCTTACCATGAAGACACACTTCTCTGGGTTTAAACAGACTCTGTACTGTCTACATTTATTAAATATCTTTCTCAACTCAGGAATATGATCTTGCCTTTGATTGGAATATGTACATAGGTCATCTACATATACTTCCATGCTTGTTTTCAGGAATTCCTTGAAAACATGACACATCAATCATTGGAAAGTAGCAAGCGCATTAGTGAGTCCAAAAGGCATCACTCGGAAAGCATAGACTCCCCATTGGGTAGCGAATGCGGTCTTATGTTGGTCCTCAGTAGCAATAGCTACTTGATTGTATCCAGAGAATCCATGTAGGAAGCTGTAGACTTCCTTTCCTGCAACTCTTTCCAATAGATGGTCCGTAATGGGCAAATGGGTAGCTGTCATGTATGGTGGCTGCATTCACTTTTTTCAAGTTAATGCACACTCTAAGTTTTCCATTCTTCTTAGGCACAACTACTAATGGCGAGACCCACTCGGTGTGTTCTATTTCATATATGAATCCTGCCACTAATAGCTTGTCTATTTCCTCCTTAATTTTAGTAGCATAGACCTCGTTGTATGTATATGGGCATTGTTTTGATGGTTTCACATCTGTTGTCATTGGTATTCTATGAGAACAAATCGAGGGTTCCACACCTTTAAGATCCTTATATGTCCATGCGAATACATCTCGATATTCCCGAATCAATTGTATTAACTCTTCTTCTTCTTCCACCGACACATCTTTGCCTATGTATGTGCATCTCTCTTCTCCATCTTCCACTGTTACTATGATTTTTTTCGTTTGTTCTTTGTTGTCGTATGCTTCTCCATCTCGAGCCTCTCGTTTAGGCATTTGAATGGCTACCTTTCTCTCTTCTACTTCATATCTTTTAAAATGTTCAGGAACCTCGAAAAGATCTGGATTTGGTTCGATTTTACTCATGCTTTCCTCTTGCTTTTGTACTATGGGAGCGGCTTCTATTGCCAAGATCTTTCTCGGTTCGTGCTTCTCTTTGGTTCGAATGGTGTCTAGATAGCTCTCTTCTTAATCAAATTCTGGTTCCATTTCTATACTCTCATATTCCTCTTTCCACTCTTTTTCCAAGATTTCTCCCTCTTCTACTTCTTGAAGGACAACCATATAAAGATTCACATCATAGCCTTCCTCGTCTATGCACTCGTTCATTGTCAAGACTTCTTCATTCACACACACATCTAAGGTTGCTAAGATTTCCATCCATCCATGCGGTTCAAAAGTTTCATCAGGAAAGATTTGCGGCATATACCTTGGGTCTTCTACAGGTCTGTAGTTAGGATGTCCTATTGGCCATAGCTGTCTTTTGTTGTCCTCTTTCTTGGCTTCTTTACACATCCATAATTGAGCGTCCTCGTGCATCCATAATTGATAGCTTGATCCAGCACTATGAATGGATAGACCATCGTCCTCCTTGTGTATGGGATTCCATTGTAGTGGAGGCACATCTCGATATGAAAATGTATGTAGATTTATCTTGGTAGTGTTTCCTTGGTGTTGCAGGTATAACGAATCTCTTCCGCAATCTTGCACTACTGGCATTTGTCTCATGAATGGTCATCCTAATATCATTTCATAGTTGTTAGCCTTTTCAAATTTATAGATGGCTAGTGTGTGTTCAAATTCAACTCCACAAGTGGTTAATTTGATTCTTTCTAGTATTCCTAAGGGTTTCTCTACATGACCGTCTGCTAATTGGAGTTTCATGCGGGTGGGTCGTAAGGCAAGCTTTCCCCATTTCTCCCAAATCTCCTTGGTGGTGATTCCTACCCTAGCTCTTGTGTCTAGGATTGCCTTGGTCATGTACCCATTGTACGTGACAGGTAGACACGTGTTACCTTAGTCTCCTTCACTGAATTCTTCCACCTTATCAATTGGGATTTGTATTTCCTTTTCCTTTAACTTCTTTTTCTTCCTTCTCTTGTCCTAATTCCATTTGGCTCGCTAACTGCTTCCATAAATGCAGCTTAATTTGAAGTAATTCTTCCACGGTTAGTTTGCATTGTACTCTCATCTTCTTAAGTTCCGTTAGATTGTGTGTACTCTTTTCTAAGTTTCTCTTTCCTTTTCCATGTACTGTGGGTGCTCGGATTATCATAGACTCCTTTTTGTATTCTCCCATGTAATTAGGCAAGGTTGAAATGCTCTGGGTTTCTTCTCTATTTTGGTCGAGTCTTGACACTTCCTCATATACCTCTTCTAGATTGGGATTTGGTTGATAAACTTCTACATCTATTTCCTCAAAGGGAGGTTTAGTCACTCCATTCTTCTTCCATTGTTCTTCTCGGATTCTATTCCATAATTCCTTTGGCCAATCAGCTTCTAGGTCAGATATTGTTGACATCGGTTCATCTTGGGTTCTCGTTTGCTCACGCTTGTCAACCTGCTCTCTAGGTTCTTTACCCTTGGCTTTGACATAGTCTTTGTATTGATCCTCTGCTATCCTCATTTTTGGAAGGGCTGGGATAGTCTTTTCTAGGGTTGCCTGTGCTACCTCTATAAGTTTTCGACAGATCGCAAGCCTCTTTTTGTCTAATTCTCCTTGTGGGTAACGCATTTCATGCTGCTCTACCTTTGGTCCAGCCTTAATCCTAGCTTGGTAAGCTTTTAGCCACATGTCTAGGTCATCAGGTTTTGGGTAAGCTAAAATGGATCCTGGTTTTTCAACTTCTCAGATAAGGGGTGGTCTCAGATAAGGGGTTTTTCAGCTTCTTACTTCTGGTTTGTTTCTCATTGTCTTGACTTTTGTTTTTCATCCATTTATCTTTGAGCTTTTCTCTTCTTTCCTTCCATTTCTGTGCTTTAGTGTTCTGGGTACTCTCACGTGGGTCCTCAGAATCTTCAACTATTTGAATTTTGGGACTTACTGTTCTATTGTCCTCTCGCTCCTGTTCTGGTTGTTTTCCTTTTAGTTCTTTTGTTTGAGCTCTTGTAATGGCCTTCAAGGGTACTGTGTATTCTTTATCACTTCCAGGTGCTTCTATCACCTCAATTACATTAATTGGTGCAGTGTCTGGGCCTTTGGTTGGATTCTTAGGGCAGTCTCTGAAAAGATGTTCCTTTCCACAATCGTTGCAATATCCTTCCCAAGTACTAGGGGGTGGTGGATTATATGGCCGAGAACATTCTCTAATGAAATGGTCTCCTCCACATCTATAGCAAGGTCCTCTCGGCATGGGTGGTCTAATGGGGGTCTCACAGGTGGTTGTGCTTTAGGTGCGGTATACATCAGCGTTACTACCTCTGTTCCAAAAGCCTGATCATAACCTTCATATCCATAGTAAGCCAAATCATAAGCTGATTCATACTCTAACATGTTGGCTTCATAGGGATAATAATCTCCTTGGGGCAGCTCATATCCAGGGTTTGCTTATTCTACACTGGTCATCGTTGAGGCTGGCATTATGGCATTTTCCAAATTTTCTTCTGGCTGAGCATATTTCACAGGTACCACTTGTTGAGGTTGTGACAGTTGTGGTCCTAACACTGGTTGGGGTGGTGGATATGTTACTTGCTCATATGGTCTCAGTGCTCCTGCTGGTGTTGAATAGGGATTGTACCTGGGCATCTCTCTGCCTAGCTCTCTAGATGGATATCCGTGTGGTCGATACTGAGGTGGTTGTAACGATCATGCCTGTCTATTGAATGGGCAGTTCTCTGTGGTGTGATTGGTGTATTTTTGTTCTATGTGGCAGTAGAAGACAGTTCCTTGTTGGAACTGTCTGTTGTAAGGATATGTCTGATGTGTACCGGTCCCTCCTCGCACACACATATGTGTAGGGTGATCTCCTCCACATAGACTGCATCTTCGTAACATAGGCACTCTTAAAGCTGGGTGTTGGTGATTTCTATGTCCTTGAACTCCTAATTTCTTTGCTACCAACTCTGCTAATTCCTCCACATTACTGGAGTTGGATGTAATAGTACTCCAAGAGTCTTCTGATTTAGTGGGGCTGGGTGTGCTCTTGAGATCCTCAGCTAGATTGTCTTCTAGGTCAATGCACTCTTGAAGACACTCACTCAGGGTTTGTAATCTCTTCACGTTGTCGGGATGAAATCCCGCAGGGAGTGTGCATTGTTTTTTTTCAAAAGTTCATTGTTTCATGAGTTTTGTGTCATGTTTTGATTGAAGAGGGTATATCTTGTGCATGATTTCTCCGATTTGATTGACTATGGGATGCAAAACTATGTTAGAAATGTATGTTAGACCCGTGTGTGTAAATAATTGACATTAGACCCATGTAAACCTTATGTTTGACCCTTGAAACTGACTGAAAATGTGGTTTTACCCCCCTGAAAATCGGACTTGAACCCTTGGAAACCCTTGGAGTTAAGGCCGAAATTGTAAATAAACCTTTGAATTGATGAGCTTGAGTTAATTGTGAGCAAAACCCTGATTTTCCCGATCATAAATCCTAGGCCGGACCCTTGAAATTGGCGGTTATCCTAGGTCAAACCCTAAAAACCAATTAAATTGTGAATATATAGTGTGAAACCAAAACATTAATTTAGGAAAAATAAAAAGGACAAAAATCAAAAATAGAATCAAGAGATGGGATTTTCCAAGAATACTAAGTGAACATGCATGGTCGTCTGAAATTGGAAAGTTAAGTAGGGAGGTTGGAAACTTCTAGATAAACGTCCCAAGGAGAGAAGGATGGGGGAGCCTATAAATAGAGGGCCAAGCCTCATTTGTTTTTCCTCGTTAATCTTCTTGGTGCGTCTACTTTGCAGGTATGCTTTCTTATCCTCCTCTTATTCATTTTTGCTTATTCATGTTTATTAGCTTGCACGAGAGAGAGAGAAAGTGAGGAGAATAGAACTATCATCGTCGAACATTTTACCAATCTTCTCGGGGTCTCGACCCCTCTTTCCCCCCACAGGCGCGACTCCATGGCAACCATCTCAAGGGTTGCTCAAACCAGAATCCCACAGAACTTGATTGCTCTTCTGGATGCTAACATCTCCGAGAATGAAATTATCGAGGTTATTGATGCCCTTCCCAATGGGAAAAGTCCGGGTCCTGATGGCCTTACCAATGAGTTCTTTAAGTCCTTCAAACTTCAGGTGGCCACCCCCCTGCGCCTCGTGTGGCAAGAGGCTCTCTCCTTCGATGCCCTCCCTGAGTGCCTGAATAATGGCGTCATCAAGTTAATCCACAAACGGGGAGATAAGAACAAAATTGAAAACTGGCGTCCGATTACCATGCTCCAAACTGGATACAAGATAATTGCAAAAGTTATCGCCAACAGAATCTCCTGTCATTTAAAATCATGGCTGTGCGAGGACCAGAAAGGTTTTATCAAAGGTAGATCTATACTTGAAGCAATTATTGATATTTGGGAAGGCCTTGCTTTTGCTGAGGAGTCTGCTCAAGATCTAGTTTTCATTAAGATCGACTTCGACAAAGCGTATGACAGATTGGAATGGGACTTTATTCTTCAATCATTGAAAGACCTTGGTTGCAGCCAAAAGTTCACGAAGATGGTTTCCACGCTGCTTGGAAATGCTTCAACTAGAATAAACATCAACGGTAAGCTCTCTGAGCCCATTCGTTTAAAAAGATCAATTAGGCAAGGCTGCCCTCTGGCTCCTCTACTATTCGCTATCGCCTCGAATGGACTCAGCTGCCTATTAAAGCATCACATGGACGCCGGCAATCTCAAGGGTCTCTCCTTACCTCTAAATCACGGCCAAATGGTTGTGAGACTTTTTGCTGATGACATGAATGCCTTTGTGCATAACGATACAAACAGCATTGAGGTGTTTTGGTGGTGCCTCCACACCTTTTGTATGGCATCAGGCTCAAAAATCAACCATGCTAAAACTGCTTTTAGAGCGATCAGCGGGCCTACTCCCCAATTGTTGGTGGATCGGGGGTGTCAAGTTATCCCTAGCGGTCAAGTCTTCCGTCTCCTCGGCATTCCGATGGGTTTCGACATCACAATGGACCAACGATGGAACTGGGTGCTATCCAAGTTGGATAGCAAACTGAATCAATGGAAAGGTATGCAAGTCAACCTGGCAGGACGTGCTATGGTTATTAACACTTTTATGTTGTCTACAATTATTTACTTTATCTCGTGTTGGAGACCTAAGGAGAAAGACTTGGCCAAAGTAGAAAGAATCTGTAGGAACTTCCTTTGGACTGGGGACCCCAACAGAAGGGGGGTTCCCAAAATCAAATGGGAAACTTGCATTAGCCCTAAAGACTCAGGGGGCTTGGGTATTTTGGATATTGCTGGTTTAGCTGACAAGCTGGCGGCTAAATGGCTTATCAAGGCCTGGAGCAATAGGGAGTCCTCTTGGGCTAAATTGATCTTCAGAAACACGGAAGACTTTACCTTTGTCGGCCTCCCTGGTTGGAAGGACATAGGGATTCTCACGCTTTTGTTCTCCCCCCACCCGGTCTGCCCTAAAGGCTCTAGCCTCGTGTGTTCCTTATGGAAGAATTGGAACAAGGCCAAACAGTTCATCAGAATCAGCGATGATTGGAAGTGGGCAGCTGGCATAAGACAAAATGACTCTATTTGGTTCTCGATCAGTGGCATTCGGGGAGTGGAATCTTGGAACCTCCAAACTGCAAGGAGGTTATGGAACAAGGGGTTCAAACAGTGGAAACAGCTCTGGAAACAAGAGACCTGCCAGTGGATTAGGTTCGAAGATTTGGATCCGAGACTTAGCGTTACCTTTGAGGAATGGACTCTTCTTCAAAGCAGGTGTTTAGCCTGGGACCGCTCAACTACCCGCCTTCTCTGCGGTCAGGATCTTCCTTGCTCGGAGGGCCTCAAATGGAGCAATGGTAAGAAGCTTTCCAGATTCCCGAACTTCAAAGGGGATTTGGATGTTCACCACACCCTTAATAAGAGATGGTGCCTTGCTTGGACCAAACTTCGGTGGGAGCTAAAATTCATGTCTCTTTGGCACCCCCTAATTGAGGTCAAAAAGTCCGTTCTCATGTGGCAGGTCTTGCATAAGGGAATATGGACCAATGCAAGGGCTAACAAAATCTGTGGTGTGCCGCCATGGTGCAAGCGTTGTCATCGGTGCATCGAAGATTTAGCCCACCTGTTCTTCGACTGCCCCAAGTCCCGTGTTATCTGGCATCACGTGTCCCGGGCTTTGAGACTAACGAGTCAAATCAACTGGCAACAAGTGATGTTGGGTGAGGCGATCGGATGCTCATCGAGGCTATGGAATGCCATCAGAGGAGAGGCTCTCTGGAAGATTTGGAGAGAGCGATGTGCCGTCAATTTCGGCCAAACTCCTAAGGAATGGTCGATCGAGAAATCCTTGTTTCTCCTTGGTAAAAGAATCTCCCGAGTCAAGAGATCACCACCGTTTAGACATCACTGTATTTATCTCCTCGAAAACAACAAGTTGAAATCCAAATGGGTCCCACATGAGGGTGATGATAATGTTATCCGCCTCATTTGTAATGCCCTGTAGCTTGCCATACTCCTCCCCTGCGTTGTGGGATTCGGGGGGTCCCATGGGCACTAGTCCCATTCACTTGTAACTTTTTCTCTTTAATATAATTAAAGTCCGGGAGATTAGGCTAAGGCCGAACTTCCTTTATTTAAAAAATAAAAAAAAAGTGAGGCACACAGTAGAAGCATGGGCAACAATCCGAAAGAGAGAGAGAAAGTCGGTGTAGAGAGAGATAAGGAGAATGTGTTAATTGTTCTGCAACCCGGAGAAAGAGAGAAGCTACAGACAGTATGTCGGCTGCTGTACACAGATTCTCTCAGAGATGCGGTGCTATTGGCCTGAGAGAGATTTGACGGAGGTGCCACTCACGCGTGGAGGAGAGAGGGTATGCGTCTCTGGCAGATGAGAGAGAAAGAGAACATCAGAGATTGAGTTGCTGACGTCCAAAGATAGGTTGACCTGATGGGCGGCGCTAGAATCTGGAGATGTACACGGAGATATGAGTGGACAGAGACCAGCGATTGCACGCTGTGCACTACCAGAGCATGGAAGAGAGAGATGGGCCTTCTGGCTGCGCACTGAGAGAGAGCTAGAGAGATATGCGCATCGCGTATACAAACGCATGTTGATTCGCTGATTGAATGATATAGAGAGAGAGCTCCGGTGGCTAGACTAAGAGAGAGAAGACAACTTGCGTGTAGAATCGGCGCCAGGCAAAGAAAACGAGAGACAGATGTGGCTAGCATGGCTCTAGATCCCGGATAAGAGAGAGGCTGGGAAGTCGGCTGGTGCTTGCGCATCAGATGGGAGGTTAAAAGAGAGAGAAAGATTCTCACGGTGGCTGGCGGAGAATCCGCAGAGAGAGAGACGGATCTAGCGACGCTGCGCGACATTCAGAGACAGGAAGACGCTATGTGAGAGTGGTGAATTGCTGGCGGCACAATTGCAGAGAAGCTGAAAGAGAGGATGAAGTGGCAAATGCACGTCAGAATTATCGGTGGAGGAGAGAGAGAGCCCCGAGCGGCAGAGAGACTGATGGTTGGCGTTGCGTGCACATAGACGTGCATAGAGATTTGAGAGAGAGAGGGAGGAACAATCGGAGGAGGTTTGCTGCTCGCGCGCGATGTACGTGGAAGAGAGAATCTCATAGAGAAAGAGAGAGTTGGCCCTGTACACAATTGGATAATGGCGGCTGATGGCAGCAGCTGTTGTCGCTGAGAGAGAGAGAGGGTTAACGTAAGAGAGAGAAAGTGGTTATGCTGACTGAAACACACGATCCTCATTAGGGAGAGAGAGAGAAATTTTCGCACTGTAGAAATTTCAAGAAACTTACTAATGTTGATGATGGACCAATGAGAGAGAGAGAAAGAGAGAGCGAGAAAGAGAGATCACATCGCTTTGAGAGAGTTATAAACTATGAGATCATCAATAAAAGCAATCATTTGAAGAAGAGAGAGAGCGAGAGGGGGAAAGAACGAGAGAGAATTCCGATTCAATATTGATGGCTTCTGAAACGTGCCTGCGTATTATGATCTAAATCCTTACGAGAGCGATTGAGAGTTTTAAATTAAAGCTAATTTTTTATTATGTATGGAAATGGCAAAGTTATGATGATAAGCTCATAAAAATAAAAATAAGAACAAAGGTTTAGACTTCTAATTAGAATCGTAACAATTGCAAGAAACATATGAATTTGCAACAAAGATTCTTGTATTCAATTTGAGCTACCTCGAGATTCCGATTTTTCCATCTGTTTTTTCAAACTTATACATCTGTTTTAAATGAAATGCTTTATTTGCGTTTGTCATAAATAAAGGAAGAAGAATTGAGATAAAGTAAAGTCAAGACATAATGAGTGTGTTTAATTCATTTTCAAGAAGTACTAACATGATTTTTCCCCCCTCCTCGTTGATCTTCTTGGTGCGTCCACTCTACAGGTTTGATTTGCGCAGATTTTTGAAGTAAAGAGCTGCAAAGTGAGAACTTGAAGAAAAGTTTGAACCGAAGAAAAGTGAAGAAAAGATTAAATCGCAAAGACCAGAAGACAGAGATCGAGGGTGACTTCCTGCACTGTAGCGGGAAGCCTACATCATATCCAGCCAATCCGCACTGTAGCGACGGCATTTATTTTTATTTATCTATCCGCACTGTAGCGGACTTTTGTATCAGAGACCCGCACTGTTGCGGGCACCACTGTATCATTGAGATTTTATTGTATCATCGAGTTTGTATACACACCGACCCAGTGATTTTGAGATTCAGTGCTGTATCTGATTTGTCTCTTTCTCGACGCCTACGGTCGTGCACGCACGCACATCTCGACACTTCCGAGGGGCGAGGGTCCCACGCGTACGAGGATCGCGCACGCTCCAGAGAGCACAGGCGAGGCGCCCAGCGCGCAGACGCCGCTCGCAGGACAGCGGGAACGGCGCACCAGAGCGGGGCCTGATCCAACCCCACGCGCCGGCTTCCCGCCACGACCTCCTTCTTCCCGACAACGTAAACTAAATTTCTTAGGGTTCCATTTGTAAGTCCGTCCAAAAACAATGAAATCATTTTTTGTGGAGTGGGTCTCGCTGCAGTTGGGCATCTATCAACATATTGATTGAATCTTCGGGCGACTGTTTTCACTGTTTCATTACTCCATGGTGGGTCTGATTTTGCACTCCTCGAGTTGCAAATTGCACATGAGTACGGTTTGGAACACTTTGTTGGCTAGTTTGTCCTGACATGGTGTGCTCTGCCTCTTGTTGAGTTCCAAAGGGGTTCTGAGAAGTGGCTGCCTGCTCTCTCTGAAGGAATACAGGCAAACCCATGTATTTCAATTGAGCCCTGTCTATGTCATCAACCAACCAATATCTTCTCCGATTTTTGTCTAAGTAGGTTATTCTAGTCTCGTTTTCTAGATCCTTTAGCTCATAAAATGTCATCGGGCTTTCTTCTCTTTCTTGGGTTGGTGAATCTGTTTGCAGCAACAAGTCCAAATCATGGATCAAATATACTTCCAACAGGTAGCCGTCTTGAGGTATCAAGTCTCCTCTCAAGACTCGTGTCACCTGGGATCTACCTCTAGGGGTCGTCACTAGCTCCTCAGGGTTTGGTCTTCCTGAGTTTTCGTGTTCCACTAACTCTCCCCTTTCATTGATCAAATCGGGAAATTCAATCACAATGTATATGTGACCAACCTTATCCATGTATGCTCCTCCTTCGTACTTCATAGCAGGTCTGGGCACAATCGTGGCATCCATGGAATTTACCATTCTAGCCACAGATCGGTTTAAGCCATCCAGGTAGATAGGAATCGCCTGGGCATTAGTAGAAACGTATTGTAAGGAGGTGCGGTACTCTCCCTCCATAGTGGTCATGAAGTTTCTACCCGGAGCAGGGCCCTGCATGTCTTCTGAGGCCATGGGTATCTCCTCCTCTGAATCACTAGAGGTGTCAGAATAGACTGAGCGGTGACTGACCTGAGCAACACTTACTACAGAAGATATAACACTTCTTCGGCTACTTAGCACTCTCCCTGAACTCAAGTTCATTCACCCTCCTACGACTTTCTAGGTCTCTAAAGCTCTCCTTAAGTGGCTCTCAAAAAGCTTCAAGTTTGCCCTTCAAAATGCTTCAAGTGCTCTGGACAATACCACTCCAGACGATACTGCACCAGGCGATATTGCCCTGGGCGATACCAAACTGGCCACAATACGATACCTGAAACCTAGGCGATATGATACTTGTAGCAATAGACGATACGATACTGCAATTAGCCACGATATGATACCGGCTTCCCTAACGATACGATACTACTAGAGTAGACGATACGATACCAATGTCCAGTCGTGATACGATACCTCTGGGTCAACGATACGATACCAAAAATTGGGCGATACGATACCTAGGATTCTCGCGATATGATACTGCAAAGTCGAACGATACGATACTGGAAACCCAGACGATACGATGTCGTCGAGATTTTCTCTCCTCTCTCACTTGTGAAGGCCTACAAAAAACATATTTGGTGAAGGTAGCCGGAATTCCCCGAGAAGTCCAAGATGCATCAAGGATGTCAAAGGAAGCTCACATACAAAGTTTTAAAGAAATCAAGAAAGTCCATGGTAGCGGTCAAAGCTGGTCAAAATTGGGAAATTAGGGCAAAAATTTCATTGTCACCAAATTAGATGAAAATTCATATACTTGTAAAGATTGTCAAAGGCATTCTATAGCTCAAATTTCAGTAGAAAATGGATTATGTAGCACATTGATATGCTATGTTCATTTTGTAAAAATGTAATTTTTCTAGTTTGACCCTACAAATTCTTGTATAGAAATTTATGTTAGCCATATGGTTTGGCATGTATAAAGATCATATGTGGCTATATATTTGTACAAATTTTCAAGGCTATCAGAGCTTCCTAGACACCTTAATGCCACCTTGCAAGCTTCCAAATGTAGTCAAACTTGTACAAGGGAGATTCACATGGGAGTTTTTTCTGCATATTCCTGAAGGAGATCTTTGGAAACATAGTCCTACAAAGTTTCATCTTCATCAAAGTCTATTTGGAGGGTCAAAGAGTACAAAGTCCAGTTTTCAGGATCACCGCAGTTTTCTAGTTTAAGCAAATTGAAGGGTTGAAGGGCCACCACATGGCGAAAGCTGATTGAGCCATGTTGTATGATCAAGATGAGCTCATATTCAAGGGTGGAGATGCACTTATGCTTAAAGCAAGGAGGATCCACGAGTTTTTCCATAAAAGAAGATTTTTTTGACAATCAAAGATCAATAATGCAACTTTTCTCCAAAAATAGTGGCTTATCTTATCCAAACTGATATCAGCACTGATCCGACCGTCCAGATCATCCCCAGATCCAATGGTGGAGAATGAAGGCGCCTAAATTTCACTCCTTTACACTAGATTTGATAGAAAGAACAATTCCAAGCCATTGATTTGATTAATCAAATGGTTGTAATCGAAAGTAGTGATCCTAGAGTTGAGAGTTGATTTCTCTAGATCCAAGGGCCCAAATTCATTCAAAAAACTATATAAACCCCCCTCCAAACTCCTAGAGGATCATTTTTAGGCATCCATAGGGCTCTTTCTAGCTTACGGTTTCCTTGAGACGATCACCCTCGGTTGAGCGAGTGAGGATCCAAGGTGAGGTAGTATGAGTATAGTACCTAGTTTCAAATTTAAGTTAGAACTCCAATCTAGGATAGGCTCTTGAAACCAGCATCTCTATCTTGACTCACCCTCGGTGGAGCGTGTGAGTGAGTTAGAGCTGGTTGAAAAGTCATTGGGTTCATTTGATTTTGAAAAGTTTTGGTGTAATTAGATTGTAAAGCATCTATAGTCTTGGCCAAATTGGATTGTGTAGCAATAAGACTTTCCATTTGCTTAGTGAGAATTTCCACTTGAGATTGTTCAACTACACTTTTATTTGGCTCTACTTTAAAACCTTGAGTAGGCTCCATCATTTGAGGAATAGGAGTAGAGTCAAAAATCAGAGCATGGGATTGTTCTCTAACTTGCTCCTTAGTTTGTGGAAGTCTATCTTGAGGAAGACTAGTTTGCTCATAAAGCATGGATTGCCTTTGATGTCTATGGGCTACAGCCTCTACTACTTCGAGGCGTTTCACGTCCGGTTCAAATGTGGAGGTGATCGCAATCCGTGTGGATCGGGTCCGGTCGTGGCACACACAGGGTGTATGAAGCTAATGAATGTTGGAAGGTTTAAGGACATGAAAGTGAAATTAATGTCGAGTATGGAGAAGAGAGAGATGTTGAAATGATTATGGGAATGGTATTGTAGGAGTGCAAGTTAGATTTATGAACATGACTGATAAGAATGAAAGAGAACCATTCACACGAATCAAATTTGGAAGGAAGAATGGTCCATTGAAGGAGCTTCTTAAACACTTCCTAACTCTAATCCATATGCATAGTCTTCTTTGGATGATATGTATGCATGATGAGAATAGATGGAATCCTTACACATAAATCAGTTTCGAAAGGAAGAATGGTCCAATATTGGAGCTTCTTATACACTTTCAGAAACTAATCAATATGTATTGGTATGTATGGATTATATGCATGCAAGTGAATTATGGTGATAGAGTTTACTCACAAGCTCAATGAAACATCCTCACCGGTTCAACGCAATACTGCGGAGCCTTCTCACACATAGAAGAAAATAGAAGACATGTAAAAATACTTAAGAGAATGAGAGACAAGAGAGAAGAGACAAGTGACAAGTGACACGTGACATGAATTAAAAGGATTTCAATTAAGATACATGTATAAGATCGTCATGGTACGTCATGCTAAGCAGTCTACTGATCAAAGGCAGTTCCGACCTCCAAACCATGATAGTACAACCGAATGTCACACGTAAGAAGGCGAGTTCCACTTCATTGACCCTATGTATGTCTAGGCTCGTAACGTCTAACTAAAGAAGTCTAAGACCTAATCAACATGTTATAGCTACCAATCAAAATCCACAAGTAGCTCCTACTCAAGCATATCAAGTTCCTCCAATGCATAATCCTTCAATGCAAAATCCTCATCCTCATGTGCAAAATCCTCAAATGTATCAAAACATGTATCCTCAAGCTTCACAAATAGCTTTTCAAAATCCTCAAAATCAAAATTTTCAAAATCATCAACCGTATAATATGGAAGCTCCTCTTGCACCTCAAGTACCACATGGTGCTCCCCAATCTCCTCAAATACATCAATTGCCTTATCAAAATCCTAATTATCTTGTTCAAGAAATACCTTATCAACAAAATCCTCAATTTTAAAATTTCCCACGACAAGTTAATCAAAATCCTCAAAATCAAAATGGTTTTGTGCGTGGCCCTCGTAGGTGTCCTTGGTGTGATTCGTTAGAGCACTTTTTGAGAGATTGTGAACTATTGAAGCCTGCTAAGGAGCAACGACTAGTAATAGACATAGACAAGAAAATCTGTGACTATCGATCTAGGCTACCTTTGCAAGGAAATTATGGTAAGGGATGAATGAAAAAACATTATGAAAATATAACCATAACGGACGTAGGAACTAAAGGAGTGAAACTAGAAGCTCTTGATGAACAACAAGTAGAATCAAGTAAACCCACAAAGGAAGGTGACTTTTCCATAGAGGCTTTAGTAAGAGCACGAGATGAGATTAGGAGAATAACGGCTTGGGAGTCACCGATAGAAGATCAATCTCTTATTTCTCACATATCCAATGTAGAAGAAAAAAAAAAAGAGATGAAGCTGAGCCTAGTGAAAGAAGAGTAACACGAAAAAAAACCTCAGAGGGAATAGAAACAATCATAGAGCAGGGAGAAACATCACAATCCAAAGATAAAAAACAAGAAGCACAACCCAATGAACAAAAACAAGAGGAGAAACAAAAAGGGAAGAAGACAAAGCAAAGAAAAACAGAACCAATGCCTTTGGATAAACAAGAACAATCAAAACAAACTGAAGACCAAACACGAGAAGATGAACAAAAACAAGACCCTGAGCAAAAACAAAAGAAACCAAAGAGAAAACCTAAAGCCATCTTGATTTCAGAAATTGAGAGAAAAATAGATCCTATGGAGATTTTAGATGACATTTTTCTTAAGAGTCAAGTGACTATGTCTTTAGAACAAGTTTTCTCTATTGCAAAGCCTGTTTTTAAAGATAACTTTATCGGCCTAATTAAAAGGAAGAGGTTTTCGCTTAATCTAGATACTGAGATGCAAGATTCTCTAGATCAAGATCAAGCTATGAATGAAGCCTTAAACTTTGATGAATCTGATGAAGAGGACTTTGATGATGATGAAGTAAATGTTAATAAAAATTTCTTAGGACCTATTCAACGTGACCATGAAAATCATGAAAACAATCCTGAAAGTCACTTTAAAAGAACATTTTGGTCTAGAGGTACATCAGAGATGCATGTTAAAATAGCAAATGATAAGAACACTATCACTGTAAATGCATTAGTAGATTCTGGCTCTGTAATCAATGTGATTTCAAGAGAAGTCTATGATAAGTTTCGATGGCCCATAGATAAAGATTGTGGATGGCGTATGAGAACTACAGATAATGGTGTAGGTACCCTATATGGAGCTTGTGCTAGTGTGCCTATATCCATAGGAGGAATCACAGAAGAGTTTCACTTTTTTATTCAAGATAATTGCTCCTATGAAGCTCTTAGGTCAACCCTTTATTTGTGAGAGTCGTATGGAAACTAAAGCCATGGATGATGGGTCTACCTATGCTAGATTTAAGTCTAAGGATGGAATGCAATCACTTCAAGTCATGACAGTAGGAGTGAATCATCCTAGGAATCTATTGTCAATTAGAAAGAAACCTATTGTTACTCATGGTCATGAGCATGCTTGTAGTGATTGTGCACCTCGATTCATGTTTGGAGCTACATATGATCAAAATTTCGGATAGAATCCATTGTTGAGCGGGACAACAGTGGATATTGGTTTGACATCTTGCATCCAACCAACATGTACAATAGTTTTTCACTTTGTTTTCCACATTCTAGATTAGATTTCCTTCATAAGAGTCAATTGTCCAAGTCTTTTATCCAAAAAACCCAAAAAAATTATAAAAACAACAAAATCATGGAACATGATGAGAACATTGAGCATGTGATTGAAACATCTCATTGTTTCTCTACTCTTGAGGAGTTAGAGTTATGTCTTCAACAAAATTCTAATTCCCATATTATTCTTCTTTCTTCCCTTGATGAGTATGCTCTAATCCAAGAGTATGCTCTCAATGTTGACAAGTGCTCAAAATTTAACCAAACACATGATGCCTTAGTTGAAACAAAGTACAAAACTGTAGATAAAAAAATCAAACCCATAGCTCAACCATTACCTCAAGGAAGTAATGAAAAAATTATTGATGTGAAAAATGATCCAATTCTTCGGGATAAGAAAAACATAGGACATACATTCACGGATGAGATAATCAAACAGGTGAAAATTGATAGAGATGATGACTTTCTTTTGCCAGCAGAGAGAGATAAATTTGAGGGAGTCATACGTAGCCATGGAAAAACCTTTACTATGTATCCTCATGAGATTGGTTGTGTAGATCCTAAGCTAGTTGCACCCATGATAATCTTTAGTATTCCACATATTCCATGGAATCTTCGTCCTATACCAGTTCCAAAGGCTCACTTACCTGAACTAATGAAACTACTTAAGGAGAAGATAAACATGAGAATTTTGGAGCCATCTTTTGCACTTTACTCAAATAGATGGTTCAGTGTGCCTAAAAAGAATGGGAAACTACGTTTTATTCAAGATCTCCAACCCGTCAATAAAGTCACCATAAGGAATGTAGGAACAGGACCCATTGTAGATGAGTTTGCTGAATCACTTTCAGGACATTCTATCTATTCAATGGGTGATTTATATTCTGGATATGACCAATTCCAATTAGCAATTGATAGTCGTGACATAACCACAATGAAAACTCCTTTAGGCTTAGTGCGAATGTGTACTTTACCTCAAGGAGCGACTAATTCTGTGGCTCATATGATGAGTGCTATGAATATGGTCTTACATGATTTTATCCCTCGTATAACTATGCCATTCATTGATGACATTCCAATTAAAGGGAGTGAGGAACGTGTAAAGGACATTACTTTAGATTCATCTGGATGTCGTAAATTTGTTCTTGACCATATCTCTGATTGTGAAAGAATATTTCAACGATTTGAAGAGGTAGGTCTCACATTTTCCATAGAAAAATCTATTTTTGGTGTCAACGAGGTTCTTATTGTTGGACATTTATGTGGCCATTATGGTTGAAAGCCATACCCATAAAAAGTTGATGCCATTAGCAAGATTTCTGAAACATGTAACAATGTAAGTGAGGTACGTAGATTTCTTGGTGCTTGCATCTTTTATGTTATTTGGATCCCACACTTTGCTCATGTTGCTGATTGTCTCTATGACTTGTTGAGGAAGAAACGAAAATTTATTTGGACTGACAAACACACTCAAGCTATGTGTAAATTGAAGAAATTGTTGCTTGAAGCTCCCATCCTTAAGTGTGTAGACTATTCTGCTAACAAACCTACTATATTGACTGTTGATACTAGTCCTATTGGTATAGGTTGGGTCATAAGTCAAGACGATAGTGAAGGGAATAGATATGCAATTAGGTTTGGTGCCAAAATTCTACATGAAACACAACAAAAATATCCACAGATCAAACGAGAACTATGGGGTATGGTAACAACTTTGAAAACAGACAAAGAATATTTTATTGGTGCAAATGTCAAAGTTGAGACTGATTGTTTGCCTCTCATTGGAATGATAGCCAATTGTTCATCTCCTGATATAGCCATGCTTAGATGGATCTCATATATTAAGTTCATAAATCTTGAGTTAGTTCATATTTCAAGTAAGTCAAACTCAGTTGCTGATATGTTATCGAGAGCTAGATTTGATGATGATCTTGAAAGTGATCTAATAAAGAATGTGAACTTAATTGACTATGTTCCACATATATATGAGTATGAGAAATTTCATGAGTCTGAGTACGAAAATGAATGGAGACACATAGGAAAGTATCTGAGTACACTACAACCATTACCTAACTGGACTACGAATAGATTCCGTAACATTAGGAAATGAAGTTATAACCATTTCCTATGTAATAGTTATCTTTGGAGACATGCTAAGGGTAAGGTTAAGAATCCACAACGAGTCCTAGGAAAATGAGGTCTTCAATTGCAAGTAATGAAGGAAATGCTTGAGACATTATGGGCCGGTCACAAAGGATTTTTTGGAACATATGAAAAAATTAGAAGTACCTATTATTGGCCTAGGATGTATGTTGACATTAGTAGCTATGTTTCTACATGTTCTACTTGTCAACTTCATTCATCAGTCAAACATAGAGATCCGTTGCATCCTACTTATCCACCTTGTATTCACTACAAGTGGGTAGTAGATCTTGTAACTATGCCTAAAGGTATTGACAAAATGCGTTACATTGTACTTGCAAGAGAAGATTTAACTAATCATGTAGAGGGACGTGCACTATGATCTAAGACCACTTACAATGTTTGCAAATTCTTGCTTGAAGATGTCATAAGTCGCTTTGGGTACATAGAGAAAGTAGTTGCCGATCGTGGAGAGTTAAATGCGAGAGAAGCTAAAGAGTTCTTTGATCATCACGGTATTCATTTGTCTCTTACTACTGCATATAATCCAGAGGCCAATGGTAAAATAGAGAGAGGGCATCCACCTATTGTGAAAGCCATATCTAAAGCATGTAACGGTGACATCAAACAATGGCCTAGATTCTTACCTTTTGCACTTTGGGCAGATAGAATGACGTGCACACGCACTACTGGGTATATGCCTGCTGAACTCATGTATTGTCAAAAACCATTGTTTCCAATTCAGTCTCATATTTCTGCATGGTCAAATATGCCTTGGTTTGAAAACATGTCTACTGATGATTTTTTGAGTTTGCGCATTAAACAGTTAGAACAAGGTAAATTAAGACTTGATGATGCCGTTGAAAAATTAAGAGAATCTAGAATGAAGAACAAGCATTATTTTGATAAAACTCATCGATTGCGTCCTAAGCCAATTGAAGTAGGGGATTGGGTGCTCATTTATGATAGTACATTTGACTCTCAATATGATGCACGCAAAAAGCTCACTCAACGGTGGTTTGGGCCATACATAGTATCAAAAGTCAACAACAATGGTACGTATGCTCTTTGTGAATTAAATGGTGTTGCACTAAAAACTTTGATTGCAGGTAAAAGGATAAAGTTATTCGAGAAGCGTGATAATGACGAGTACATTTTGGATGAGGACATTGAAGAAGATGACAACAATGAGGCCGATTCATGAACAGGAGTATCCATGTTATAAAAATAAAAAAAAGGAAAAAAAATAAAAAACATATAAAAACATCATTAATTTTCAAGTTCATGTTGCTTTGTTTTTTTTCAAGTTCATTCTATTTTTTTTTTCCATGCTTGTTTCATGCATGTTTTTTTTTCAGTCTTTGCATTGCATTGCATATCCACATCACTTGAGTCAAAAAAAGCAAATGATGATTTCTCTACTTGTGTAAAATTGTATCTTAAGTAGTAACTTATCTACTAAGAAATTGGTTATAATCTAGGATTGTGGAAAGATAGGGCATGTAGATTTGGAGGTTTATTCTGGTGACATGACTTTCATATATAAACATGCATATGTATCCTGTATCGAAAGCATAATTGTTGAAATCCTAGCTCTTGCTATTGCATGTTTCTACATCTTTAGTCCACCTCACAACACTTGTATCATAGTTTAAACGACTGTTCTCCGTCATCAAAAATGGTTGTACCTTGTATCGGGGTTCGCTACATGTTACCAAGAAGTTTACACTTTCTTCCACCTCCAAAAATTGATCGTAACCATAAAGTTGCCGAATCATCATCATCATCATCAAAAAAAAAGATAAAAGAACAAGCCAAAGGAGGATAAAGAGGCATAGTAGAATAAATCACGGGCTATATAGGCAGATTTATGCATTAGTGGAGTTTAGTTAGATTTCCTTGCATGTTATTAGAGAAAGAGCATATTCATATTTATGTAGGAAAGGAGTTGATCTAAAATAAGCTAAAGATGAAAGATGTCTCTTGAAAATCCTAAATCTTTGTTAATAATCATATTTAAGGTAGATTGCTTCATGAAAAAGGTACAAAATTTTCTTCAAGATGAGAGGAACTGATGCTTAAAATGACTCAATACATCCACTTCCACTTCATATTGATGCTTGTTTTTTTTTCTTTCTTGTTGCCAATGTTGCTTGTTCATTTGCATACATGTTGCCTATTTGTTCATGCATATTCATGTTGCCTGTTTCAATTCTTTCTTTCATGCAAATTTTGCTTCATGTCACGTTACCTACTTATTCATGCATATAATCAATTTTCCTTCCATGTTTCTTATGTTGCCTATAAAAGAATTTGATGTCTGGAACATTTTGTTTTTCACAGATGCTAGAGTGGCGCTTCCGGAGGAATCGCAGGTTTAGTGGGGGCGAATGTCGTCGATATTTTCTCTCCTCTCTCACTTGTGAAGGCCTACAAAAAACATATTTGGTGAAGGTAGCCAGAATTCCCCGAGAAGTCCAGGATGCATCAAGGATGTCAAAGGAAGCTCACATACAGAAATCCAGAAAGTCCATGGTAGCGGTCAAAGCTGGTCAAAGTTGGGAAATTAGGGCAAAAATTTCATTGTCACCAAATTAGATGGAAATTCATATACTTGTAAAGATTGTCAAAGGCAGTCTATAGCTCAAATTTCAGCAGAAAATGGATTTTGTAGCACATTGATATGCTATGTTCATTTTGTAAAAATGTAATTTTTCTAGTTTGACCCTACAAATTCTCGTATAGAAATTTATGTTAGCCATATGGTTTGGCATGTATAAAGATCATATGTGGCTACATATTTGTACAAATTTTCAAGGCTATCAGAGCTTCCTAGTCACCTTAATGCCACCTTGCAAGCTTCCAAATGTAGTCAAACTTGTACAAGGGAGATTCAGATGGGAGTTTTTTCTGCATATTCCTGAAGGAGATCTTTGGAAACATAGTCCTACAAAGTTTCATCTTCATCAAAGCCTATTTGGAGGGTCAAAGAGTACAAAGTCCAGTTTTCAGGATCACCGCAATTTTCTAGTTTAAGCAAATTGAAGGGTTGAAGGGCCACCACATGGCGAAAGCTGATTGAGCCATGTTGTACGATCAAGATGAGCTCATATTGAAGGGTGGAGATGCACTTATGCTTAAAGCAAGGAGGATCCACGAGTTTTTCCATAAAAGAAGATTTTTTTGACAATCAAAGATCAATAATGCAACTTTGCTCCAAAAATAGTGGCTTATCTTATCCAAACTGATGTCAGCATTGATCCGACGGTCCAGATCATCCCCAAATCCAATGGTGGAGAGTGAAGGTGCCTAAATTTCACTCCTTTACACTAGATTTGATAGAAAGAACAATTCCAAGCCATCGATTTGATTAATCAAATGGTTGTAATCGAAAGTAGTGATCCTAAAGTTGAGAGTTGATTTCTCTAGATCCAAGGGCCCAAATTCATTCAGAAAACTATATAAACCCCCCTCCAAACTCCTAGAGCATCATTGTTAGGCATCCATAGGGCTCTTGCTAGCTTACGGTTTCCTTGAGATGATCACCGTCGGTTGAGCGAGTGAGGATCCAAGGTGAGCTAGTATGAGTATAGTACCTAGTTTCAAATTTAAGTTAGAACTCCATACTAGGATAGGCTCTTGAAACCATCATCTCTATCTTGACTCATCCTCGGTGGAGCGTGTGAGTGAGTTAGAGCTGGTTTTAATGAGTCTTAGACTTCTTTAGTTAGACGTTACGAGCCTAGACATACATAGGGTCAATGAAGTGGAACTTGCCTTCTTACGTGTGACATTCGGTTGAACTGTCATGGTTTGAAGGTCGGAACCGCCTTTGATCAGTAGACTGCTTAGCATGACGTACCATGACGATCTTATACATGTATCTTAATTCAAATCCTTTTAATTCATGTCACGTGTCACTTCTCACTTGTCTCTTCTCTCTTGTCTCTCATTCTCTTAAGTATTTTTACATGTCTTCTATTTTCTTCTATGTGTGAGAAGGCTCCACAGTATTGTGTTGAACCGGTGAGGATGTTTCATTGAGCTTGTGAGTAAACTCTATCACCATAATTCACTTGCATGCATATAATCCATACATACCAATACATATTGATTAGTTTCTGAAAGTGTATAAGAAGCTCCAATATTGGACCATTCTTCCTTTCGAAACTGATTTATGTGTAAGGATTCCATCTATTCTCATCATGCATACATATCATCCAAAGAAGACTATGCATATGGATTAGAATTAGGAAGTGTTTAAGAAGCTCCTTCAATGGACCATTCTTCCTTCCAAATTTGATTCGTGTGAATGGTTCTCTTTCATTCTTATCAGTCATGTTCATAAATCTAACTTGCACTCCTACAATACCATTCCCATAATCATTTCAACATCTCTCTCTTCTCCATACTCGACATTAATTTCACTTTCATGTCCTTAAACCTTCCAACATTCATTAGCTTCATACACCCTGTGTGTGCCACGATCGGAACCGATCCACCCGGATTGCGATCACATCCACAACGATACCACTTTTTGGACGATACGATACCAAAAAGGGCACGATACGATACTGGATCTTGGCCCGATACGATACTACAACAAGTGACGATACGACACCAAAAGTGGTATCACGATACAACATCGAAAAAGAGACGATACGATACTTCGGGATTGGATGATACCAGAGTGGGGCGCAATACGATACCGGCAGTTAGGCGATATGATACCACCGAACCGCACGATAAGATACCGGAGTCTCTGATGATACGATACTAAAGTGGGGAACGATACGATACCAGCAGTTATGCGATACGATACCGCTGAACTACACGATACAATACTAGTATGGTATAGCAATACGATACTAGAAAGCAGACGATACGATATCGAAAAGTGGTTCGCGATACGATACCACTTTGGTAAAGTGAGATCGCGATACCAACCCGGCGATACGATACCACAAGTGGTATCGCGATACCAAGGCTGGTGGTTAACGATACGATACTTTGGCGAGTATCGCGATACAAGGGATTTTTTGGTATCGCAATACTCGATCTATAAGTACGATTTCGTCACACTCGATCTATAACCATCACGAAGGCACCTTGGCTGAGTGTTCCCTAGCAACGGTGCCAAAAACATGTGTACCTAAGTCAAGAAGACTCAAGGACTTGTGCCAATGAGACTAAACCCCAATTGCCACACAAGTGCGTATAGTGGGAAATTGACACATGCTTATTTGTCAATCCGATCAAACGACCTAACCAAGTGTATGAAGACATGTGCACACATGATGCAAAATGAAGTGGTTCAGCTGATATGTATGAGAAAAGACTAATCCACCTCTCTAACTCACTG
Source organism: Ceratopteris richardii (assembly GCA_020310875.1). Classification (NCBI taxonomy): domain Eukaryota; kingdom Viridiplantae; phylum Streptophyta; class Polypodiopsida; order Polypodiales; family Pteridaceae; genus Ceratopteris; species Ceratopteris richardii. Next base: position 34,573,197 of record CM035434.1, on the reverse strand, counting down.
AAATACTGGAAGTGTCTGCCACGATATCACTTGCAACAATTTTCAATAAATTGTGGATTTCTCCCAGCTCCAAACTCCGAATATAGTCAATAGCATACTCATTTCGAAGCTCTCGATGAGACGCATCTATTGGAAGTGCACTCGATCCTGACAACTGTGTTTCTAGTTATGATCAAAATAGTGAATGGTAGAAAATACCCACACTCACTCCACAACTTCTACAAGCTCACACACACACTACAGTAGCTCAAAAACAGTGGGGAGGGGTAGACAACAGTCTTACACAGACATTCCAAGAATTACACACACATAGAAGATCAAAGAGAAGATGGAAATTTGCAGGAAAGAGGCAAATTCGAAATTCAGGAACTCTCCTTCTTCACAATGGCAAATAGTCTCTACAAAGATTCACAAAGTGACTTATATACATGTGCCCTCAATTTGGTCCTTTCACACAAGAGACCGGCACTTTATTACTAAAAAGTGAATTTTCCTACTAATTTATAAGGGATATTCTACAACAAGTTGGGATTATGCAACTAGAGGACTCCTCTAGTGCATCATGGCTTTGAGGGAATTTCCTAAGACTTGAAGAAGAAAAAATGTGCCCATTAATTTGAAAATTTTGAGGCTCTTCTTTATTGCTTCTCTGCTCTGCAACAGGAGAACACAAAGCTTGTAGGTACACCTTTGGAATTGAACCATAAACTAATTGTTTATGAAGGTGAGGAGATTGATGATCCTTAAGAGTATCAAAGCTTAGTTGGTAGCTTGATATGTGCTACTCACACAAGACTAGACATATCCTATAGAGTGGGAGTGCCTAAATGTTGGTGCAAATACCAAGCCTACACATTTGGCTAGAGTTTATGTGCAACTAATTGAAGTTCCATAGGAACCATTTCTATGAAAGACTTTACCTTTTACCATTTGTAAAAGTCTATTTGACTTGGGGGAATATTTGTAGCTACCACTAAACTCGTGGAGTTTGTTAGTTGGAAAAGCCACGACTTTATTTCGAGAGAATATCTCCTAGATTAGAGGATCACTTTTAGTGAGAGCCAATGAAGAATTCAAATTGAAAATTCAAATGACCCATCTATAAAATATGATTGAAAAAACTCACGGGTAAGATAACTTCAATTCCGAGTTCTTGTTGATTGCATTGTAAGAGAGTGAGGTTCACTTCATAGCCTACACTACTCATTATCATTAGGCATTGATTATCATGCCAATGATCTTGTACAACATTTTCTTTTAAGACAATAGATCAATACTTTCATCTATGGTCTCTCTGTCATAGTTTACTTAGAATGGTCATTTTGTACTGCTCATATCTCAGTCGTTTCTTGACCATTTTCAATATTAAATATCTTTTTGGAATCAGCTCTAAGTCCTTTATGTGCTCACAAATTTTGAAGATAATCCATTCAGCCGATTTGAAGAAAATTCCATCAAAGTACCTACTGGTCAAACTCCATAGAGGTCCTAAAGAATCGGGGGTAATGATTTGATTGCTAAATTGATTGCTCTGTGTATAGTACATTTTAAGTGATTCCACTTGGAATCATTAGCTCATTAAGCTAATTTGATATTTCCAAAAGGAATTTTTCTAATTCCTACTATATTGGAAGCACTGAGCTTAACAAGCAACATGTGTGTGAACAAAAATAGAAGCTTTTCATTGATTCTTGGACTTGGAAGAAGTCTGTTTTGAATCAATCATTTCTCACATCATTTCCAAAGTACATAGGCACTTGTTTAGTGTCATTGGAAAGATAAGAGGGCCTACAACTCAACTCTAAAGTAAAAGAGGGCTAGTGTAAAGCAGGGATTAGCAGCACCTACTCATTTCTTGGAGTATCCATCCATCTTTCCCAACAATGGTATCAGAGCAAAGCTAAGGTAAAATGGGAGATGGTTTTCCTTCTTTCATTGATAAATTGAACAGGAACAACTACCAAGCATGGTCCTTGAGGATGAAGACATACTTGCAAGGAAGGAGTCTCTATGGATATATCTCAGGAGATGAGGAGATGCCCATTTTTAGAAGCAAAGGACAACCTACAAGAGAGGAACATGAAAGACTCAATACCTGGTGTGCCAAGGATGCATTAGCAAGGTCATACTTACTTAACTCAATCTCTGATTTTCTTCTTCCACATATTAGGAAATGTAAGACATCCCAAGAGACTTACCACACAAAGAAAGCAACCCAAGCAAGGCATCTCAGAGTATGTGACCAAAGTCAAGGATATAGCTGATCAATTGGCAAGCATAGGAGAAGAAATTGAAGAGAGCAGATTGTGAGACAAGTAATCAATGGGATTAAAACAGATGACAAATGGGAGAGCTTCACAACTTCCATGGACTTGTACATGGACATGCAGATTCCAGAACTTACCACACTCATGGGGCAACTCTTCACCCATGAAGTGAAGCTCAATAAGAATGGATATTCATCAAGAGGTAATAGCTCTTGTGCCCTATACACAGATAAAACTAAGTCTAAAGAGAAAGGAAAGAACAAGAAGATTGAGGATGAAGGAGCTACCTCCCAAGCCAACTATGCAGGGAGAGGCAGAACCTCAAGAGGAAGGGGTAGAGGAGGTAAGCAAGGTAGGGGGAGATGTTATAACTCCTCATCATGTAATATTTGAGGATTTTCAAATCATACTACAGATGAGTGTTACAGGAACTTCAAGAATCGGAGAGGTAGAGGATTTCAAAGAGGTGGATATACACAATCAAGAGGAAGATTCAACCACCATCAAGGTTACAATAACAACTACAACTACAATAACAACTACCAAGGAGGCTACAAATCAAGAAAAGACTATAACAACTATACAGAGGAGAAAGAGGATTCTCTTATGATTATGAATATGACTTCAAAATCAGGTATAAATGATGACCATCTCTTCTACATTGACTCAGGATGCGCAAATCATGTGGCAGGCAATGTAGCTCTTCTCTCTAACCTTGAGGAACCTAAGGGTAAACATTAGGTACAAACAGGTGATGACACCCAGCACTCAGTGATCAAGGTAGGAAATGTTAAAACCTTTAATGGAAATAGAAATATGTTGAGCAGGGTTTTATATGTGCCTACAATTACCAAGAATTTGATGAGTGTTGGACAGATTGTGGAAAAAGGTTTGCAGGTCAGGTTCAATCAATATGGAGCACTTGTGGAGGATCCCCAACATGGATTCAACAGAATTGTCAAAGGAGAAAAGACAGGTAGATTATTCACTTTTGAACTTGAAGATACAAGGAATATTGACTCTATAGTTACAATTCCTAACACTATCAGAACTTGAAATTCGGCATAAGAGATTAGGGCATATTGGCGAGAGAACCTTAAAGCAAATATGTAGAGATCAATGTGTGCTTGGGATACCTAATGTATCCAAGCAACACATGATCTATAAATGGGGTGCTTATCAGTTTGGAAACTCTCACAGGTTATCTTTCTCAAGGAAAGGCTATATGCATGAGGACTACCTAGAGCTTGTCCATACAGATGTATGGGGACCAAGTAAGGATCCCTCAAATTTTGGATCAAGGTATTATGTATCTTTCATTGATGATTTCAATAGGTGGGCTATCTTGTACTTTATGAAGCACAAAGATGAAGTATTCAATTGCTTTAAAAAATATCTTGTACTTGTTGAGAACCAAACAGGAAGAAGCCTTAAGAGGCTAAGGTCAGATGGAGGAGGTGAGTAATTCTCAAATGAGTTTGATGCATTCTTGCAGGATAGAGGAATCAAGAGAGAAATCACAACAAGGTATACCCCTAAACAAAATGGGGTGGCGAGAGGAGAAATAGACTAATTGTTGAAACAACTAGGCAGGTTGTTGGATGCTTGATTTACTTATGCATTACTCGGCCAGATATTCAGTTTGTTGTCTCACAGATGAGCAGGTTTATGCATTGCCTAGGAGCCAAGCATATTGGGTCTTCACTCACTAATTAGACATAAATATATGAAGATATATGAAGAAAGAAGAAAGACAAAGAGGAGTGAAGGCAAAGCACTCAGAAAACTAAGCCTAAGTGAAGGGACAAATTCACTCTTGTAATTTAGTGCAAAATTAAAGTCTAGTCTTGACATAGAATCTTAAAAATTACAAGTTTGAGTCTAGGAGTATGTAGACCATATGTATATAAGTCCATTTGAGTTAAAAAACATAAAGAGAACTCAATTTTGTAATTCTCAAGTGAATAGAGAAAAGTCGGGTTTTTTCTGAGAGAGATGTTGAGGAAGAACTACTCAGTATAGGAGAGTTTTCCATGGCTATGCGCACAATGAGGCCAAGCCATTTTGTACACTTCTTCTCTAATAGATAACACATGTTTGTGTAGAAGGATTTGATCTAATTCCTCTTGTGTGTTGAATTCTAAGTGATTTCATATCAGTGTGTAAGTTAGTTGACAGTTACGAGTTTTCTGGCACACTTTTCCCTGATCTTCTTAGGGTCAGATCTCATAGTACAGTGTAAAGTTTTTCATGAGTGATAGCTCATTTTAAAGCTAGTACCTTCAACTACAATTGATCATAAGATCGTTACAAAATGGGATGTGTACTCAGAGAAATGAGTCTAACAGTGAAGGTATGTGAAATCGATGGAGTCATTTTTTAGATTTCAGACATAGTGCAAATGATGAAGTGAATTCAGAAGATTTTGAAGTTATTACTTGAACATTTTGCTTGATATGTATTGCTTAAAATTAGGAAGAACTTCTATGAGCAAGTGATCAAAAGAATTTGTATGAATTAAGCTAATACAGATCAAATTTGAAATTAGAAGAAAAGGTGCAGATTTATGAGAAGTAAATTTTTGAATTTCACTAAGTTCAGTGATGAAGTTTTCAAATTCAGAATATTGCTAAGCTAATGATGGTTATGGAGGTGTTCTAATATCACTTTAGCTTAGTTCTTGTGGTGTTTCATACACCAACAAAGCATTGGTAGGTAGTTAAGCGTATCTTTCCCTACTTGAGTGGTACTCGGCTACTTGGGTTATTTTATCCCAAGGGGGGATCACTACTGCCAGATTTGCATGCTTTTTTTGACTCTGATTGGGCTTGTTGCTATGACACTCGTGTGTCCACTAGTGGCTTTTGCTTCATGCTTGGTAGCTCATGTATATCTTGATTGAGCAAGAAGCAGCCTACTGTGGCCACTTCGAGTTATATTGACACATTATTGCAGCGTTTTGGCCTTGAAGACTGTAAGCCTATTGCCACTCCTATGGAGACAGGTTTACAATTGAGTCTTCATAATGCTGGAGATGCATTTGATGTTGTTATCTATCAGCAGGCTGTTGGATGCTTGATTTACTTATGCATTACTCGGCCAGATATTTAGTTTGTTGTCTCACAGATGAGCAGGTTTATGCATTGCCCAGGAGTCAAGCATTGGCAGACAGTTAAGTGCATCTTTTGCTACTTGAGTGGTACTCCGCTACTTGGGTTGATTTAATCCAAGGGGGGATCACTACTGCCAGATTTGCATGCTTCTTTCTGACTTTGATTGGGCTGGTTGCTATGACACTCGTGTGTCCAATAGTGGCTTTTGCTTCATGCTTGGTAGCTCACGTATATCTTGGTTGAGCAAGAAGCAGCCTACTGTGGCCACTTCCAGTTGTGAGGCTGAGTATAGGGTAGCTTTCACAGCGATTGTTGAATGTGTGTGGCTTAGACGCCTTATGGCTAATTTGGGTGTTGGTCAGTTTTTTGCCACCACCATCTTCACTGTTAGTTAGAGGGCATTGGTAGTTGCAAGGAACCCTGTGTTCCATGTTCGCACTAAGAACATTGAGGTATATTATCATAATTTCAAGGATAGGTTCTTTGCTGGGGAGATCAGCTTGGCATATGTGCCCACACAGGAGAACATTGCAGACCTTTCATGGAGGCTCTGCCTAGGGAGAAGGTTGAAGCTTTTTGCAAAGATTTGGGCTTAGTTTCTTTTGTGGAGTGATCTCCACATAGCTTGGCACTTCCTTATACATGAGTGCCAGCTACTTGTTCACCGCATCACTCCAAGGGGGGATTTGTTGATATATTTAGGTAGTGATGTGTGTGAACACTCTAGGATCGTCGAGAAACTTTTTTCCCTCTTTAGGAGGTTTTTTTCCCTCGGCTTGTATATACGCCTATTGCCCTAATGGGCTACTTATCTTTGTACATTCTCTAGTAATACATTCAGTATTGTGTGTTGTGCTCCAAGCTTCTTCTCCTTCCTTATGCTGTTCGTGTGCTTTCGTAGACGTCCATCTCCAACATTTTGTCCTTGCATGGAAAATTGGATTTGTAGCTAAGTCCATGGAATTTACATTATCTCGAAGTATGTGAGCTTTGGAACTTACAAGTCCCAAATCTGAGTACAACTCCTTGGACCATATTGCTTCTTGAGTTGCAATAGTTAGATCTCTATACTCTGCTTCAATTGAAGATAAAGCAATTGTTGGTTGCTTCTTGGAACTCCATGAGACCAATTTGGAACCTACAGATGCTAAGTATCTAGATGTACTTCTTTTCTCATCCATTGCTCTTGCCCAATCTACATCCGATTAAATTTTTATATCCAAATATGAAAATTAAGGATAGTAGATACCTTCACTGTGTCCCTTTGAGGTACTTGAGTACTCTCTTTGCGACATCCATGTGTGGTCTTCTAGGTGAGTGCATGAACTGATTAGTGTTGGGAAAGATGGATGGATACTCCAAGAAATGAGTAGGTGCTGCTAATCCCTACTTTACACCAGCCCTCTTTTACTTTAGAGTTGAGTTTTAGGCCCTCTTAGATTTCCAATGACACTAAACAAGTGCCTATGTACTTTGCAAATGATGTGAGAAATGATTGATTCAAAATAGACTTCTTCCAAGTCCAAGAATCAATGAAAACCTTCTATTTTTGTTCACACACCTGCTGTTTGTTAGGCTTAGTGCTTCCAATACAGTAGGAATTAGAAAAGTTCCTTTTGGAGATATCAAATTAACTTAATGAACTAATGATTCCAAGTGGAATCACTTAAAATGATGTACTATACACAGAGAAATCAATTTAGCAATCAAATCATTACCCTTGATTTTTTAGGACCTCTACAAAGTTTGATGAGTAGGTACTTTGATGCGTTTTTCTCCAAATCAGCTGAATGGATTATCTTCAAAATTTGTGAGCACGTAGAGTACTTAGAAATGATTCCAACAAGCTATAGAAACATTGAAATGGTGAAGAAATGACTGAGATATGAGCAGTACAATATGACTATTATGAGTAAACTATGATGGAGAGACCATAGATGAAAGTATTGATCTATTGTATTAGAAGACAATGTTGTACTAGATCATTGGCATGATAATAAATGCCTAATGATAATGACTAGTGTAGGCTATGAAGTGAGCCTCACTCTCTTACAATGCAATCAACAAGAAATTGGAATTGAAGTTATCTTACCTGTGAGTTTTTTCAATCATCTTTTATAGATGAGTCATTTGAATTTTGAATTTAAATTCTTCATTGGCTCTCACTAAAAGTGATCCTCTAATCTATGAGATATTCTCTCCAAATAAAGTTGTGGCTTTTCCAACTAACAAACTCCACGAGTTTAGTGGTAGCTACAAATATTTCTCCAAGTCAAAAAGACTTTTACAAATGGTAAAAGGTAAAGTCTTTCATAGCAGTGGTTCCTATGAAACTTCAATTAGTTGCACATAAACTCTAGCCAAATGTGTAGACTTGCTATTTGCACCAACACCTCCCCCTCAAGCCAAACATCTTGGCTTGGTCTTCGTCTTCAATCTTCTTGAATACCGTGCAATCCAATCATAGACTTAAACCTGCGAAGTTTTGTACCATCTAATGCTTTAGCCAATAAGTCTGGACATTGCATATTAGTTGATACATATGCCAACTGAATCTCCTTGCTCAATAGCTTCTCTCTCACATAATGATATTGGACCTCTATATGCTTGGTCCTAGCATGATAAATAGGATTTGCTGCAAGATGTAGTGAGCTTGTATTATCTCCAAAGATGTCAACCATAAGGACAATCATTGCTATTGCAGCATCAAAAGAATGGATATTGAGTCAATTGGTTATAAAGAATGCATTTTTGAATGGATATATATCAGATGAGGTTTACATGCAGCAACCTCAAGGGTTTGCAGATTACAAGTTTCCAAATTATGTTTGCAGATTGAGAGGAGCACTTTATGGGTTAAAGAAAGCTCCAAGAGCTTGGAACTATAGACTTGTGAAGTATCTTAATGATCTTGGATATCAAAGTTCAAAGGCAGATGCAAGTTTACTTATCAAGAGAACAGATGAAGGTATGATCTACATTTGTATTTATGTAGATGACATTATAATCACAGGTACTTCAAATGAAGGAATCAAGGAGGTGAGGAGATTACTTGAGAAGGAATTTAAGATAATTGATTTAGGAAATTTGTCATATTTCCTTGGAATGGAAATCACTTATGCAAAGCATTGCATATATGTATCAAAAGAAAGGTATCTTTTGAATCTTCTAAAGAAGTTTAACATGGAGAATTGCAGAGAGCCATCAACACCACTAGAGGTCAATCATAAACTCAGAAAATATAATTGTGCAGATTTCAAAGATATGAGGAAGTATCAATCTTTAGTGGGAAGCTTGATTTATGCTACACTATTAAGACCTGATCTTAGTTATGTAGTGGGAGTTCTTTCTTAGTTCATGCATTGTCCAAAGTATCGACATTGGATTGCAGGTCAAAGAGTTCTTAGATATATCAAAGGAACTTTGAAGAGGAAGGATTATATTATCCTTTTATATCAGATATAAGGTTGAGAGCATACAATGACTTAGATTGGGCAGGAAGTCAAGTTGATAGAAGGTCAACACATGGATATATGATATATATAGGAGATAAACTTGTGAGCTGGTGTTCAAAGAAACAACATACAGTGGCTTTATCATCAATTGAAGCTGAGTACAAAGGACTTGTGGAAGCGGCAAAAGAAGTGATATGGATGCAGACCTTGTTCAAAAGCTTGGGTATTGATCAAGGTATACCTATCATACATGGAGATAATATGAGTTCATTATATCTTGCAGCAAATCTTGTATTTCATGCAAGAACAAAGCATATAGAGATACAATATCATTTCTTGAGAGAAAAGGTAATGGAGAAGGAGCTTGAAGTGATGTAAACTTCTACAAAAGATCAAATTACAGATATTATGACAAAGAGCTTGGATGGAGCGAAGACAAGTAGATTCAAAGAGATGGAAGGAATAAAAGAGAAGAAGATTACATGAAGAAGTCAGAGGATGCTAATTAGTGATTGAGGGGGAGTTGTTGGGGCTTCACTCACTAATTAGACATAAATATATGAAGATATATGAAGAAAGAAGAAAGAAGAAAGACAAAGAGAAGTGAAGGCAAAGCACTCAGAAAACTAAGCCTAAGTGAAGGGAAAAATTCACTCTTGTAATTTAGTGCAAAATTAAAGTCTAATCTTGACATAGAATCTTAAAAATTACGAGTTTGAGGCTAGAAGTATGTAGAACATATGTATATAAGTCAATTTGAGTTAGAAAACATATAGAGAACTCAATTTTGTAATTCTCAAGTGAATAGAGAAAAGTCGGGTTTTTTCTGAGAGAGATGTTGAGGAAGAACTACTCAGTATAGGAGAGTTTTCCATGGCTATGAGCAGAATGAGGCCAAGCCATTTTGTACACATATTCTCTAATAGATAACACATGTTTGTGTACAAGGATTTGATCTAATTCCTCTTGTGTGTTGAATTCTAAGTGATTTCATATCAGTGTGTAAGTTAGTTGACAATTACGATTTTTCTGGCGCACTTTTCCCTGATTTTCTTAGGGTTAGATGTCACAGTATAGTGGAAAGTTTTTCATGAGTGATAGCTCATTTTAAAGCTTACCTTCAACTATAGTTGTTCAAAAGAACTTTACAAAATGGGACGGGTACTCAAAGAAATGAGTCTAACAGTGAAGGTATGTCAAATCGATGGAGTCATTTTTCAAATTTCATACATAGTGCAAATGATGAAGTGAATTTAGAAGATTTTGAAGTTATTCCTTGAAAGTTTTGCTTGATATGTGTTGCTTAACATTAGCAAGAACTTCTATGAGCAAGTGATCAAAAGAATTTATATGAATTAAGCTAATATAGATCATATTTGAAATTAGAAGAAAAGGTGCAGATTTTTGAGAAGTAAATTTTTGAATTTCACTAAGTTGAGTGATGAAGTTTTCAAATTCAGAATATTGCTAAGCTAATGATGGTTATGGAGGTGCTCTAATATCACTTTAGCTTAGTTCTTGTGGTGTTTCATACACCAACAAGTGGTATCAGAGCCGAAAGGTCCTCAAGAGTGAAAGGAGGAGCAGATACAAGAGGAATTGAAGAGTTCTTCATTAAAGAGGTGAAAGCTGAGGTGTTCAACAACAAAAGATATCAGAGGAGTGCTTCAAAGTTATTCTCAAGGGTAAAGATCTACAAAAGGTACCATACTTAAACCTTATACTCACAAGTTGCAGCAGAAGCAAGAAGACTATGATAGATCATGTATCTATTGACAAATCGGACAGAGATAATTATCCTGCTTGGGTAATGAGGATGGAAGCCTTACTTATGAGTAAGGATTTAATGATATATGTGACAGGTGAAGAAGAAAAGCCTAAATTTGAAGATGAGATTCAACCAAGGAAAGAAGAACTAGAAGCTTTGAAGCTATGGCAGAAGAGAGATGCAAGTGCAAGGGCTTATATGTATAACACTATCACAGATCATTTGTTACCACATATCAGAGGATTAGAAACAGCTGAAGACATATGGAATGCTTTGGAAGATCACTTCCAAAACACTACTAAAGTTAGGAAGGCTAGCTTATGGTCAGAGTTCACCACATTTAAGAAAAAGCAAAGTCAGACCATTAGTGATTATGTCACTAAGATGAAGGACTTGGTAGATAGTCTTGGATCTATTGATGAGGATATTGAAGATCATAGGTTGACAACACAATTGCTTGCAGGATTGAGAGGAGATGAGAGGTGGAAACCTTTTGTACTCTCAACTGAACTTTCATTAAATCATTATGTGCCAAAATTAAATCAATTGTTTGGACTGATGCTCACATTTGAGCAAGATTTGAAGTCAGATGGAGATAAAGGATATAGTTCTGCTATGTATGCAAAGAATAAGAAGAAAAATGAGAAAGGTAAAGCAAAGGATGAAGAGGAGCTGACTTCTCAAACAAATTATGCAAGAGGAAGAGGTATAGGCAGAGGTAAAGGTCGAGGAAATGAAAGTGGTAGAGGTAATCAAAACAATAACAAGACATGTTGGATTTGAGGATTGAGCAATCATCTAGCATAGGATTGTTGGCATAATCAACAAGGATCAAATCAAAATCAAAGTAATAATGGCAGAGGAAGAGGTGGAAGGTTTCATAATCAATTTCAAAGAGGAAGATAGAATTCAAGAGGAAGTTTTGGTAGAGGTGGTGGAAGAAATTGGAATCAGAATCAGTCTTATAACACTACCTATTACAACTATGCAAATGATACACAGAATGACAACCATACAACATTGATGATGAATTCAATAAGTGCATCAGAGAAGGAGGATCTCAAGGTATTCTATATTGACTCTGGTTGTTCAAATCATTTGTCAGGTAATATAGAATTGTTATCAGAATTGGAAGAAGGTATTTCAAGTCACATAGTACAAACATGTGACAATACAAAACATAATGTGCATTCAGTTGGAAAAGTGAAGTGCAGGACTGGAGCTGATTTGTGAACAAATGTTTTGTATGTTCCAAGAATACCAAAGAATTTGATTAGTGTGGGACAAATAGTGGAGAAAGGTTTTCAAGTCAGATCTACAAATGAAGGGGTATTTGTTGAAGATCCAGAGGATGGATACAATCAAATTGTTTGTGGTAAAAAGGAAGGTAGACTTTTTACTCTCAAAGTACAAGGGAATGTTGGTCAAGCCCTGATCACACATGTTGATGAAGTAATTACAGTATTAGACCTCTGGCATAAGAGGTTAGGACATTTTAATGAAAAAGGAATTAAAACCATGGTGGAAAATCAATCTGTAATAGGACTACCAAATGTAAAAAGCCAACATATGATTTATAAGTGTGAAGCTTGTCAGATGCGAAAGACACACAGGTTATCATTTCAGAAGAAAGGTTTCAAGCATGATGGTTTGCTAGAGCTCATACATACAGATGTATGGGGACCAACAAAAGAAGGATCAATCAATGGGTCTAGGTATTATGTTCTTTTCATTGATGATGCTACAAGGTGGATAACCATTTATGTTTTAAAGGAAAGATCAGAAGTATTTGGAGGTTTCAAACATTTTTATGCATATGCAGAAAGAGTTATAGGTCAAAAGCTCAAGAGATTAAGGTCTGATGGAGGGGGAGAATACTTCTCCCAAGAATTTAATGATTATCTTTGGAATGTAGGTATCAAGAGAGAAATAACTTGCAGGTATACACTTCAACACAATGGGGTGGCAGAAGGAGGAATAGAATATTGGTTGAGTTTGTAAGAGCAATGTTAAAAGAGAAGAGTTGCCCTAATTATCTTTGGGTTGAGGCTGTAAATACAGCTACATATCTTGTGAATAGGTTACCATGTGCAGCCCTAAATGGAATGACCCCTTATGAAGCATGGATACCATCACAACTAAGACATAAGCTTGAACCAAAGGCTGAAAAATATGTATTTATTGAGTATGATGAAAAGTAGATGGGTTATAGGCTATAAAGTCCTCTAATCAAACAATTTATTGTTTCTAGAGATGTGACATTTGATGAATAGAAGAGTTGGTATGCAGATAATGATTGTAACCTTGAAACATTTGAAGAAGAGGTAAGAAGAAGTGAAAGAGGTAAATCACATATGCAGGTAGATGGAGATGAAGATCATATGCAAGCAAGCACATCCAGAGTTGGATCATACAGAAGAAATGAAGATGTACCAAGATTTGATGAAGAAGTATGTCCAGATACACATGAAGAGTGTGAACCAAGAAGATCAACCAAAATGAGGAAACAACCTACAAGGTATTCTTATGATACTTCTTATTTTACTTTGAAAAACTATGCTTACTTGGTCAAGGAAGATGAAGAACCTCAAAGCAAAAGGTAAGAGACAATGAGAAGAAGCAATGAAGGAAGAGTTTAATGCACTTGAAGAAAACAAAACTTGGGAACTTGTTCCAAAACCTAATGGTAAGAAAGTGATTGGAAATAAATGGGTTTACAAAATGAAGAAACATGCACTCCTGTAGCAAAGATGTCAACCATAAGGACAATCATTGCTATTGCAGCATCAAAAGGATGGACATTGAGTCAATTGGTTATAAAGAATGCATTTTTGAATGGATATATATCAGATGAGGTTTACATGGAGCAACCTCAAGGGTTTGCAGATTACAAGTTTCCAAATTATGTTTGCATATTGAGAAGAGCACTTTATGGGTTAAAGCAAGCTCCAAGAGCTTGGAACTATAGACTTGTGAAAATCTTAATGATCTTGGATATCAAAGTTCAAAGGCAGATGCAAGTTTACTTATCAAGAGAACAGATGAAGGTATGATCTACATTTGTATTTATGTAGATGACATTATAATCACAGGTACTTCAAATGAAGGATGCAAGGAGGTGAAGAGATTACTTGAGAAGGAATTTAAGATAAGTGATTTAGGAAATTTGTCATATTTCCTTGGAATGGAAATCACTTATGCAAAACATGGAATATATGTATCAAAAGAAAGGTATCTTTTGAATCTTCTAAAGAAGTTTAACATGGAGAATTGCAGAGAGCCATCAACACCACTAGAGGTCAATCATAAACTCAACAAATATGATGATGCAGATTTCACTGATATGAGGAAGTATCAATCTTTAGTGGGAAGCTTGATTTATGCTACACTATTAAGACCTGATCTTAGTTATGCAGTGGGAGTTCTTTCTCAGTTCATGCATTGTCCAAAGTATCCACATTGGATTGCAGGTCAAAGAGTTCTTAGATATATCAAAGGAACTTTGAAGGAAGGATTATATTATTTTTTTACATCAGATATAAGGTTGAGAGCATACAATTACTTAGATTGGGCAGGAAGTCAAGTTGATAGAAGGTCAACACATGGATATATGATATATATAGGAGATAAACTTGTGAGCTAGTGTCCAAAGAAACAACATACAGTGGCTTTATCATCAACTAAAGCTCAGTACAAAGGACTTGTGGAAGCAGCAAAAGAAGTGATATGGATGCAGAACTTGTTCAAAAGCTTGGGTATTGATCAAGGTATACCTATCATACATGGAGATAATATGAGTTCATTATATCTTGCAGCAAATCTTGTATTTCATGCAAGAACAAAGCATATAGAGATATAATATCATTTCTTGAGAGAAAAGGTAATGGAGAAGGAGCTTGAAGTGATGTAAACTTCTACAAAAGATCAAATTGCAAATATTATGATAAAGAGCTTGGATGGAGTGAAGACAAGTAGATTCAAAGAGATGGAAGGAATTAATGAGAAGAAGATTACATGAAGAAGTTAGAGGATGCTAATTAGTGATTGAGGGGGAGCTGTTGGGGCTTCACTCACTAATTAGACATAAATATATGAAGATATATGAAGAAAGAAGAAAGACAAAGAGAAGTGAAGGCAAAGCACTCAGAAAACTAAGCCTAAGTGAAGGGACAAATTCACTCTTGTAATTTAGTGCAAAATTAAAGTTTAGTCTTGACATAGAATCTTAAAAATTACGAGTTTGAGGCTAGAAGTATGTAGAACATATGCATATAAGTCAATTTGAGTTCAAAAACATATAGAGAACTCAATTTTGTAATTCTCAAGTGAATAGAGAAAAGTCGGGTTTTTTCTGAATGAGATGTTGAGGAAGAACTACTCAATATAGGAGAGTTTTCCATGGCTATGAGCAGAATGAGGCCAAGCCATTTTGTACACATCTTCTCTAATAGATAACACATGTTTGTGTAGAAGGATTTGATCTAATTCCTCTTGTGTGTTGAATTCTAAGTGATTTCATATCAGTGTGTAAGTTAGTTGACAGTTACGAGTTTTCTGGCGCACTTTTCCCTAATCTTCTTAGGGTCAGATCTCAGAGTACAGTGTAAAGTTTTTCATGAGTGATAGCTCATTTTAAAGCTAGTACCTTCAAATATAGTTGGTCAAAATATCTTTACAAAATGGGATGTGTACTCAGAGAAATGAGTCAAACAGTGAAGGTATGTCAAATTGATGGAGTCATTTTTCAGATTTCAGACATAGTGCAAATGATGAAGTGAATTCAGAAGATTTTGAAGTTATTCCTTGAAAGTTTTGCTTGATATGTGTTGCTTAACATTAGGAAGAACTTCTATGAGCAAGTGATCAAAAGAATTTGTACAAATTAAGCTAATACAGATGAGATTTGAAGTTAGAAGAAAAGGTGCAGATTTCTGAGAAGTAAATTTTTTAATTTCACTAAGTTCAGTGATGAAGTTTTCAAATTCAGAATATTGCTAAGCTAATGATGGTTATGGAGGTGTTCTAATATCACTTTAGCTTAGTTCTTGTGGTGTTTCATACACCAACAAAGCATTGGTAGGCGGTTAAGCGTATCTTCCCCTACTTGAGTGGTACTCGGCTACTTGGGTTGTTTTATCCCAAGGGGGGATCACTACTGCCAGATTTGCATGCTTTTTCTGACTCTGATTGGGCTGGTTGCTATAACACTCATGTGTCCACTAGTGGCTTTTGCTTCATGCTTGGTAGCTCATGTATATCTTGGTTGATCAAGAAGCAGCCTACTGTGGCCACTTCCAGTTATATTGACACATTATTGCAGTGTTTAGGCCTTGAAGACTGTAAGCCTATTGCCACTCCTATGGAGACATGTTTACAATTGAGTCTTCATGATGCTAGAGATGCATTTGATGTTGTTATCTATCACCAGGATGTTGGATGTTTGATTTACTTATGCATTACTCGGCCATATATTTAGTTTGTTGTCTCACAAATGAGCAGGTTTATGCATTGCCCAGGAGTCAAGTATTGGCAGGCAGTTAAGTGCATCTTTCGCTACTTGAGTGGTACTCGGCTACTTGGGTTGTTTTATCCCAAGGGGGGATCACTACCGCCAGATTTGCATGCTTTTTCTGACTTTGATTGGGCTGGTTGCTATGACACTCGTGTGTCCAATAGTGGCTTTTGCTTCATGCTTTGTAGCTCACGTATATCTTGGTTGAGCAAGAAGCAGCCTACTGTGGCCACTTCCAGTTGTGAGGCTGAGTATAGGGCAGCTTTCACAGTGATTGTTGAGTGTGTGTGGCTTAGACACCTTATGGTTGATTTGGGTGTTGGTCAGTCTTCTGCCACCACCATCTTCACTGATAGTCTAAGCGCATTGGCAGTTGCAAGGAACCCTGTGTTCCATGTTCGCAGTAAGCACATTAGGTGCATTATCATTATGTCAAGGAGAGGTTATCTGCTGGCGAGATCAGCTTGACATATGTGCCCACACAGGAGAACATTGCAGACGTTTTCACGGAGGCTCTGCCTAGGGAGAAATTTGAAGTTTTTTGCAAAGCTTTGGGCTTCACTTCAAGGGGGGATTTGTTGATATATTTAGGTAGTCATGTGTGTGAACACTCTAGAACTGTCGGGAAACTTTTTTCCCTCTTTAGGAGGTTTTTTTCCCTCGGCTTGTATATACGCCTATTGCCCTAATGGGCTACTTATCTTTGTACATTCTCTAGTAATACATTCAGTATTGTGTGTTGTGCTCCAAGCTTCTTCTCCTTCCTTATGTTGTTCGCGTGCTTTCGTAGACGTCTATCTCCAACATTTTGTCCTTGCATGGAAAATTGGATTTGTAGCTAAATCCATGGAATTTACATTATCTCCAAGTATGTGAGCTTTGGAACTTACAAGTCCCAAATCTGAGTACAATTCCTTGGACCATATTGCTTCTTGAGTTGCAATAGTTAGATCTCTATACTCTTCTTCAATTGAAGATAAAGCAATTGTTGGTTGCTTCTTGGAACTGGATGTACTTCTTTTCTCATCCATTGCTCATGCCCAATCTACAAATGCTAAGTATCTGGATGTACTTCTTTTCTCATCCATTGCTCATGCCCAATCTACATCCGATTAGATTTTTATATCCAAATATGAAGATTAAGGATAGTAGATACCTTCATTGTGTGTGGTCTTCTAGGTGAGTGCATGAACTGATTAGTGTTGGGAAAGATGGATGGATACTCGAAGAAATGAGTAGGTTCTGCTAATCCCTGCTTTACACCAGCCCTCTTTTACTTTAGAGTTTAGTTGTAGGCCCTCTTAGATTTCCAATGACACTAAACAAGTGCCTATGTACTTTGCAAATGATGTGAGAAATGATTGATTCAAAATAGACTTCTTCCAAGTCCAAGAATCAATGAAAACCTTCTATTTTTGTTCACACACCTTCTAGTACAGTAGGAATTAGAAAAGTTCCTTTTGGAGATATCAAATTAACTTAATGAGCTAATGATTCCAAGTGGAATCACGTAAAATGATGTACTATACACAGAGAAATCAATTTAGCAATCAAATCATTACCCTCTATTTTTTAGGACCTCTACAAAGTTTGACGAGTAGGTACTTTGATGCGTTTTTCTCCAAATCAGCTAAATGGATTATCTTCAAAATTTGTGAGCACATAGAGTACTTAGAAATGATTCCAACAAGCTACAGAAACATTGAAAATGGTGAAGAAATGACTGAGATATGAGTAATAAAATATGACTATTCTGAGTAAACTATGATGGAGAGACCATAGATGAAAGTATTGATCTATTGTATTAGAAGACAATGTTGTACAAGATCATTGGCATGATAATAAATGCCTAATTATAATGACTAGTGTAGGCTATGAAGTGAGCCTCACTCTCTTACAATGCAATCAACAAAAACTTGGAATTGAAGTTATCTTACCTGTGAGTTTTTTCAATCATCTTTTATAGATGAGTCATTTGAATTTTGAATTTGAATTCTTCATTGGCTCTCACTAAAAGTGATTCTCTAATCTAGGAGATATTCTCTCCAAATAAAGTCGTGGCTTTTCCAACTAACAAACTCCACGAGTTTAGTGGTAGCTACAAATATTCCTCCAAGTCAAATAGACTGTTACAAATGGTAAAAGGTAAAGTCTTTTATAGCAGTGGTTCCTATGAAACTTCAATTAGTTGCACATAAAATCTAGCCAAATGTGTAGGCTTGCTATTTGCACCAACACCTCCCCCTCAAGCCAAACATCTTGGCTTGGTCTTCTTCTTCAATCTTCTTGAATGTCCTGCAATCCAATCATAGACTTAAACCTGCAAAGTTTTGTACCATTAAGTGCTTTAGTCAATAAGTCTGAACATTGCATATTAGTTGATACATATGCCAACTGAATCTCCTTGCTCAATAGCTTCTCTCTCACATAATGATAGTGGACCTCTATATGCTTGGTCCTAGCATGATAAATAGGATTTGCTGCAAGATGTAGTGAGCTTGTATTATCTCCAAAAATCATTGGAGATGTAGTATGCAAGCCCAAATGTGTATATAACAATCTGATCCATATGGCCTCTTGAGTAGCATTGGCCAATCCTCTATACTTTGCCTCTGTAGACGATAAAGCAATAGTAGGTTGCTTCCTTGAAGACCATGATATAGGTTTATCACCTACAAAAGATAGATAACCTGAGGTACTCCTTCAATCATCTTTGCAACCTGCCCAATCTACATCTGAATATATCTTGATGTCCAAATCTGAGGTATAAGGAAAGTATAATCCTTGATTTTGAGTGCCCTTTAGGTACTTCAAAGTCCTCTTGGCAACTTCCAAATGAGGTGCCCTAGGTTTGTGCATAAATTGACTTAAAACACTTACTCCATAAGCAATATCAATCGTTGTCAATGTAGCATAGTTCAAGCTTCCCACTATGCTTTGGTAACCTGCAATATTCTCAAGCACATCACCTTCCTACAACTGAAACTTCTTTAACATGTCCTGTATATATTTTCTCTGAGTAACATAAATTCCAGAGTTAGTATAGACTAACTCAAGTCCAAGAAAATATTTTAGTGATCCTAGATCACTAAATTTCAACTTCTGCATCATTTGATTCTTAATCTACTTGATGCCATTAGCATCATTACCTATGAGTATGATATCATCAACATATACACATAGGTATATTACCTCTGAATTACTCCTCTTAACAAATAGAGAAGTATCTTCTTTACTCATGATGAACCCTTGATCCTGAAGGTATGTAGTCAACCTATGGTTCCATGCCCTAGGTGCCTACTTCAATCCATAAAGAGCTTTGTTCAATTTACACACATATGTTACCTTGCTTGAATCCTCATAGCCACGAGGTTGAGACATGTCGACCTCCTCTGAAATCCAGCCATTTAGAAATGCATTTTTTACATCCAATTGATACATGTTCCAATTTTTTGATGCAGCCACACTCACCAATACCCTCATGGTTGGCATTTTGGCCACAGGTGAGAAGGTTTCTTCATAATCAACTCCTTGGGTTTGTGCAAAACCCTTAGCCACAAGTCTAGATTTGTACCTACTTATTGATCCATCAGAATTCCTCTTGATCCTATAGATCCATCTTACCTTCATAGACTCTTTCTTTGGCACTAGCTCCCAAGTATCATTCTCCTTAAGTGCTTCAATTTCCTCATCCATAGCTTCCTTCCATTCTGCCTTGGTCTTTGCCTCTTCATATGATGATGGATCTTCAAATGACAAGTCTTTTGCAAGATAAACAGAGCGCTTAGTAACTAAAAAAGTGCCATACCCATATTTGATTGGCTTCTTGCTCTCCCTTTGTGATCTTTTGATTGCTTGGTTGGATGATTCATGTATGTCCTCCAACTTCTTCATTTTGACTTTGCCTTTGGACTTCCATGCTTTGAATTCTTCTAAGTTGATGATGTCCTCATCATCTGAGTTGATGTTTTCAATATGATTAAGCTCCTCCTTAGAGAGGCTTGGAAATTCCTCTTCCATGCCATAAGGTAGTTTTACTTTCCTGCATTCACTTTCAAACCAAGAGTCATTCTCATCAAAGACAACATCTCTTATGACCATAAGTCCTTTGTTGGAAGGATTGTAGAACCTGTATCCTTTCTGATTCAAGTCATACCCTATGAAGATGCACTTCTCTACCTTAGGGTCTAGCTTACCTCTTATTTGAGAAGGGATATGTACATAAGCAACACATCCAAAGATCTTGCAATGATCAAGAGAAGGTCTTCTACCATGCCATGCTTCATATGGGATCATTCCATCAAGAGATTTGGATGGCAACCTGTTTACAAGATAAGTAGCAGTAGATACACTCTCTGCCCACAAGTAATTAGGTAATTTTTTCTCATTTAACCCATCATTTGAATGATGCCACATATACTCCTTGTACAATTTTATTTGCATTCATTTATTGTATTGAAACTTTGATCATAGGATCACCTTCTTATGTAATTACCAAAACATTTATCTTTGTAAAAGAGAAGATTTAAAGACCAACAAGCCACAAGTTTGGATTGTTTGAGATTGATTCTCAATAAATCAATCAAAAGGTAGATGTAACTCCAACTTTCACTTTTTCTAGATTATAGGAAAACTAGATTCAATCAGTCACAACAACTTATCCCAACCAGTTTGAATTCAAATTCAAGAGGATTGAGTCATGGAAAGCTACATAAGAGTCTATTTAAAGAATCACAACATTTAGCACTATGATTTGGAAGAGAATTGAAGCAATATACATACAATTTGGTCATTTTCGGATTGTTCCTTCATTTCTCTACTCCTTCCTCAAACTTAGTCATCTTGCAGAGCTTGTTGCACTCTTTACAGAGCTTCAAATCAAGTGATTAAGAATTCATTGAAAAGGTATAACCTTTTAGTTTATGTTTAAAAATTTTTAAGTCATTTGGTTCAGTAAATTCAGAGAAAACTTAGTTTTATAGTCTCGGGGTCATCTTCTGGACATCCCTAAAAAATTGGGATGACAACCAATCAATGTTAAGGCTATTTCTCCTTCATTGTTTGATATAAATTAGGGCTTTTATGCATTATAGAAAGCCAAACCTATTTATGACACTCCTTTAAGAGGAATTTTTTCGATTGTAATTGTGTTGTTTGCTCTGAGTGTTTGAAGTCATAACTTCCATCCAAATTTAGAAGGTTTTTGTGAGCTATTAGTCATTTGTTTTGCATCAACTTGTCCTTGTTGATATTCCAAAGTACCTATTGGGTTTTATTGCACTAACCACAATCCTACAAGGCCTACTTTACATATTCGAAGAGCTAGAGTAGGTCCTGTGCTGGTTTGTTGGACCATCTTCACCACTTGGCAACCTACTTGCAAGCCTCTCTAAGCTTCTCTAACTTCTTTCAAATGTCCCCATCCTCCACCTATAGGACAACCTCAGTCTATAATGATTCAAGGTTTCCATTTTGAGTGTGGTAAGGAACATCTCATCCATGAGTGCCTTAAGAACCCAACCCATGGAAGTCACTCTGAACAATGTAATAGCCATACTGCAAAGCCCAAATGGAAATCCAACCAAGTTAGTCCCAATCCAAGAAATCACCTGAGCATAAGCCTTCTAGCAAGCCAAGCAAGGGGATAGAGCAAAATTTTTTTAGTTAATTGAAATAGGAGAGTCTATAAAAAGAAATCTAGAGTATGAAAAGACACTAGGGAAAGAGTGAAAATTGGATGAAGAAACAAGGAGAGTTAGAGGGTAGACTCAAAGAAACCAAAGCCAAAATTATGGAACAGACATCTCATACCCCAAAACTTACACCACCCATACCTAAGTGAGGTTCAATCCTTGCATAAACCATTCTCAAAGATTTAGATATGATCTTCAAAGCATACCAAACATGAATTAAGGAAGAACACGATAGAGTAGAATTAGATAAAAGTTATCCTAGAGCGAACTTAGAGGTTCAGAGTAGAGCTATGCATCAAAATCATAGAGCTAGCTCAGGCTATGTTTGAGTCTATCCAACTCTTCAATTAAATCAATTTAGTCAAACCAGAGTTGCATTTTCAAGGACTATTAAAACAATTAGAGCAAATGGCGATCAAGCCCAATAATTTGACAACTCAAAGGCTCATTCCATTGCAAGTGAGAAAAGAGAATTATTTCCAAGAGAATCTTATGTCCCTAACTCAATGGAATGTGGAATAACTCCTTCCATTACCAAGTACTCTCAAGAGTTCTTGCAAGAAATCCAAGAAGAGAAGTTGGGCAATGAGCAAAGTAATCTACCTCCTCGCCAAAAGATTGATGATCTACAAGATTGAGTCCGCTTGGATATTCCATCCTTATAAAGAGATCAAGAAGACACTCTAGTCCATGGGAATCCAAGTCTCTTCAAATAAGAGCCACCATGATACTAGTGAGAAACAAAGATTCAATCATACCTAGAAATACAATGATTGTGAAGAACACTAAAGTGCATGGCCATCTTACTTTAGAAGAGCTTATGACGAGGAAACTAGAGCTATGGAAACATGTAGCAAATCAAGTTCTAGAACTTGATTCCTCTTGTTCAAAGGTGGGATCCAAAAGAAAATTTTGAGAGATTCCTTTAGCCAAGATAGGGGATATGGGTGAAGATGAGGAATGAAACACCTATCTCCCTATTAGCTACTCATGTTACACCATCAAGGAAATCCTAGATTCAAGTGCAATTGTTGCCATTGCAACGACATCCTTATGGATGTGATGGGAAAATCAACTTTACGACCCATGAGAATAAAACTTCAAATGGTAGATTGCCAGATTAAAAGTTATGGTGATAGGAAGACACCAGTCTCCCTACTTTTGGTGTAGAGTTTGAACACACATTTTCCATATGTGAGTTTGGGAAAAATCATGCATACAAAATGATCTTAGGTAGACCCTTTATGCAACAATTGTAGATAGTACAAGATTGGGGTACCAACTCTTGTACTTACAACACTTAGGGGTAACAAAAAAATTCAATCTAAAAGACCACATACATAGAGATGTCCCATCAGTATAGTGGAACTCTATCCACAAGACAAAAGAGGACTCAGAGTCAGTACACTCGATCAATTCTTCTGATCCATGATGGATGCATGAAGACACACACTTATGGATGTCTAAAGTAGCCAAAGAAGAGGAGAAGCGGTTAGAAGCAAGAGACAATGGAGTGTCATATTACACTAGATTAATACAAGGCCTAGCCTACACACCCATAATATTTGTAGATGAGGAATTTGAACCCCATGGTTGTGAAAAATTATTAGCAACAATGGACACAGTGGTGAACAAAGACCAATGGACTCCCATTGTGATGAGGATGGATATGAAATATCTCTATTCAAGTGTGAAGCCTTAGAAGAGGATGAGAAGGAAGACCTAGAATACATCATTATGGATCCCTTATGTGATTCAAAGGAAGATTATCTGTATCTAATCAATGGAAATCCCATGAAAGAAGTGAATTCAAGAAGGAGACATTCTATTGCTTCAACTCCCGATGAATCCCACCATTTTAGTGTAGCTCTCACACAAATCCATGCCCCAACATACATGGAGATCGATATTCCAATTGCCGCCCAGTCGCGTGATGTATTACTAATTCTCTCTCTCTCTGATTACCATGGAATTCATTAGTCATGGCCTCTCACATGAGTGCCACTTGGCACTCATGTGAGTATCCTTCTTTAGATGTCAAAGAGGTGGTTCACATCCCTTACACCCACCTCATAAAGGATACTCTACATAACATTATCCTTCGTTAGATGTCAAAGAGGTGGTTCACACCCCTTACATCCACCTCATAAAGGATACTCCTCAAAAATGGTATTGGAAGTTCTGACAAAAAAAGAGAAATAATAGGACATCACTCCCACTATATCCCCATGTACTTCATGTACATAGTCATATCTCCGTTGTCGTCGAGATTTTCTCTCCTCTCTCACTTGTGAAGGCCTACAAAAAACATATTTGGTGAAGGTAGCCGGAATTCCCCGAGAAGTCCAGGATGCATCAAGGATGTCAAAGGAAGCTCACATACAAAGTTTCAAAGAAATCAAGAAAGTCCACGGTAGCAGTCAAAGCTGGTCAAAGTTGGGGAATTAGGGCAAAAACTTCATTGTCACCAAATTAAATGAAAATTCATATACTTGTAAAGATTGTCAAAGGCAGTCTATAGCCCAAATTTCAGCAGAAAATGGATTTTGTAGCACATTGATATGCTATGTTCATTTTGTAAAAATGTAATTTTTCTAGTTTGACCCTACAAATTCTTGTATAGAAATTTATGTTAGCCATATGGTTTGGCATGTATAAAGACCATATGTGGCTACATATTTATACAAATTTTCAAGGCTATCAGAGCTTCCTAGTCACCTTAATGCCACCTTGCAAGCTTCCAAATGTAGTCAAACTTGTACAAGGGAGATTCAGATGGGAGTTTTTTTTGCATATTCCTGAAGGAGATCTTTGGAAACATAGTCCTACAAAGTTTCATCTTCATCAAAGCCTATTTGGAGGGTCAAAGAGCACAAAGTCCAGTTTTCAGGATCACCGTAGTTTTCTAGTTTAAGCAAATTGAAGGGTTGAAGGGCCATCACATGGCGAAAGCTGATTGAGCCATGTTGTACGATCAAGATGAGCTCATATTCAAGGGTGGAGATGCACTTATGCATAAAGCAAGCAGGATCCACGAGTTTTTCCATAAAAGAAGATAATTTTTTACAATCAAAGATCAATAATGCTTTTCTCCAAAATTAGTGGCTTATCTTATCCGAATTGATGTCAGCACTGATCCGATGGTCCAGATCATCCCCAAATCCAATGGTGGAGAATGAGGGCGCCTAAATTTCACTCCTTTACACTAGATTTGATAGAAAGAACAATTCCAAGCCATTGATTTGATTAATCAAATGGTTGTAATCAAAAGTAGTGATCCTAGAGTTGAGAGTTGATTTCTCTAGATCCAAGGGCCCAAATTCATTCAAAAAACTATCTAAACCCCCCTCCAAACTCCTAGAGCATCATTGTTAGGCATCCATAGGGCTCATGCTAGCTTACGGTTTCCTTGAGACGATCACCCTCGGTTGAGCGAGTGAGGATCCAAGGTGAGTTAGTATGAGTATAGTACCTAGTTTCAAATTTAAGTTAGAACTCCAATCTAGGATAGGCTCTTGAAACCAACATCTCTATCTTGACTCACCCTCGGTGGAGCGTGTGAGTGAGTTAGAGCTGATTTTAATGAGTCTTAGACTTCTTTAGTTAGACGTTACGAGCCTAGACATACATAGGGTCACTGAAATGGAACTCACCTTCTTACGTGTGACATTCGGTTGAACTGTCATGGTTTGAGGGTCGGAACCACCTTTGATCAGTAGATTGCCTAGCTTGACGTACCACGACGATCTTATACATGTATCTTAATTCAAATCCTTTTAATTTATGTCACTTGTCACTTGTCTCTTGTCTCCTGTCTCAGTCTCTTAAGTATTTTTACATGTCTTCTATTTCTTCTATGTGTGAGAAGGCTCCGCAGTATTGCATTGAACCAGTGAGGATGTTTCTTTGAGCTTGTGAGTAAACTCTATCATCATAATTCACTTGCATGCATATAATCCATACATACCCATACATATTGATTAGTTTCTGAAAGTGTATAAGAAGCTCCAATATTGGACCATTCTTCCTTTCAAAACTGGTTTATGTGTAAGGATTCCATCTATTCACGTCATGCATACATATCATCCAAAGAAGACTATGCATATGGATTAGAATTAGGAAGTGTTTAAGAAGCTCCTTCAATGGACCATTCTTCCTTCCAAATTTGATTCGTGTGTATGGTTCTCTTTCATTCTTATCATTCATGTTCATAAATCTAACTTGCACTCCTACTTTCCCATTCCCATAATCATTTCAACATCTCTCTCTTCTCCATACTCAACATTAATTTCACTTTGATGTCCTTAAACCATCCAACATTCATTAGCTTCATACACCCTGTGTGTGCCACGACCGGACCCGATCCACCCTGATTGTGATCACCTCCCATTTGAACCCGACGTGAATGGCTTCGTGGCATTTGCTTCTGATCTTGTTGGGAGGTTGTGATCCATATCCTTTGTTTCATATTTTTCATCCTCATCATATCATCATTATCAGTCTTGAGTGTTGCACTGGATTTCTCACAGTATCGTGCACATCTTCGTCGTGAAGTAAACACATTTGTGAGAGATCTAGAGCATCGTGCATCACTAGCTTATTCACATAAGATGGAGGAAGGATTCAAATCCCTTATTGTTGAGAAACAAGGCCAAAGAATAGTCTCTTCTATGTTGAGAGAGAAGGGAAAATTCAATGGCATCAACATCACAAGCTACTTAGATTTGTTTGAAGAGCAAGCTATGACTTTTGGTCTTCCTAAAGATCTTTTGATATCATTCTTTGAACGAACTGTTGATAGCTCTATCATAAACCGTGTCACTCAATATGATAGTCTTCCTTGGAGTGATTTTAGAAAGGAGATGCTCAAAGAATTCTATCTTGAAGATTATAGCCAGCATAATCGAGATGGATTCTTACGATGGCTCAATTCTCCAAAGCCTAGTAGCTCTATTACTCACTTATAAAATGAGTATATTAGACGCTATGAACAACTTCCTGATGAGTATAAGATAACTTTGGAACCTGATCTTGTGATCAAATTTCTTAAGCTTCTTCATCCTGAAACTCGTAGGGAAGTTGAACGACGATTAGAAGAGCCAGATAAGCGCTATGGTCTTACTGACAATTGGCAAAAAGTGCGCAAAGTAGTAGAGGTTGTAGCCCATAGACATCAAAGACAATCCATGCTTTATGAGCAAACTAGTCTTCCTCAAGCTAGCCTTCCACAAACTAAGGAGCAAGTTAGAGAACAATCCCATGCTATGCTTTTTGACTCTACTCCTATTCCTCAAATGATGGAGCCTACTCAAGGTTTTAAAGTAGAGCCAAATAAAAGTGTAGTTGAACAATCTCAAGTGGAAATTCTCACTAAGCAAATGGAAAGTCTTATTGCTACACAATCCAATTTGGCCAAGACTATAGATGCTTTAGAATCTAATTACACCAAAACTTTCCAAAATCAAATGAACCCAATGACTTTTCAAGAGCCTAATCAACATGTTATAGCTACCAATCAAAATCCACAAGTAGCTCCTACTCAAGCATATCAAGTTCCTCGAATGCATAATCCTTCAATGCAAAATCCTCATCCTCATGTGCAAAATCCTCAAATGTATCAAAACATGTATCCTCAAGCTTCACAAATAGCTTTTCAAAATCCTCAAAATCAAAATTTTCAAAATCATCAACCGTATAATATGGAAGCTCATCTTGCACCTCAAGTACCACATGTTGCTCCCCAAGCTCCTCAAATACATCAATTGCCTTTTCAAAATCCTAATTATCCTGTTCAAGAAATACCTTATCAACAAAATCCTCAATTTCAAAATTTCCCACCACAAGTTAATCAAAATCCTCAAAATCAAAATGGTTTTGTGCGTGGCCCTCGTAGGTGTCCTTGGTGTGATTCGTTAGAGCACTTTTTGAGAGATTGTGAATTATTGAAGGCTGCTAAGGAGCAACGACTAGTAATAGACATAGACAAGAAAATCTGTGACTATCGATCTAGGCTACCTTTGCAAGGAAATTATGGTAAGGGAGGAATGAAAAAACACTATGAAAATATAACCATAACGGATGTAGGAACTAGAGGAGTGAAACTAGAAGCTCTTGATGAACAAGTGGAATCAAGTAAACCCACAAAGGAAGGTGATTTTTCCATAGAGGCTTTAGTAAGAGCACGAGATGAGATTAGGAGAATAACGGCTTGGGAATCACCAATAGAAGATCAATCTCTTATTTCTCACACATCCAATGTAGAAGAAAAACAAAAAAGAGATGAAGCTGAGCCTAGTGAAAGAAGAGTGACTCGAAAACAAACCTCAGAGGGAATAGAAACAATCATAGAGCAAGGAGAAACATCACAATCTAAAGATAAAAAACAAGAATCAGAACCCAATGAACAAAAACAAGAGGAGAAACAAAAAGGGAAGAAGACAAAGCAAAGAAAAACAGAACCAAAGCCTTTAGATAAACCAGAACAATCAAAACAAACTGAAGACCAAACACGAGAACATGAACAAAAACAAGATCCTGAGCAAAAACAAAAGAAACCAAAGAGAAAACCTAAAGCCATCTTGATTTCAGAAATCGAGAGAAAAATAGATCCTATGGAGATTTTAGATGACATTTTGCTTAAGAGTCAAGTGACTATGTCTTTAGAACAAGTTTTCTCTATTGCAAAGCCTGTTTTTAAAGATAACTTTATCAGCCTAATTAAAAGGAAGAGGTTTCCACTTAATCTAGATACTGAGATGCAAGATTCTCTAGATCAAGATCAAGCTATGAATGAAGCCTTAAACTTTGATGAATCTAATGAAGAGGACTTTGATGATGATGAAGTAAATGTTAATAAAAATTTCTTAGGACCTATTCAACCTGACCATGAAAATCATGAAAACAATCTTGAGAGCCACTTTAAAAGAACAGTACATCAGAGATGTATGTTAAAATAGGAAATGGTAAGAACACTATCACTGTAAATGCATTAGTAGATTCTGGCTCTGAAATCAATGTGATTTCAAGAGAAGTCTATGATAAGTTTCGATGGCCCATAGATAAAGATTGTGGATGGCGTATGAGAACTGTAGATAATGGTGTAGGTACCCTGTTTGGAGCTTGTGCTAGTGTGCCCATATCCATAGGAAGAATCACAGAAGAGTTTCACTTTTTTATTCAAGATAATTGCTCCTATGAAGTTCTCTTAGGTCAACCCTTTATTTGTGAGAGTCGTATGGAAACTAAAGCCATGGATGATGGGTCTACCTATGCTAGATTTAAGTCTAAGGATGGAATGTAACCACTTCAAGTGATGACAGTAGGAGTGAATCATCCTAGGAATCGATTGTCAATTAGAAAGAAAACTATTGTTACTCAGGGTCATGAGCATGCTTGTAGTGATTGTGCACCTCGATTCATGTTTGGAGCTACATATGATCAAAATTTTGGATAGAATCCATTGTTGAGCGGGACAACAGTGGATATTGGTTTGACATCTCGCATCCAACCAACATGTACAATAGTTTGTCACTTTGTTTTCCACATTCTAAATTAGATTTTCTTCATAAGAGTCAATTGTCCAAGTCTTTGATCAAAAAGACCCAAAAAAATTATAAAAACAACAAAATCATGGAACATGATGAGAGCATTGAGCATGTGATTGAAACATCTCATTGTTTCTCTACTCTTGAGGAGTTAGAGTTATGTCTTCAACAAAATTCTAATTCCCATATTATTCTTCTTTCTTCCCTTGATGAGTATGCTCTAATCCAAGAGTATGCTCTCAATGTTGACAAGTGCTCAAAATTTAACCAAACACATGATGCCTTAGTTGAAACAAAGTACAAAACTGTAGACAAAAAAATCAAACCCATAGCTCAACCATTACTTCAAGGAAGTAATGAAAAAATTATTGATGTGAAAAATGATCCAATTCTTCGGGATAAGAAAAACATAGGACATACATTCACGGATGAGACAATCAAACAGGTGAAAATTGGTAGAGATGATGGCTTTCTTTTGCGAGCAGAGAGAGATAAATTTGAGAGAGTTATACGGAGCCATGGAAAAGCCTTTACTATGTATCCTCATGAGATTGGTTGTGTAGATCCTAAGCTAGTTTCACCCATGATAATCTTTACTATTCCGCATATTCCATGGAATCATTGCCCTATACCAGTTCCAAAGGCTCACTTACCTGAGCTAATGAAACTACTTAAGGAGAAGATAAACATGAGAATTTTAGAGCCATCTTTTGCACCTTACTCAAATAGATGGTTCACTGTGCCTAAAAAGAATGGGAAACTACGTTTTATTCAAGATCTCTAACCCGTCAATAAAGTCACCATAAGGAATGTAGGAACATGACCCATTGTAGATGAGTTTGCTGAATCATTTTCAGGACATTCTATCTATTCAATGGGTGATTTATATTCTGGATATGATCAATTCCAGTTAGCAATTGACAGTTGTGACATAACCACAATGAAAACTCCTTTAGGCTTAGTGCGAATATGTACTTTACCTCAAGGAGCGACTAATTTTGTGGCTCATATGATGAGTGCTATGAATATGGTCTTACATGATTTTATCCCTCATATAACTATGCCATTCATTGATGACATTCCAATTAAAGGGAATGAGGAACGTGTAAAGGACATTTCTTTAGACTCATTTGGATGTCGTAAATTTGTTCTTGTCCATATCTCTGATTGTGAAAGAATATTTCAACGATTTGAAGAGGTAGGTCTCACATTTTCCATAGAGAAATCTGTTTTTGGTGTCAACGAGGTTCTTATTGTTGGACATTTATGTGGCCATTATGGTCGAAAACCATACCCACAAAAAGTTGATGCCATTAGCAAGATTTCTGAAACATGTAACAATGTGAGTGAGGTACGTAGATTTCTTGGGGCGTGTAGACTATTCTGCTAACAAACCTATTATATTGACTGTTGATACTAGTCCTATTGGTATAGGTTGGGTCATAAGTCAAGATGATAGTGAAGGGAATAGATATGCAATTAGGTTTGGTGCCAAAATTCTACATGAAACACAATGAAAATATCCACAGATCAAACGAGAACTATGGGGTATGGTAACAACTTTGAAAACAGACAAAGAATATTTCATTGGTGCAAATGTCAAAGTTGAGACTGATTGTTTGCCTCTCATTGGAATGATAGCCAATTGTTCATCTCCTAATATAGCCATGCTTAGATGGATCTCATATATTAAGTTCATAAATCCTGAGTTAGTTCATATTTCAAGTAAGTCAAACTCAGTTGCTGATATGTTATTGAGAGCTAGATTTGATGATGATCTTGAAAGTGATCTAATAAAGAATGTGAATTTAGTTGACTATGTTCCACATATATATGAGTATGAGAAATTTCATGAGTCTGAGTACGAAGATGAATGGAGAGACATAGGAAAGTATCTGAGTACACTACAACCATTACCTAGCTGGACTACGAATAGATTCCGTAACATTAGGAAACGAGCTTATAACTTTTTCCTATGTAATGGTTATCTTTGGAGACATGCTAAGGGTAAGGTTAAGAATCCACAACGAGTCCTAGGAAAGAGAGGTCTTCAATTGCAAGTAATGAAGGAAATGCATGAGACATTATGGGTAGGTCATAAAGGATTTTTTGGAACATATGAAAAAATTAGAAGTACCTATTATTGGCCTAGGATGTATGTTGACATTAGTAGCTATGTTTCTACATGTTCTACTTGTCAACTTCATTCATCAGTCAAACATAGAGATCCGTTGCATCCTACTTATCCACCTTGTATTCACTACAAGTGGGTAGTAGATCTTGTAACTATGCCTAAAGGTATCGACAAAATGCGTTACATTGTACTTGCAAGAGAAGACTTAACTAATCATGTAGAGGGACGTGCACTACGATCTAAGACCACTTACAATGTTTGCAAATTCTTGCTTGAAGATGTCATAAGTCGCTTTGGATACATAGAGAAAGTAGTTGTCGATCGTGGAGAGTTAAATGCGAGAGAAGCTAAAGATTTCTTTGAGCGTCATGGTATTCATTTGTCTCTCACTACTGCATATAATCCAGAGGCCAATGGTAAAATAGAGAGAGGGCATCCACCTATTGTGAAAGCCATATCTAAAGCATGTAACGGTGACATCAAACAATGGCCTAGATTCTTACCTTTTGCACTTTGGGCAGATAGAATGACATGCACACGTACTACTGGGTATATGCCTGCTGAACTTATGTACTGTCAAAAACCATTGTTTCCAATTCAATCTCATATTTTCGCATGGTCAAATTTGCCTTGGTCTGAAAACATGTCTACTGATGACTTTTTGAGTTTGCGTATTAAACAGTTAGAACAAGGTAAATTAAGACTTGATGATGCCGTTGAAAAATTAAGAGAATCTAGAATGAAGAATAAGCATTATTTTGATAAAACTCATCGACTGCGTCCTAATCCAATTGAAGTAGGAGATTGGGTGCTCATTTATGATAGTAAATTTGACTCTCAATATGATGCACGCAAAAAGCTCACTCAACGGTGGTTTGGGCCATACATAGTATCAAAAGTCAACAACAATGGTACGTATGCTCTTTGTGAATTAAATGGTGTTGCACTAAAAACTTTGATTGCAGGTAAAAGGATAAAGCTATTCAAGAAACGTGATAATGACGAGTACATTTTGGATGAGGACATTGAAGAAGATGACAACAATGAGGCCGATTCATAAACAGGAATATCCATGTAAAAAAAAAAAGGAATTAAAAAAAAAAGTATAAAAAGATCATTAATTTTTCAAGTTCATGTTGCTTTGTTTTTTTTTTTTTCAAGTTCATTCTATTTTTTTTCCATGCTTGTTTCATGCATGTTTTTTTCAGTCTTTGCATTGCATTGCATATCCACATCACTTGAGTCAAAAAAAGGCAAATGATGATTTCTCTACTTGTGTAAAATGGTATCTTAAGTAGTAATTTATCTACTAAGAAATCGGTTATAATCTCGGATTATGGAAAGATAGGACATGTAGAT
Organism: Ceratopteris richardii; assembly: GCA_020310875.1. Classification (NCBI taxonomy): domain Eukaryota; kingdom Viridiplantae; phylum Streptophyta; class Polypodiopsida; order Polypodiales; family Pteridaceae; genus Ceratopteris; species Ceratopteris richardii. Next base: position 34,540,352 of record CM035434.1, on the reverse strand, counting down.
TTAGAGGTTTATTTTGGTGATATGAACTTCATATATAAACATGTATATGTATCCTGTATCGAAAGCATAATTGTTGAAATCCTAGCTCCTGCTATTGCATGTTTCTACATCGTTAGTCCACCTCACAGCACTTGTATCGGAGTTTAAACGACTATTCTCCGTCATCAAAAATGGTTGTACCTTGTATCCGAGTTTAACTTTTCCCCATCAAAAAAAAAAAAAAAGTTGCTACATGTTACCAAGAAGTTTACACTTTCTTCCATCCCAAAAAAAGTGATCGTAATCATCATCATCATCATCATCATCAAAAAAAAAAAAAAAAAAAGTGAGCCAAAGGAGGATAAAGAGGCATAGTAGAATAAATCACGGGCTATATAGGCAGATTTATGCATTAGTGGAGTTTAGTTAGATTTCCTTCCATGTTATTAGAGAAAGAGCATATTCATATTTATGTAGGAAAAGAGTTGATCTAAAATAAGCTAAAGATGAAAGATGTCTCTTGAAAATCCTAAATCTTTGTTTATAATCATATTTAAGGTAGATTGCTTTATGAAAAAGGTACAAAATTTTCTTCAAGATGAGAGGAACTGATGCTTAAAATGACTCAATACATCCACTTCCACTTCATATTGATGCTTGTTTTTTTTCTTTCTTGTTGCCAATTTTGCTTCATGTCACGTTACCTACTTATTCATGCATATAATCAATTTCCTTCCATGTTTCTTATGTTGCCTATAAAAGAATTTGATGCCTGGAACATTTTGTTTTTCACAGATGCTAGAGTGGCGCTTCCGGAGGAATCGCAGGTTTAGTGGGGGCGAATGTCGTCGAGATTTTCTCTCCTCTCTCACTTGTGAAGGCCTACAAAAAACATATTTGGTGAAGGTAGCCGGAATTCCCCGAGAAGTCCAGGATGCATCAAGGATGTCAAAGGAAGCTCACATACAAAGTTTCAAAGAAATCAAGAAAGTCCATGGTAGCGATCAAAGCTGGTCAAAGCTGGTCAAAGTTGGGAAATTAGGGCAAAAATTTCATTGTCACCAAATTAGATGAAAATTCATATACTTGTAAAGATTGTCAAAGGCAGTCTATAGCCCAAATTTCAGCAGAAAATGGATTTTGTAGCACATTGATATGCTATGTTCATTTTGTAAAAATGTAATTTTTCTAGTTTGATCCTACAAATTCTTGTATAGAAATTTATGTTAGCCATATGGTTTGGCATGTATAAAGATCATATGTGGCTACATATTTGTACAAATTTTCAAGGCTATCAGAGCTTCCTAGTCACCTTAATGCCACCTTGCAAGCTTCCAAATGTAGTCAAACTTGTACAAGGGAGATTCAGATGGGAGTTTTTTCTGCATATTCCTGAAGGAGATCTTTGGAAACATAGTCCTACAAAGTTTCATCTTCATCAAAGCCTATTTGGAGGGTCAAAGAGCACAAAGTCCATTTTTCAGGATCACCGCAGTTTTCTAGTTTAAGCAAATTGAAGGGTTGAAGGGCCACCACATGGCGAAAGCTGATTGAGCCATGTTGTACGATCAAGATGAGCTCATATCCAAGGGTGGAGATGCACTTATGCTTAAAGCAAGGAGGATCCACAAGTTTTTCCATAAAAGAAGATAATTTTTTACAATCAAAGATCAATAATGCAGCTTTTCTCCAAAAATAGTGGCTTATCTTATCCGAATTGATGTCAGCACTGATCCGACGGTCCAGATCATCCCCAAATCCAATGGTGGAGAATGAGGGCGCCTAAATTTCACTCCTTTACACTAGATTTGATAGAAAGAACAATTCCAAGCCATTGATTTGATTAATGAAATGGTTGTAATCAAAAGTAGTGATCCTAGAGTTGAGAGTTGATTTCTCTAGATCCAAGGGCCCAAATTCATTCAAAAAACTATATAAACCCCCCTCCAAACTCCTAGAGCATCATTGTTAGGCATCCATAGGGCTCATGCTAGCTTACGGTTTCCTTGAGACGATCACCCTCGGTTGAGCGAGTGAGGATCCAAGGTGAGCTAGTATGAGTATAGTACCTAGTTTCAAATTTAAGTTAGAACTCCAATCTAGGATAGGCTCTTGAAACCAGCATCTCTATCTTGACTCAGCCTCGGTGGAGCGTGTGAGTGAGTTAGAGCTGATTTTAATGAGTCTTAGACTTCTTTAGTTAGATGTTACGAGCCTAGACATACATAGGGTCACTGGAGTGGAACTCACCTTCTTACGTGTGACATTCGGTTGAACTGTCATGGTTTGAGGGTCGGAACCACCTTTGATCAGTAGATTGCCTAGCTTGACGTACCACGATGATCTTATACATGTATCTTAATTCAAATCCTTTTAATTTATGTCACTTGTCACTTGTCTCTTGTCTCCTCTCTCAGTCTCTTAAGTATTTTTACATGTCTTCTATTTCTTCTATGTGTGAGAAGGCTCCGCAGTATTGCGTTGAACCAGTGAGGATGTTTCTTTGAGCTTGTGAGTAAACTCTATCATCATAACTCACTTGCATGCATATAATCCATACATACCCATACATATTGATTAGTTTCTGAAAGTGTATAAGAAGCTCCAATATTGGACCATTCTTCCTTTTGAAATTGGTTTATGTGTAAGGATTCCATCTATTCACGTCATGCATACATATCATCCAAAGAAGACTATGCATATGGATTAGAATTAGGAGGTGTTTAAGAAGCTCCTTCAATGGACCATTCTTCCTTCCAAATTTGATTTGTGTGTATGGTTCTCTTTCATTCTTATCATTCATGTTCATAAATCTAACTTGCACTCCTACTTTCCCATTCCCATAATCATTTCAACATCTCTCTCTTCTCCATACTCAACATTAATTTCACTTTCATGTCCTTAAACCATCCAACATTCATTAGCTTCATACACCCTACGACCGGACCCGATCCACCCGGATTGCAATCACCTCCACACCGTGTTGTTTCCTCGTATCCTTCCCCTTAAGAAGACCCTTGGGAAGGCAATCTAAAGTTGGGAAACCGTCTCTGAAGGGTGCTAAACCGCTCCTATGTAGCACTATCTTCTGAACTATCTTTCCACTTTACTAACACTCTTTATGTAAGTGTGTTAGTATGCTCTCAGGCTCATGTGGAATAGATTGAACAGAAATAGGCTCTACTAGCTCACTATCTGGAATGAGGTTGTAAGATTCACCTAGCCTTTTCTTAAGCCGGCTAACATGAAAAATTGGATGGATTTGATCATTCTCTAGAAGTTGGAGATGGTAAGCCATCTTTCTATTCTCTTAAGTATTTGGAAAGTTCCACAATACCTAGGAGATAGTTTTGGACACGGTCCCGTCTTCATGGTTTCTGATCTAGATGGAACTGTAAGATAGACCTGCTCTCCTACCTCAAAGTTGATGTCTCTCCTTTGAGGATCAACATAGGCTCTAGCTCTATCCTGAGCTCTCATAATGTTGTCCTTAGCAAGCATAAGCATATCATTCATCTCTTCCAAGAAGTTCTTTGCAGCTTGAACTTTCTCCTTCTGCAAGTCTACTGCATAAGGAGCTCTTGGCTGAAACCCATACATAAGCATAAATGGACTATGCCTAGTGGAAGAGTGCTTGGCACTATTATATGCAAACTCTACTAAAGGTAAGTACTCTTCCCAATTAGTTTGCCTTTCATTTACATATGCCCGAAGCATATCCTATAGGATTTGGTTAACCCTCTCTGTTTTCCCATCCGACTGTGGATGATTGGCCGTACTCATGCTAAGTTTCATGTCCAACCTTTTGAAGACCACTCTCTAAAAGTGGCTAGTAAACTTCCTATCCCGATCAGAAACTATGTCTAAGGGAAGACCATATAAGTGGTATAGATTCTCTACAAAGAGTCTAGCCAACTCTGGTGTTTTCACTATAGTACGTGTTGGAATAAACCTAGCTATTTTGGTTAACCTATCCACAGTTACCCAGACCGAGTCGTGCCCTCTCTGTGTCTTAGGTAATCCCACTATAAAGTCCATGGAGATACTCTCCCACTTCCCATTAGGAATATCCAATGGGTGGAGTAGTCCTCCAATCCTCAATCTCTTAGCTTTGTTGACCTAGCATTTGGTGCACTTAAGCACATACTCTAGGACATCCTTATGAAGTCCAGGCCAGTAACACTGCCTTTTTACAAGATCATAAGTCTTGTTAACTCCTGGGTGTCCCGCACTAGGTGTGTCATGACACTCATACAAAAATATGTCATCTCATCTCAAAATCTCTAGGGACACACACCTTATCTTTATATAACAGATATCCATCATGGACACTGTAGTTCTTCCACTTGAATCCTTCTTGAGTACCCATCGATACTCCATCCTCACTGGAAACCCGTATTCATGATCCCCATTTTCTATGGCTTCCCAAATCTCGAAATATGCAGGATCAAGCCTACATTTCCCTCTAATGGACTCAAGTATCTCACTAGTGATCTGAGTGAAATTTCAGTCCATTGAGCATAGGCATGCGGCTAAGTGAATCAACCACTACATTAAACTTTCCCTTCCTATACCTAAGCTCATAATCAAACTCTTGAAGGGTCTCTGCCCATTGGGCCTTATGGCCCTTAAGGTCTGTTTGATTAGAGAGCCACTTGATGCTCTCTTGATCAAACACTATCGTGACTTTGGCACCATATAATAATGATGTCACTTCTTCAAAGCATGGAAAATTGCATACAACTCCCTCTCATCGACAGAGTAATTCTTCTGAGCCGGTTCTAGTTTCTTACCTTCAAAAGCTATTGATCGACCATCCTGAACTAGAACCACTCTTATGACAAAATCACTCGCGTCAATCTCAACCACAAATGGTTTGTTGGGATCTGCTATATGTAAAAGTGGAGCTGTAGCAATTGCTACTTTCAATTTCTCCATACTTTGCTTCCGTTCCTCTCCCCAATGAAAGGATTTCCCTTTCCCTTTAAGTTGTTCCATCATCAGGATAACAATATTGGCATAATTCTTAATGAAGCTTTGATAGAAACCTGATAAACCTAGGAAGATCTGCAGCTCTTCCAAGTTCCTTGGATGTGGCCATTCCCTTATAGCCCTTACTTTTTTAGGATCCATCTGGATTCCATCCTGAGAGACTATATGCCCAAGGTATCTAACCTCTATTTTGAAAAACTCACACTTTGACTCCTTAGGAAAGAGTGAATTTTCCCATAGCACTTGAAATACTTTTCTTAAGTGTTCCAAGTGCTGCTCTTCTGATGCACTATAGATCAAAATGTTATCCAAGACGTCTACGACAAAGTGTCCTAGATAAGGCCATAAAACACTATTCATGAGCTTCATGAAAGTGGCATGAGCATTGGTGAGACCAAAAGGCATTACCAAAAACTCATAGTGCCCATATCTAGTCCTAAATGCAGTCTTAGGGACATCCTCTGCCCTAATCTTAATCCGATGATATCCTGATCTAAGGTCAAGCCTGGTAAAATACCTAGCTTGATGTAACTGATAAAATAGATCTTCCAACCTAGGCATTGGAAACCTATTTTTGATAGTTACCTTATTAATTGCTCTATAGTCTATACATAGCCTCATAGAGCCATCTTTCTTTTTAAGTAGGAGCATTGGCGATGCCCAAGGTGAGTTACTAGGTTTAATGAAGCCTTTATCTAAATAGTCCTCCAATTGCCTCTCAACCTCCTCATGCTGAGGAGAAACACTAAGCCTATAAGGTGGCTGGCAAATAGGGTTAGTGTTAGTAACTACCTCAATGGCATGGTGGATTTCCCCTCTCTTAGGTGGTAGCCCTCTAGGTAAATCAGTGGGAAAAAAATCTTTATACTCAAACATAAGATCCTTAAAACTTTTAACCACACACTCTTGCAAAAAAGAATAATAGAAAGTCCTATCCATATTTACATTCCTAGCATGAAAATATACATCAAATGAACTATCTGTACAATGCTCAATATCATGACTATATATTAAAAACATCTCTTGTACATGCTAAGAATAACAAAGACTATACAACTCTATGATGAAATGAGAGGTGCACTAGGTACATCTCTCTCTCCCTGAATACAAACTTTACTTCCATTCTTTTCAAATTCAAGTGTGTTGTTTTGATAGTTGTGTTTAAGTGTGTCTCCCAACCCCCATAGCCACTCTCTTCCTAACACAAGGTCTATCCTCTCCATATTCATAATTTGGAAGTCCATATAATCTGTATAGTCCTAGATCTTGACTTCCAAATTGGATACCATAGTATCCCATATCCTCTTATCTTGCCCTTGCATCATAGATACTATGTATTTATGTGCACTAGGATGCTGGGGAATCTTTAATTTCTTGCCCAGAGCATAGTTTATAAAGTTATGAGTGGTAGAGTCATCTATCATGACTCGCACCCTGGTCCCGTATACACTACCATGCAGTTTAACTAGGTCATGTGGTCCAAACTGCGATGACCACAATGACTGAGTCAAACAACAAGTGTGCTCTATATCCTCGTGCATCATCTCCACTCCCGTGTAGCTAGAGCTTCCATGAATAGGAAGGGTCTGCACTAAGTGGACCACCTTTTTTGCCCTTTTTGGGTGTCGTACTAATCTTTGGTCATTTCTTCTTTTCTTCCCCCTTCTTGAGTGGATAGTTCCATTGTGAATGGCTAGGAGACAAACACCTAAAGCACAGGTTCTTGCTTTTGGCCCTCTCAGACTATCTGTAGATAATCTAGGCCCTTGTGATCTTTGTTTTTTAATAAAAACATTGTTTTTCCCAAATGGAAACTTCTTCTTGAATTTAGTCGTACTAAGAGGCTTGAGGGGCTGATCCGTCTCCATAATAGTGTATTGAGGATGGTTATGGTCCTCATAGATCTGTGCATACTTGATCGCCTCCTCAAACATCTTAGACACATTCCTTCTGACTTCCCTCTTTATGGCTTTATCTAAGCCTCTAACGAACCCTCTGGTCTTCTAAAAATCATCTAAGCCCTTAAGTTTCAAAATGTTCTCTCTATAGTGGGATATGTAGATCGTAAGAGGCCTACCTCTCTGGGTAATCCTATCCCACTCATCCCGATTCCTCTCCTCCTCATTCTCAAGAAGAAACTCTTTTATAAAAAGAGTCTCAAACTGAGTCCAATCTGTAGGGATAGAGTTCGCCTCCTTCAGACTCATCCACCACTTGTAAGCACATGGGTGGAGCGAGAGACTCGCCTCTAGCACACGGTACTCTGGTGGGGTGCCCTTCAATTGATGCAAATCATGCCACTTTTGTAAAAAAGTGTAGATTGCATCCTTATTCTTATCTCAGTCATCCCCCATAAAGGTAGGTGGCTTCAAGTCTTTCAAGAGGGGAGATTCCCTAGAGCTCTCTCCTTTGTGCTTACTAGGAAGAGAAGCATCTTTCCTAGTAATCTCTAGAGGAATAGGAGGGGTTTCTCTTTCCTTCCTAGCTAGGAAAGAGGTGACGTTAGTCTCAAGTGAGATCATTTGAGACTTTAGCTACTGAATGAGAGATGTGATGCCACTAAGATCTCTTTTTAATTTAAGGGTTTTCTCTTTCAAGTCTATGAATTGATCATGAGTGACAAACTCATCTAAAAGTTCCTCATATGTATATTCTTCTTACTGAGGCTCTTTTTCTTCTAAGTTTTCCTCTACTTCCTGCCCTAATTCTACTTCTTCCATTCTAGAATCAGGATCCTCTAGTTGCTCTTTAGATGGAGAAGTGTGTTCAACTATTTGTTTCCCTTTAGATTCCATGCTTCACTTCCCTTCCCCCGTTTGCTAACTAGAGTATGTGAAAATGAATGGAAGTAAACCTTGAATATGCAAGAAGAAGAGAAATATATCACAAGAGCACTTCCCTAGTACAAAATGAAGTTGCGGAAGCGAAATTCAAGTGATCCTTGAAGCTTTAGGTCACTGATTTTGAATCCTCTCTAGGCCCAAACAAAAATTGGAAATGTCCGGTTGGTCCGGGGAGGTTCTAATCACCAAAAACCAACAAGAACAATGCCAAAACCATGTAACAATAGCCCCAACCGGGCAAACTGAGTGAAACTGAACAATTTTTGAGATTTGACAATCCTTGCCAATCCAAGAAATGTAGTCCAGCACCTGTACTTCAAAGATATAAAGCTATCCCAAGTGAAAAAAGTGAATTTGGACACCAGATGATGAAAAACTAGGCCCAAAAGTGGTCGCCTAGTTCCTGCTGAAGTGTTGCATAGAGATTTTGGTTGACCAAATCTTGTCCAAATCCAACATCGATAGTCTCTAAGCAAAGCTTAAGAGTATAGCTTCGTAACGTGACAAAGCTCTTTGAAATCGGATATCGTATGAGCAAGCTATGGTGTAGAAAAGTTAGGTATGTGTAGCTCAGTGATGAGTAGCACCTCCTTTAATGTCAATCCGGGAAGACGTGAGGATGGTATGAAGACCTCGAGCAAGTGGAGGCACAAGTGCGTGAGTGAGAAGCACACAAACATGCACACACATACACACACACACACGGCAAGACAAAGAGTGAGAAGCAATGGAGTTCTTAGATTCCTTTCAAAAAGTTCTTACAAGTTCATTTCAATTACAAGCTAACCTCCAAAATGAGCTCTCTAGCTCTATTTATAGTTTTTTACTAGGTTTTGGCCCTGTCTAGACCTAGTGTCCGGCCTAGTTAAAAATTAGGTTCCAGGGTCAATTTGAGGGCTTAAACGGAGTCTAAAAAATACGAAAATTGATATGTAGGCACTTCTAAGGCTCCTCAAGCTCAAGGACTCCTTGGCTTGCACAAAATGGAGCTACAAAAATACGAAATGGTATTTACAATGGTTTTTAGTGATTAAAATCACTATTTGTGTAGGGATTTTCTTTGTTGGTTTGTCGTACACATCTTTGAGCTCCCTACTTGCTCTTTCTTCTTGTGTGCTCCACTCCTTGATGTCTGAAAAATTTAGATGGCCTACTTGCCAGATCTTCTTTGGCTACTGTGTCTGCTTGTGCTATCTCTTCGTTCCGACCCTCTTTGTCTTGTGGCTCCTTCGGTTCCCTGACTACTGCCAACACCCCCCCACTCTCGCGTCTGTCGCCCCTGACAGACCCTTGTCTCGATGCTCGTTGAACGTAATATTGGACAACGTCGGAGGCGAGGTGATGTTCTTCGAATCTGAGCCCCCGTGCTAGATCTGTTAATAATGCATCCCAATTCACTGGTCCTGGTACGTCCGGATGTGGCACCCGCAGTTGTTCTGAATGGATGGTTCTCTCCACAGCGAATAAGTGGAGGAGATGTGAGGGCCTGGGTACAAATATTTCTGAGTGATATTCCCAAAATCCCGTTATGAACATCTCCTCGAATGTCTGTTTAAAACAAGCTGGGAGGTACTTTATTCTGGCGTGCCAAGCATATATTACTTCTATGGATGGGGTTGTGCTCATGTCGTATACCAGATCTTGATTTCCTGTAAGAAATCCGACACCTCGGGGGTATTCCGTAGTCGAGTGCTCCAGTGTCTGATGGTAGAAATCATGTAATTTACAGTGGGAGGGCCTTGTGGCGGTGCTAGATAAACATAATTTAACCACTTCGCGCAACCCTTGACGTTCTTGACAGCAATGGTAAACTCTGGCCAAGTGCGCCGGCGGAATACTGGAACATAACAAGGATTGTATGTAATAAAAAGGGGCATGTTAGTCCAGGTACGAACCATTTCCGGGTAGGTTTCAAGAAGACGGATTCTCCAGGTTGGTTGATAAATGGAGCCTTTCTTTGCACTTTCTAGGATATCCTCTGGCCCAAATTGTGTGGCAAAAGTTGGAGGTTTGCCACAACTGCGTTGAATCTCTGCATTGTAATCCGCAAGGAGCACACAATATGGCACATATTGATCATCGTTGGTGCCAATCCATCTATGATGAGACATGCTTCGAAAGTATTCAGACTTAATGATGGTGTCTTCTAACTTTGCCATAGATTGGATTTGAATGGCCACTCTATCTTCATGGGTTGTTGTTGTCTTCTCGAGTGTTTGGAGCCATTCAGGTACTTCAACTTCTAATGTGTCCAGTCCTTCTGAGGTCTGTGCACCACCTGGCATTGGCATAGGAACGTATGGTTCCGCATATGTTTCATCCACCTCAATGGGTACTAAATCCTCCGGTTCGGGTTCTACAACTGGGGAGGGCTGCCTATCATATTCTAGTAACTTTTTCTGGAGTTCAGCCACCTGCTCTGTCAATGCCTTTACTTCCTCTGAAGTCGAGGCCGTTTCTATTACCTTGGTTGGAGCCTCCTTTTCCCTGAGCTGGCTACGTAGCTCATCTCGTTCCCTTTCCAAATCATCATGTGCGTCTAATAAATCTGCATAACTTTCCAAGATGGTTTTCATTGTTTCTGTGGGCACCGCTTTGAACTGTTCTGGATCGATCTCATGGGGGGACCCTTCCATGGCTGCTTCCAGGTTTTCTTCATTTTGTTTCTGCAACCGTTTATTTTCTTCAAGTGCTGTAGCCATATGCTTGCGAAGTAGAGTTAAATTACGCCGAACTCTCAGGTTATCTGTTTGGTACACCTCCAGCAAGGCTTCAAGTTGTTTGACATCGGGTTCTGCTGATGGTTGGGGTGTCTCCAGGAGTGTTTGATGGGCTTGCTCGAGAGTTGTGTAGCGCTGGTTGAGTTCTGCATTTTCTTCTTCTAGCGTTGTGAGTCGTCTTTGTAGGTTCTGATGATTCGTTGTCAACTGTTGATGGCGGCCTTCGAGATCCCTATACTCACGCTGAAGTTGATATACACACTGATGTAATGATAGGAGTATACTATTTACATTAAAGGATGCAGGTAAAGATGAAGATGCAGGGGGGATGGGGATGGGGAAGGGAGTTGTGAATGCTGTGGAATCAAGTGGTGAAGTTGGTGGAGGGGGTATGGGAGATTGAGGTTGTGTGGGGGGTGGGGGTGGTACTGTGGCGGGTGATGTTTCCATTGTGTCAAATGTGTGTGTGACTGTAAAGATGGGGACAGTGGGTGGGGTGGAAGTGATATTTGTGAAGAGTGTCGTGAAGGTGGGCATGGAAACTCCTCCAAATTGGATACCGGGAGAGAGAGGAATTCCCATGACAACTGTGGTAGTGGTAGAAAAGGGTGTGGTCGTGCCGATTGGTGAGGTGAATTGTGTAGCGAGAGGTGAGGTGGGTGGGGAGAGTGGTTTCTTCTGATGTTCTTCTGTTTGCGTGTTGCCTTCCGGTTCTGATACATTGATGTGTATTTGTTTTCGAGATCGCCTAGGGCGGGCAGGCACACGTTTCTCAAATCGATTAATGTATGTCATGGCCTCATGTATGGCCTCATCCAAGCCGACTCCCTCTGCGTGTAGGTTCATGGATTCGATAAACATATCGTCCACACCTTCCTCAGCCAATAGTTGGCTCATGAGCACCTTGCCTGATTCAAGTGACATTTTGTGTTGTTCCTGAACTCGCTTCATGGTTTGGTACAATCTTTTTATTTATGCCGAATATGCTGGGGCACTTGCTAGCTCTGAGAGTTCATCATATTCTTGATATTGTTCTTCGTCGGCTTCTTCTTCTTCTCCTCCTGCCTCTTGTTCATCTCCTTCGACTTCTACGACGACTGGTTGTGTCGGGGCTGGTGTTGTTGTGGTGGGGTGTGGTTCCTGGGTTTGGTCTGCTTCTGTTTCAAGATTAGATTCGTAGATTAGTCTGGCAACTTCTTCATCCGTGAGGTCATTGAGAGTCAATCCCTGTGGAAATTCCAAGTCTGATGGAATGGGGGGAAACACCAAGTTGGGTCCTTCTGTACTTGTTCTGGGAAGACGAATGGTGAATGGCCGAACACGCCTAGTTTGTGGAGGAGTCACCTCAGGTGTGGTAGTGTCTCCCCTTGGTTGAGCACATGGTAATTGGACGCCCCCTCTCATCTTCTTCGATGGAGGACCCGCTGTTGATAGTCGCCTTTGGAATTCTTGGGCCGTAGACCACACTAGTGCTCTTTGAATGGGCACGTCATATGCTAGGCACCTATAAATTATTCTTGTTAGGGCACAACAGCCATGAAGTACATTTTTCTGCTTCTTATTCCAGCGCTGATGGGCTAGGTGTATCTGATCGATGACCCAGTGCGGTATGTTGAGGGTGAGGTTCTCTGTTTCTGCCAAGTATAAGCTGAACCATATTTTCTTAGGGGGCATAGTGAATCATTCTTGTGCGCGAAAAGCAAAATGTTGCATAACAGTTCGTAAGTGGAGAGCAATGGTAGGCGTCATTGCCACCATGTCCTTCAATTTATTGAGATCCTTATGCTTCATCCTACCCGAAACCATTGTTTCTTTCTCGGTGGGAATGTGCATACCTTGCATGTTCAATGCCTCCTGTACCAGGTTGAGGGTTAGTTTGAATCTCTTGAGTTTGTGTCCTCGCAACAATGATGGTAGTACAAAAGTACTATCGCCTCCCTTGACCCTGCTAGGAGTTATGGTACTTATGAAATAGGAGCAGCGTAGAAAATCAGGTTTAGGCAAGTGTGCTCTGAAATATCTATCCAGGCTTGCCTTGGTCAAAACTGATCGCATTACCTCTGCATTCTAATAGTTCTCAAATTCCCGAGCGAAAAAGTGGTAGTGTCCCCATTTGCCATTAAATTCAATTTCTGCTTCCCAGAAGTAGGTGCCGTCACCCAATGGCCCTGTTACATCACTGAACCAATGAGCATGTTTCCCCACTTGAGAAGTGTGCCCCTGAGGAGGGTCCTGGATAGGAAGGACATGGACCGCTTGAAGTTCTTGAGGCCTTTCGGTGAGTGGTGGTTCCAGAAGAATAGTTTCAATGTCCACAATCTGTGCGCCGGACCCTGCCTGGGAACTGGTGCCTCCAGCTTCTGCCATCGTTATTGCTTGCTAGCTGGTTCTGTCGAGAATATAGAAACATGTGTTAACATTGTAAAGGACAAGTTAGAACCGTTTTTGTCCTCATTACAACATTATCATGAGGTCCGGGAGAGATTAGTAGGTTAATAAGTGCTCGGTGCTTGTGTGTGTAGTTAGGAATTGGTTGGACCTAAGAACTAAGTGGAATGATGTAGTGTGAGAGTGACGTAGTTAGTAGGTGGGCATGGATTTACAACTGGGGTCCGGGGGTTTATTACAAGTTTTAGGTTGCCAAAGGCAGTGGATGGGCTTTGATCTTGATTTTGTGGAGACTCTGAAGAGTTTGATAGGGGTATCTGCTTGAAGATGAGGCTTTTTAGGGACCCATTTACCAATGATTCTACTTGTGCTCATGGAAGAATATGTGTCCGTGCGTGAGGTGTAAGACTGGGCCTCAGATGTTCGAGTGAGTGAAACATGTTGTACCGGTTGCGGCCGTGGTGTAGCTATTTGAGCCTGCAAGCAAGCCTTAGGCACCCAGATTTGTCGTGATTGTGGGCTGGCCTTCATTGACTTCTTGGGTACCCAAATAGACTTCACTTTTGCAGAAGAATTAATGAAGGACTTCTTATTAGTGTCGTGTTGTTGATTACTAATAAGAGGTTTTGGCGTGGGGTTGGCCTGGTCTGAACAGGGAATTCGCCTTTTCGCCTCCATACTTGTTTCCATGGATGAAACAATCTGCTCTGCTCCTTTTTTTGGCATCCAGTATCGGTAGTGTTCTGCTTCTTCTGTATTTGATCTGCCGTTGGTTGTTGCAACCTTCTGGTCTTTGGAAAAGAAGGGAGTTCCGTCCTCTCCCTGGCTCCGTTGTTGAGACAAGCCTCTTTCTGCATCATACAGTGTTGGACAAAAATAGCATTGTCAACTTCAGGTGCGCCCCTGGAAGGACCAGGAGTTTGTGCTTTACCTAGTTCCTTGAGTGCCTCCTTTTCCAATTCAACTGTAATTCGGCTATGGTCTACCCATACCTGAAGAAGTCCACTTCTTAGGTTGAGGTTGACTGCATGATCATAGATCCAGTCCTGGCCCAAGACAAGAGGCTCAGTGAGGTCCTCATCTTGACACACTAGTACTTTGACTGTCATCACTTCGTCTTGAATGGAGATGGGAAGATCCACCTCGCCCAGGCAAGGGGTTTCCACACCTCCCAATCCTATGAGATATGCTTCTATAGGATTGACAGTTAATTTCAACTCTTGATAGTAAGACAATTGAACAACACTAGTGGCTGCACCTGAGTCAATCAAGGCTCTTACAGTCCTTGCGCTTTTTCCTTGTCCTATATCTAAGGTTATAAAAGGACGTCGATCAATTATCCTATGAGAGCTGATACGTGAAACTTCACACATAGCCATGTGATATCCTTGGTCTGCGTCGGCATCTGGCCTAGGTTGCTCTCTACCTCTTCTTCTTAATTTCATTCTCCGGATGTGTTCTAAAGCTTCTGCTTGGGCCTCTTCTCGAATTCGCTTTTCTTCTTCTTTGCATTTCTTAGCAGTATTGAGTCGGCTTAGCATTTCCTCTGTGAGAGGTTCCTGATATAACTTGACCCTGCATCCGCTTATGTAGCTCGAGAGAACGTCACCTTCTAATGTGGCTAGTTGTACTGCTCCACTTGTTGAGATTCTATTAATGATCATGGGTCCGTAGCCTCTCTTCTCTAGTTTCCTCGCATGTTGTTTCAACGTGTATACTAGTACTAGGTCTCCAGCCTTCAAACCTTTATCCTTAACATGGGCGTCAAAATATGCCTTCTGTCGTTTCTTAGCTGCATATATCCCTGCAGCTGCCCTCAGTCTTGTTTCTCCTAATCGTTCAAGGTCAAAAAGTCTAGAGGATAGTTCATGACCCGTCCATTCGTGTTCTTGTGCTACTTTCAGTGTAGGTATTAGGAAGTCCAATGGTAGCACTGCGTTTTGGCCAAACACCATCTGAAAGGGGGTGGCTTGGAGTACCGTTTTGTAGGCGACTCGGTATGCCCAAACAGCATGGTGTAGCTGTTTATCCCAATCAGAGCGTTTATTGTTCACTAATTTCGTCAGTACATTGCATAAGATCTTGTTGGTGCTCTCAGCCTGGCCATTTGCTTGAGGGTGATAGGGGGTAGACTTCTTATGCACTACCAAGAATTCTTGGAGCAGATTTTCAATAACTTCATTCAAGAAGTGAGTGCCTCTATCACTAACTAGCTCTATAGGTAGCCCGTATCTAGTGAACACATTCTCAAATAAAAACTTAGCTGTTGTTTGAGCATCGTTCTTCGTTGTGGCTTTTACCTCTACCCACTTTGTTAGATAGTCTGTCGCAACAATGATATATTCTGCATGGGAACCCTTAGCTGGGGGATTAATAGGACCTACGAAGTCTATTCCCCACTTAGAGAATGCACGTCCACCCATCATAGGTTTCAGTGGCATCTCATCTTTACGTATAGGATATTGAGTTCTCTGACAGACATCACAGCGTTTCACATAGGTATGTGCATCCATGTGAAGGGTCAGCCACCAAAAGCCCGCAAATAGTATTGCCTTGATCACCCGATCGGGTCCAAAGTGTCCTCCTGCTACACCTTGGTGAGCAATGTCCAATATCTTGAGATATTCACTCTCATGGACACATAGTCTCAGGTAACCGTCTTTACAACGTTTTTATAGATTATCACCAATAAGTGAGTAATCCTGGGCTTCTTGTTCTAAACTCCTTTTCCTAGCCAGAGTCATGTCTGGAGGGAATGTTTTCGTCCTCAGAAAAGATACTAGTGGTTCACTCCAATCCGGCACTATGGACACTTGATAAAGAGTGGCATGTTCCACAGGTGGTTTAGTGCAGCAGATTGGGCATTCCTTGCATAACTTTTGGACATCAGCTTCCATAGTTGGCCAATGCACTCCGAGTCTCCTTAGTGTCTGTAGGGTTCGTTGTTTTGAGTAGTGTTGCTCTAATGCACCTACATGTGCTAATTGCAACCATTTAGCGTACTCATCCTCTTCCACACAACAAGCCAAGATCCCTTGATCTGTGTGCTTGTACATACTTCCAGCCATGATGTGGTACTTTTGGGCTTTTACTACCTGTCTATCCTGTGTGGCTATTACTAGGTGGTTAGGCCCGTACGTCAATACTGGCACTAATGGCTTAGCCCACTGCGGCACCACTTCCAAATTAAACAAGTAAGCATCAGGAAGGTCATATAACACTCCTTGTGGGGCTTCTCCAGATGTGAGCCTAGAGAGATGATCTGCTCTCGAATGAGTCCTCCCTTTTCTCACCACAACCTCGAAATCATATTCCATTAGTAAGAGAAACCATCTTACTAATCTTCCTGTATTGCATGGCTTGTTCACGAGATATAACAATGCTTGGTGGTCAGTAAAAAATTTAAACTTGTTTGCAAGCAAATAGTGTCTAAATTTCTTAACTGCATATACCATGCCTAAGCCTTCTCTCTCAGTAGTGGTATAATTTCGTTCAGCTGCATTCAATTGTCTACTAGCATAGGCAATTGGAAGATCCATATTACCTTCACCCGTAGGTTGTGCGAGTACACATCCAATAGCATAATTGGATGCATCCACGTGAACATGGAATGGCTTGTTCCAATCTGGTGTGGTCAAGATTGGTGCTGAACATAATCTTCGTTTAAGCTCCTGGAAGGAATTCTCACATTCCTCAGTCCACTCAAAGTTAGTCAGAAGTCCGTACATGGGCTTTGCAATGACAGCATACATGTGAATGAACCGGCGGTAGTAACCACAATGTCCCATGAAAGCTTGTACTTCCTTGACATTCCTTGGCCTAGGTAGCTCTGCTATGGCTCTCACTTTCTCTTCATCAATGGATATGCCATTCTTTGACACTATGTGTCCTAGAATCTTGCCTTGCCTGACCATAAAAACGCACTTTTCTGGGTTAAGGCAGACTTGATATTCTCTACATTTGTCAAAGATTTGTCTGAGTTCAGGAATATGGGTTTGTCTAATGTTGGAATGAGCACAAAGATCATCAACATGGACTTCTAAATTCTTCCTTAGGAACTCCTTAAATACATGGCACATCAGCCTTTGGAAGGTAGCTGGTGCATTGGTAAGCCCAAATGGCATTACACAAAAGGCAAATATACCCCACTCTATGGCAAAAGCTGTCTTATGCTGATCTTCTGGAGCTATGGCTACTTGATTGTAGCCCGAAAATCCATCGAGGAAGCTGTACACTTCCTTGCCTGCTACTCTTTCTAAGAGATGCTCTGTGATAGGAAGCGGATAGTTATCTCGAATTGTGGCTGCATTAACCTTCTTCAAGTTAATGCATACACGTAATTTACCATTCTTTTTGGGCACCACAACAATGGGGGATACCCATTCAGTGTGCTCAATTTCATAGATAAATCCAGCTTCAACCAGTCTATCTATCTCCTCTTTGATCTTGGCAGCGTAATTATCATTGTATGTATATGGCTTTTGCTTAGAGGGTTTGGCATCTGAGGTCATGGGGATGGTGTGTGAGCATATGTCAGGGTCCACACCTTTCAAGTCCTTGTAACTCCAAGCAAACACGTCTCTGTATTCTCTTAGCAAGGCTATCAATTCTTGCTCTTCTTCTTCTGTCAGGTCATGTCCTATGTAAGTGCATCTCTCTTCTCCCTCTTCCATGGCTACCACAATTTTCTTTGTGGTTTCTTTGTTATCATAGGCCTCTCCTGATTGTGCCTCTCGTTTAGGCATTCTGAGCATGACTCTCTTGTCATCTATCTCATACTTCTTAAAATTTTCTGGGGTCTCAAACAAAGATTCCTCCTCTTCTTGTGTGACTTCTTTCTTCTCCCTTTTCTTTCCTTCTTCCTTAGGAGTTACATGTGTGGCTAGCCTTACGTCTTTTGTAAGCTCTCCGTGCCTTTGGGGTTGAAATTCTACTTCATAGAAGTATTCTGCATCTGATGCAAAAGGTGGGTCCATAATGATTGACTCTAGATCGGAGTCACTCGCATCCTCAAATGCATCAGAGCTAGGTTCGCATTCTTCTAACACTGCCTCTCCCATGATTGGCTCTATGGAGAAAACTGAAATGTCATAGCCATCCTCATCACAGTGAGGTGTCCATTGTTCTTCATTGATGGCTACATGCATTGTTGCTAGGATTTCTGCCCAGCCGTGGGGTTCAAATTCTTCGTCCAGAAAGACTACAGGTGCATAGGCTGGGTCTTGAATTGATCTATGTGTTTCTTTTGCACCTACCTCTCTGGCTTTTTCTCTCTTCTCTTCTTCTCCTGCTACTTTGCACATCCTTAAGTGGGTGTCTTCATGCATCCATGAGGATCCTGACCCTATGGAATGCACCGATTCTGTATCATCTTTGGCTCTATGGATGGGATTCCATTGGATGGGAGGGACATCTCTATGAGAGTAATCTTTGAGATTCACTTTGGTCGTAACACCTAAGTGTTGTAGGTACAAGGAGTTGGTTCCCCAGTCCTGTACCACTTGCAACTGTCGCATAAAGGGTCTTTCCAAGATCATCTCATAGGCATGATTTTTGCTGAAGTCACATATAGCAAATGTATGCTCAAACTCGACACCACAGGTGGTGAGAGTTATTCCTTCTAGCAATCCTAAGGGTCTCTCAATATGACCATCGGCCATCTGCAATTTCATTCTCGTTGGCCTGAGTGCTGGCTTGCCCCAACGCTTCCATAGGGAAGTGGTGGCAATTGCAACTCCTGCACCTGAGTCCAAAATTGCCTTCATGGTGTACTCCTGGTAGGTAATGGGAAGATAGGTGTTCCCTTCTTCACCTTCACACATATCTCCTATCTTATCCAAGGGTATCTCTGGCACTGTCCTATGTGATCCTACCTGGGAATGAGGTTTCACTATCGCTGGTACTTGTTTGGCGACATGTTTCCATAATTCAGGTCTAACCTTGAGTAGCTCTTCTAACTTGAGATTGCACTGCACTTTAGTGTTTTTCACTACCTCTGTGTTCTTGGGTATGAGTGAGTCCTCATTCCGTACCATGACCGTGGGTGCTCTCATACAAGTAGACTTAGCTTCCCATGGGCCTGTGAAGTGGGGTAATTCTTGTAAAGAATTAGACTCAAAGTCTAGTCTTTCCTGAGAGTGGGTGCTCTCCTGCTCCTCATCAATGGATGGGATGTCTTATGGGAATTGGTCATGTGCATCATCCACAAGTTCAATGGGAGGAGGGACTTCACTTTCTTTAGCCCATTTGTCTTCTTGAATCTCGCGTAGGAATTCTGGTGTGAACCGATTCATAGAAGATGATGTGTCTGGCTCCGTAGAGTTAGGCACATAGGCTTCAGGCACATAGGCTTCCTGAGCAAGAATGCTTACTCTTTCACTTGCCTTGTCCTTGTGTTGAGAGGCGGGTTCCTTTTCTGATTGTGCAATCAGCTTCTCTATTCTTTCTAACAGTCCATCAAAGTGTAACTGTGTCTTCACTGAACTAGAGATGTTAAATAGGCGACTGGCTTCAAACATGGTCTGAGCCAACTCCACCATCTTAGCACAAATTTTGGTTCGTTCAAGCTCTAGTTCTGCTCTAGGGTAACACTTTTCATGATCAGTTACGTTTGGCCCTTCTTGGATTCTGGCCTGATATGCTTTAAGCATCATATTAAGGTCTTCGAGAGTGGGATCTGCTAGGACTGATCCTAATCTAGGGGGTAGTGGAATTAGTTGAGGCGGGTTGGAAGGTGGAGGGTCGGATGGAGTTGGGAATGGTGGAGGTGGGGTAGTGTGAGAGGGAGTTTGAGATGTGAGTTCAGTTATCCTGGCCTTTGTTTCTCTGAGGCTTTCCTCGAGTTCACTCATCTTTTTTGCCCATTGCCTTTTCATTCTTTCATGGCTATCTCTCCAAGCTCTAGTCCTCTTCTTTGTCATGCTCTCTGTTTCACTAACATCTGGGCTCTTTTCCTAGTCTACCCCTTGGTTTTGCTGCAATGCTTGAGCTCTAGTGATCACTTGCACTGGTGTAGTGGACATCACACTTCTTGTGGAGTCTACAACTAACCCAATAACATTAATGGGAGTTATTTTTGGCATATTGCTGGGATTCTTTGGGCAATCTCGTAAGAGGTGCTCCTTTTCACACTCCTGGCAATAGCCCTGGATCGTCACTGATTGGGTTTGGGTAGGTGCAGGCATGGGGCAATCACGAATGAGGTGATCTCCCTGACATCTGTAGCATGGTTCTTTAGGGAATGGGGGTCTTACTTGCCTAGATTGAGGCCTAGGGTTGGGCTTTGCATACATGACGTGTGTAATCTGACTCCCAACTAGGTTCATTTGGCTCTTCACTATAGTAGGACTCCCCATGTTCAGGAGACTGCATGTAGTAGGCCGGGGGGCTATCAACATGTGTAGAATCAAAGCTATGGTCACTCGGGTCACTTTCAGAAAGCAATGGTGTTACAGGGACTATAGCTCTATTCAGGTTCTCTTCTGCAGCTGCATATTTTACTGGGATCACATTAGTAGGAGCAGGTGGTTGCTGTGCTAGCACTGGCTGGGGTCTCAGTTGGTTTTGGTAGGGTTGGTAGGTTTGTTGAGGTCTCACATACTACTGAGGTGGGTACAGGTTCTGGTATCTTCCTTGTTGAGGGTATGGTTATGGGTACGTCTGTCTAACGGTTTGCTTATTGTAGGGACAATCTTGCGCGGTGTGATTGGTGTACCTTCGTTCTATGGTGCAGTATTGGCTACTAGGATTAACTTGGGGTTGAGCCATAATGGGACAGACATTCGCCATATGGTCGCCTCCACAAGTGTAGCACCGCTTAACTGGGGCAAATCTCGGAATTTGTTTGCTAGAGACACCTAGTTTTTGAGCTACCTTCTCTGCAAGTTCCTCAATTGATGTGGATTGCGTGGAAGAGAGGCTAGAGGCACTATCTGAATCTTTGTATATCTTGGAAAGCTCTAACTCCTCCCCTAGGTTATCCTCAATGTCAATACACATGCGTACACACTCTTCTATGGTCCTAGGGTCCTTCAAGTACACATATGATCTTAATTTGGTACTTAGCAGTCCGTCCAAGAATAGAGCCACTTGCTTAGCTGGTGTGGGTAGCTCAGGGACAGGGCATCTCTCCAAGTATTGCCTAAATCTTCTTCCTGCAAGTCTCACGGTTTCTTGAGGGGTTTGCTTAAAGCTGTGAATCAATGAGGAGGTATTATGTCTTATGCCACTCTTAGAGAATTCAATAATGAAAGCCTCTAGGAGTTGGTCTATGCTCCTGAACTGTCTCTCATTCAATGGTTGGAACCACGTGAGGGCTGTGTTCCTAAGGGTTAGACCAAAGGCATTATATTGTGTGAATAGGTCCTCCACTTGTTCTGCTCTCAAGACTTGCCTAAACTCTGCCACATGATCGTATGGGTCTCCTGTGCCATCGAAGTAATTTTTCATGGACTTGACTAACTGAGTCGGTCTCAAAATCCTGGTGTGTTCTCTAGGTCGTGGTAGAGGGAAGTCTTCCATATTCCTTTGATTTCTTGGGGCTCTATGTACCTCAGGCTCTACTCTATTTGTTTCCATCCTCGTTCTTTCTCTGCCCCCTGGGTTAGCAAAGCTTATTTCTGGCCTATCTCTACTTCTGTCTCTTTGAGTTCCATGAGCTTGGGATGTTCCCGCTCCAGGGTGACCATAGGACACATTTGATCTTGGTTGGGGGAAAATAATTTCACCTTTCCAAGTGTAAGCATGCCTATCATTTTCTGTCACCACAAAGATCCTCTCTGAAGCGTGATCTAAGTAGATCACTCTGCCTGGGCTATCAGGATCCTTAAACTCATAGATCATGATTGTTCCTATATCAATTGGTCGATCAGATTTATACCTCCAAAAGGCTTCGTTAGTTCCTCGGTTCAGAAGCAGATCTATGCTCTTATTATCTTGGGGAATCCACTATGGTGTGATAATCCTAGTGAGAACACATTTGCCTCGGGGGGTCCTTGGTTCTTCACCCATGCTTCCCTGCTCTAGGTCACCTAAGTCCGTTCCTGGGATCTCATTTCCAAATTCATCCGTCCTATCTGGATGACTGGTGACTACATATATTGTCCCTTCCTTGTCTAAGTATGCTCCATTTTTTAACTTGACAACTGGGCGCTCTAATCCAATGGATTGATCAGGATTCTTAATCTGTACCACAGATCTTCCTAGGCCGTCCTCATAGATGCTAGCACCCAATCGGTTGGTCCTAAGGTATTCCCACTGCGTTTTGTAAGGGCCTTCTACCCTGTGCAAGTATGGCACTCCTGAACTTCCTGTAGGTCTCTCCATACCTTGAGACATCTCTGATTCACTAGTCTCAGAGCTAGGGTAATACGAATGATGGCTCAACTGTTGGGCCCAAGACCTCGCAGTATGATTGACACTAGCCTCTGAAGACCTAAGACTTTGTCTATCTCTCCCTAGATGTCGCCCTATCTAAGGTTCATAAGCCTGATTGATTAACCCAAATTTGCCCAAGTACAACCTCGTTGCAGAGTCCTTTTGTATCAGTTACTTGATTCTTTTTTGTTGATTACCGTGTTAACATTCTTGTCTGATATCACGTCGTAAGGTATATTTGAGTGTAGTTCCGCACTTAAAGTTGATCGTTCCACGTTAAGTTCTTTTCCTTTAAAGTTATCGACAGTACAAAGATTATGTTCTTAGCTTGAACTTGAAAGTTTAGGTATTCTTCAACTTGATAATTGCCTCTCGTCGCCCTGACTTACTCCTATCTCTAGTCGCTCTTAGGCTAAGCTAGGAATTGACGAAGGGGAGTTGAGAATATTCCGACCTTTCTTGCTGATCCTTGCTCTTTAGTGCTCGAGAAGTTGATTCTCAAGCTTGCACAAAGCCATTGCTTGGACGCTCTCAATTGCTTCTCAATAGACCTGCATCAGTCCCAAGATTAGCTCTAGACTTAAATTCAAATGACAGACTAGACCACTTTCATGCATGTGACTCACCGACCAAATTATCTCTTGCCTTTATAAAAAACAATCCCAAGGATCCCTCAGTTTTCCTACCTTGAGTATGGTTAACTTCAAAAAACCCTATCTAATAATCCTGATCTTAATTTTCACATAACCAGTGGAAGTTTTGGTTGTACTTCCCACGAGCTTTCCAACAAAACAAGAATCACAGCAATTGGATTTTGTATGAGGAAGTTATGTCCGATCAGGGTTTAGGTGCTAAAACAGGGTTCAAAACAGTTTACTCAGGCAGACAGGAATTCTTGAATTACTTGGGTTGCGTCTCGATTGACAGGTCAGTCGCGATTGATGTGTTGATCGCGATTGACAGGTCCGTCGTGGCTGTCAGATGCGATTGATGTGTCGATCGCGATTGACAGGTCCGTCGTGGCTGTCAGTCGCAATTGATGGGTCAATCGCGATTGACATGTGGCTCGAAAAGTCATTCAGTCGTGGTCTCTGGATCATTGACTCTATCAGTCGCGATTGATGGGTCGATCGCGATTGACAGGTCGGTCGCGAGGGTCTGTCCGTCGTGGTCAAACAATCGTTGACTCTGTCGGTCGCGATTGATAGAGCCGTCGTGGGCTGTCAGTCGCGATTGATGGATCGATCGCGATTGATGACTCAATCGCGATTGACACGTGTCACGCGTATGATCTGTCCGTCGTGGTCAATCAGTCGTTGACTCTGTCGGTCGCGATTGACAGAGCCGTCGTGGGCTGTCAGTCGCGATTGACTAGTCGATCGCGATTGACTGGTCGATCGCGATTGACAGGTCTGTCCGTCGTGGTTTGTCGATCGGGATTGACTGAGCGATCGTGATTGACAGAAATCTGATGAATTTCAAAAATCTAAACACAGTTTTGGGAAGCTCTAGGCCTGTAGATCATGGTTTTGCACTTTTTTTGGCAAATGGAGCATTTTTTCTGTCAGTCGCGATTGACAGAGACCGGCGACACAGAGACAGTTGCCAAGATTTCCGTACTTGCGCGAAGTGCTGGAGAAGATGATGCAGCATGTACCTGCAAGAAAGCTCAAGAAACATGCAAAAACAGCACACACAATATTGCTCTCTCGCTCTCTCTCACAAGTGGAATGAGGGGAATGGAAGGAGAAAGGAAATATAGTCCAAAAACTGAAATTTTTGCGATGATGGAGATGGAGGTGGGAGATGGTGATGATGATGATGGTGATGAAGGAAACAAAAGGAAATAGATAAAAGTGAAGAAAATACCTATAACTCCAACGCTTCAACTCTACGTCTTACCATCACACGCTCGTCCTCAAAGCTCGATCCCCGGCAACGGTGCCAAAATTTGGTGTAGCTCAGTGATGAGTAGCACCTCCTTTAATGTCAATCCGGGAAGACGTGAGGATGGTATGAAGACCTCGAGCAAGTGGAGGCACAAGTGCGTGAGTGAGAAGCACACAAACATGCACACACATACACACACACACACACACGGCAAGACAAAGAGTGAGAAGCAATGGAGTTCTTAGATTCCTTTCAAAAAGTTCTTACAAGTTCATTTCAATTACAAGCTAACCTCAAAAATGAGCTCTCTAGCTCTATTTATAGTTTTTTACTAGGTTTTGGCCCTGTCTAGACCTAGTGTCCGGCCTAGTTAAAAATTAGGTTCCAGGGTCAATTTGAGGGCTTAAACGGAGTCTAAAAAATACGAAAATTGATATGTAGGCACTTCTAAGGCTCCTCAAGCTCAAGGAATCCTTGGCTTGCACAAAATGGAGCTACAAAAAATACGAAATGGTATTTACAATGGTTTTTAGTGATTAAAATCACTATTTGTGTAGGGATTTTCTCTATTGGTTTGTCGTACACATCTTTGAGCTCCCTACTTGCTCTTTCTTCTTGTGTGCTCCACTCCTTGATGTCTGAAAAATTTAGATGGCCTACTTGCCAGATCTTCTTTGGCTACTGTGTCTGCTTGTGCTATCTCTTCGTTCCGACCCTCTTTGTCTTGTGGCTCCTTCGGTTCCCTGACTGCTGCCAACAGTATGTCACAGGTAAGAAGTGGAAACGGTAATCTTCATGAAGTAGGTACTTTGGGAGGTCACAACTAAGAAACTGAAGCTTGTCAAGCAAATTCAATGAGCCTTACCCAATCTCCACAACACATAATACATAACTGCATCATTATTCTTCCAAAATCTTGATCCAAATCATGGATTTTATTCCCCCAAAATTCAAAAAAAAATTGAAATTTCCCTAACCATGAGCTTGAGCTTATTGCATATTTGAAAAAGCTTGAGATGACCATGGATGAGCTCTTTTATCCGACATCACATGTCAAAGGTGCCCTTTTCTCTCTATATAAAGAAGACTATCTCCTTTATGCTCTCACCCAAGAGGGAGGGAAGAGGGAGAAGAGATGGACTCAAACTCCCCTCGCTGGCTGCTCCTCTGCACATGGGCTCGTCACCTGTGGCTGACGGCATCCGTGAGTATTAGCCACCTTCAGGATGTCGATCGCCTTCCTGGGCTATTGGTAGCCTCAATACTTTGTACCTCTGCTCCGATACCAATGTTGCTTCAACTCCCGATGAATCCCACCATTTTACTATAGCTCTCACGCAAATCCATGCCCCAACATACACGGAGATCGATATTCCAATTGCCGCCCAGCCACGTGATGTATTACTAATTCTCTCTCTCTCTCTCTCTAATTGCCATGGAAGCCATTAGTCATGGCCTCTCACATGAGTGCCACTTGGCACTCATGTGAGTATCCTTCTTTAGATGTCTAAGAGGTGGTTCACACCCCTTTCACCCACCTCATAAAGGATACTCTACATAACACACTCAAATAGAAAATGAGGAAAAGCAAAAGAAATGAAAGAAAAAACCACCATTGAAGGAAAGGAAAGAATTAATATTTGAAGTACCGAAGAAAAAAAAAATGAAATCAAAGATAGGTAAATTTTGATAAGGATACCAAAAGAGAAGCTCTCACGCAAGGAGCTTATAACAATAAAGAAATAACCAAAAAAATCATGATAACAATTGAACATCAAGAATAACAAAATAGGTATATAGGAAAGGACCTTAATGTTGAGGAGGAAGAAGAATTAATGAATCTCTTGCGAGAATACAAAGATGTATTTGCTTGGACATTCAAAATATTGGTGGGCTAGGATGTAGGTGAATGTTCAAGACTTTGTGAGAACTTATGCCACTTGTACATTCCTCGGTCAAGTGGCATAAAAAGTGGGTGGTTGATGTTGTAACCATGTCGAAAGGCATTGAAAAAGTGAGGTATATTGTTTTGGCTATAGAATACTTAACAAATCATGTGGAAGGTCAAGCTTTCCATTCTAATACTACTTATAATGTATGCGAATTTCTTTTGGAAGAAGTTATTTCACGATTTGGATATGTAGAGAAAGTATTTGTAGACTAGGGCAAACTAGATTCTAGGGAGGCAAGATAATTCTTTGAAAAACATAGAATTCGATTGTCTTTGACCACTCTCTACAACCCTCTCTATGAAGGCTAGCAATGGAGTCAAAAGCAATGATCGGGATATTTTCCACTTGCATTATGGGTGGATAGGATGACATCTACTAGAACTATAGCTTTAATGCATGTAGATCTAATGTACTATCAAAAACCGTTCTTTACTGTCCATGCTCAAATACTCACTTGGATGACATTACCTTGGGATGACAATCTATCAAGAGAAGAATTGTTAGTTTTGAGAATTAAACAATTAGAACAAGGAAAAGAGAACTTAAATGAAGCCATAATAAAAACTGAATGAATCACATCTTAAGCACAAATTATACTTCGATTTAACACATAGACTTAGGCCACACCAGATTTATTTACATGCATCTCATTAATTGCATCTCATAAAGTTCTAGCATAAAAAGAAATTTAAAATTACAAAAATTTAAGATTAAGAACACTTGTAGGGACGTGCATGCTAGAGATAATAGGTTTAGATACCTTATAGTTCTTATGAAGACCTAGATAGGGAATTATTTTTTGATGCATTTAGCAAGTCTAAGTGCATTGCTAAAGTCATGGCACTACACATATATTTTATCTCTTCACAAGAGAGAACTTCATGTGAACCTATGCCAATCATTCTTGGCATAATTACTTTGTAAAAGCACAAGAAATAAGGAACCTTGTGAAGTTAGGGAGCTAAACCCACAATGCATGTGGTAGGAAGAATCAATTTAAATCACCCCTAAAGTGAAGGATCACTTTTAGCTGAGGGAAAATTCAAATTCAAACTCAATTGTGAGTATAAATAGACACACTCTTAGTCATGAGCTAGTGTAAGCCATTTTGAGAGGCATTGATCTACAAATTTGAGAATACATTAAGCTCACACTACCTATGTGTAGTCCACTACACGTGCCTTGTATAATTATGATACATTTCTTCAAATCTCTATCTACTATTCTCTACAACATCTTCATCATTACAATGATTTTGTGGAATCGATCTTTTTTGCATGTACTCAATCATTTTCAATATTTTGACTTGTTTTAGTTAGATTGAATTGTCTACTACTTGCATATAAATTTTCATCATATTTGGTTTAGGGGATCTCAAGATCTGAATCATAGAAGGTGACTGTGTTTGCACATCTTCTAGATCCTGAAATGTCGAGATGACCCCCCGACTTGTTAAGATCATTTCTTAGTGTATGGTATGGCTGGATTGATGAAATAACTTGCTTTGGTTAGCTACACACTCCAACTATATTTGTGCAAAATCGCTCTAGTCAATCCGTACCAGGTTGTGAGCTCTGAGCAAAACACTAAGGAATCATAATGAATCAAACACTCATAAAACTGTTTAAAAAAGCTTTTAACATTTATTATACATTCTAGTATGAGAGTAAGAGTTGTAATGAATCAAACACTCACAATATTTCAGATAAAGTTTTTAGTATTTATTATCTTTCTTGTTATAAGCTTAAGATTTTAAATGAATCAAACACTCTTATTAGTCCTATAAAATCTTTCAAAAATATCTCTACTATTGCAAGAGCAAGATTCATAATGAAACAAACATTTTGGGAAGTCAATAAACACTCCATATGATATTGAACGAGTAAGAATCAAGGTCATGACTCAAACAATCATAAAATTTTCTACACTCCGTAACTATTATGAGAGTAAGAATCAAGTTCACGATTCAAACAAAAATAAAATTTCTACACTCCCACCTTATGCAAGGGAACTTTGATCATACTAGAAGTAGAATTTTCAGACTCCTTCCATAACAGTCATGAGATTTAATCCCAAACATGAGGCTTTGATTTAAGATGATCCTCTATTTTTAGGGTACATTAGATTCTGTCCCAATTTTACTCTTTAATATATTTTGAGGCTAGTTTAGTTGTCTTTAGTCTACATCCAACTCAGTGAAGGATGGTCTATGTTTGACTTCTTTGCTGGATCAAGCTTCTTGCACTGTCTCCCATAGCTTTTGATGTTTACTTAAATTTGCATCAATTACCCCTATGTATCTTATTCTAGGCTCTTCATTATCATAATAAATATCTGGTGTTTGTTCCTAAATTTTCACATTTCCATCTTTTCCTTATCTCATCAATTGTTGGAATTGTCCTTCTAGGATTTGCTTTGGAAGAACAATCTAAGATAGTTTTTCTAGTGATTGTTGTGAAACTTTCATAATTTGTTTGCACATATTCAATCTCTCTTTCTCAAGGTCTACTATGGGATAATATTATCATGCTACTCTAGAGAAGGTCCTTTTTTAAACTTTGCTTGATATTCTTGTATGAGCCTCTCCATAACTTTTGGATTTGTTACATCCATTGATTCACTTGATTGATTCAAGGGACTTGGACTTACATCACATTTTGATCTTGAAGCCAAAGCAATTATTGGAAGACTTTGTATCTTCATATGCTAATCCTAGACTTGTCTTTTGGCTCTCTATTTTATCAATCTTTCATCTCCACTTTCATGAGTTCTTTTGTTGCTAAGATTTCCACACGTGTCTCTTCTTGGTGGGAAGAGATAATTTCTTATTCTCTTCCTAGAAAACTTCCTAGAAATCAATTGGTCTCTATGATCTTTTGCTTTAGCTCTCATGGCCATTTACATGCCACATCGTGATTGAATTCACTACTTGATGACATAGATCTAAATGTATATGAGTTCATATCTTCTCTTTGACAAGGTGATGGGGAAATCGTTAAATACGTTTATCTACCCACATTATAGACAATGAGGGTGTTAACTATTGTGGGTTAGGAAAATATTGGTTCTTGACTTATCACTCATCATTGTTGTGTGACTATTGGAGGCATACCCATCAATCCTTGAGTTATGGGATAAGATTATAAAATTTTTCTATCCTTTGGGTGAGCATAGATTCTTTTATTGTTGTTGATTGTACTTTCCCTTGATATTTTTGAATTCTTTAATTAATTTTGGGTAGGAAACCTTGGTTGCATCCCATGGTGTGTACCATAGTAGTTGCTAAAATAAGATAAGATAGGAACAAATGGCTATAAGGGTTTGTGATGTGAATTTTTGCACCCTTTTACATACGTTGCTAGATCTCATTATTGAATTTCTATAGGCTATGGTCCCCTATATTGGTTTTCTTAGAAATCTTGGATGGATATGTAGTTGTGGTCTCACCTAATGAATGTATTGATAAACTCTAGGGTAGCTCAATTCTTTGAGGGTGTCAATCCATGTACTCTATAGAAGCTTGAAAGATTATAGCCCATGCAAACCTTTGGGCAATTTCTTTAACATCTCTTGATGAAAGAAGGCATTGATATAGACTTTGGGATTTCATTTACTTGAGGTTCTTTAGAATATCTTTGAGATCTAGGTTATCCTCAACATTGATGAACTTTGAAAAATGCAACCCACCTCATGCAAGACACAGTTGTCCTTATCTTTCTCAGACTACTACTAGTTTCTTGTCAAAAGAAGATCTATGAAATTGGCAACATGTTGTTTAAAATTTCTGGTAGTTTCCTTTATAGAGTCATTGGGGTTTTACTTGAAGCTCATGGTCTTTTATAGAGCATCATACATGATGCTTGTTTGGGTGAATTCATTGAGAAACTCTCAAGAAGGTCATCAATGTCTTGAATCTCATCCACTTTCCATAGTTGGGGCCAAGCCAATGTTGTTCCTCATAGCCCAAACACATGATATTTTGTGAAAATATCATCCACATGACCAACGCTAATCATTTTGTGAAATTTTGCTTCATGTTGTGTAGGATTGTCTTGTTCGTCATACAAATTGTGCAAACATATCTTAGCTTTGAAAGTTCAAAGACATATTTACATATTTGGTTTTGGACTAAGTGAAGGCCTTTGATACTTTAGTGGTTGAATAGAAAATTTTGAGTGATTTAAAGGAACCACAAATTCTTGTGCTAAGATCAATAGCATGCCTGCCCCTCCATTTTCAAATACACATCACTACCTAAATATATCAATAAATCCCCCCTGGGAGTGATGTGGTGAACAAGGAGCTGGCACTCATGTATAAGGAAGTGCAAAGCTATGTGGAATCAATCCACAAAAGGAAGTAACCCCAAATCTTTGTCGAAAGATTCAAACTTCTCCCTAGGCCGAGCCTTCATAAAAAGGTTTGCAATGTTCTCTTGTGTGGGCACATATGCCAAGCTGATCTCTCCGACAGACAACCTGTTCCTAACATAATGATAATGCACCTCATGTGCTTAGTGCGAGCATGGAACACAGGGTTCTTTGCAACTACCAATGCGCTATGACTGTCAGTGAAGATGGTGGTGGCAAAAGACTGACCAACACCCAAATCAGCCATAAGGCGTCTGAGCCACACACACTCAATAGTCGCTATGAAGGCTACCCTATACTCAGCCTCACAACTGGAAGTGGCCACAGTAGGCTTCTTCTTGCTCAACCAATATATACATGAGCTACCAAGCATGAAGCAAAAGGCACTAGTGGACATAGGAGTGTCATAGCAACCAACCCAATCAGAGTCAAAAAAAGCATGTAAATATGGTGGTAGTGATCCCCCTTGGGATAAAACAATCCAAGTAGTTGAGTACCACTCAACTAGCAAAAGATGCACTTAATCACCTACCAATGCTTGACACCTGGGAAATGCATAAAGCTACTCATCTGTGAGACAACAAACTGGATATCTGGCCGAGTAATGCATAAGTAAATCAAGCATCCAATAGCCTGTTTATAGAGAACAACATCAAATGCATCTCTAGCATCATGAAGACTCAATTGTAAACATGTCTCCATAGGAGTGGCAATATGTTTACAATCTTCAAGGCCAAAATGCTGCAATAATGTGTCAATATATTTCATTTGACAGATTCCACCATCAACTTGCGTAAACTAAATGCCCAAATGATGATGCAAATGCCCCAAATCAGACATCTCAAATGAGGCATGCAAATCAACCTTTAAATCAGCAATATGCTTCTCATGAGGACTAGTGAGCAGCATGTCATCAACATACACAACAATGATGAGAAGCATATCATTAGCACGCTTAACATATAAGGTGCTTTTAGTGGGACTATTCTCAAAACCATGTGCAATTAGATAGGCATGTATCTTTTCATACCAAGCACATGGTGCTTGCTTTAAACTATATAAATCCTTCTTTAACCTACACACTTTGTTTTCATGCCCTTTCTGCACAAAGCCACAAGGCTAAAAAACATACACTTCTTCATGCAAGCCACCATTTAGAAATGCAGTTTTAATGTCCAACTGATGTACATTCCAACAATGATGAGTTGCAAGTGTGCAGATGCTACGAAAAGTAGTCATTCGGCATGTAGGTGCAAAGGTCTCATCGAAATCAATGCCCCTTTCCTACGCATAACCCTTTGCAACAAGCCTAGCCTTAAACCTGTCAACTGTTCCATTAGGCTTATGCTTCAGCTTGTATACCCACTTAGTGCCAATGGACTTCTTGCCAGGAGGCAAGTCACATAAATACCAGGTACCATTTTTCATTATAGCATCATATTCAGATTGCATTGTAGCCATCCAATGTTCAAAATTTTGTGCTTCATCAAATGAAACAGTGTGAACGAGTATGGTATGACAGAGCTACATCTAATTTGCTATCACACAAAGCATGCACCACCCATTTTGGCATAGCTTTTGCCTCCTCAATATCAGCTCTCTCATCAATAAGTGCATCATGTAAATCTGCATCAGAAATAGAATGATCTGCATCATCACATGAAACTTGTAAAGGTTGAGAAGTTGCCTCATTAGGACTAGCACTAGACTATCCACCTGTAAAAAGAGGCAGCAAAGTATCATACATGTCTTTGGAGCTAACATATGTCTCCTTTGTACATGAAAGTAAAGGTTGAATAACATCTTGCACAAAACCAACATCATGGCTAACCAAAATGCATTAGTCTGTGGATGATACAGACGATAGCCTTTGCTATCTAAACTATACCTAATAGAAATACATTTTACTACTTTATCATCCAATTCCTTGTGATGTTCACACACTAATGCATATGCCAGACAACCAAAAACACACAAATGAGCAACAGATGGCTTGCACCCATGCCAAGCCTCATAGGGAGTGATAGACTACAGTGCTTTATATTGATGTGTGAAACATCACAAGAAATGAATTAATGTGGCACTAGAACTTTGCTTCTTCAAAAATTTCTAGTCATTGAAATGACATACTTTCACTCTTTTGCTTATTTCTCTTAGCACAAATATTATTTCTCCAAGATCTTTTGGTGGATGAAAGAAGAAGAGAAGAGCTTTCCAATAAGCTATTAGTTGCTAGAAACTAAGCACCACATACCAAGTTATGGCCTTCACGAGATGACCTTGTATGAGCTACCAAAACTAGAAATTTTGCCGGTTTTAGTCAAAATTATGTTCTTGTAATGCAAATTCGATGCCTAACATCAACTTGTAACACAAATCCGATGTCAACCATCGAACTGGTGTGTTTTAGGCCACTTTTTTGGCACATAAGCTACCTCCGTGAACCATAGGCATGAAGGAGAGAACTTTTATGTGGGAACTTGATGCTAGGTATTGACTTCACGTTGAAACTCGATGCCAGGCATCGAGTTGCTCCATAAACCTCATGTTTTCAAGAAGATTTAACAGTAGTTAGAACTCAGAGAAGAAAAGTAGAACTTATTAGTTGAAACTCGATGCTAGGCATCGAGTGTTTCTTGGAAAACTTCAACTTTTGAGATCATTACATAGTAGGCAAAGCATGGAGATGGAGGTGAGAGTCTCATACACAGAACTTTACTTAATTCTTCTCATAAATATGAAAAACTCAGAAGTTTACAGGTGCTTTCTCACTCAGAGAAGCCCGACTATACTCAATCATACAAAATGAACTTTTTCTACTCTAACTACCTCTCATCTCTTTCTCTCTATCAGTTCCTCACCGCATGAGTTGATACAAACTAACTTATAAAGATTTTCTCAATCTCGTGGTTTTTGGAAACTCTACAACTAAAGTTAAAACTAACTTTACAATTATAATACATGTGTGAAATCCTCCCTTCACATAGGCATGTGCTTTTCTTCTTAGACTTTGACCTTCAACTTTATGTCCAATTTGTGATTGATTCTCCAACAACTCCCCCTCAATCACAAATTGACATTCTCTGTTTCTTCATATCTTCTTCTTTTCTTTTTACTCCTACCATACTTTTGAATCTATTGGTCTTCACACCATCCAAGCTCTTTGTCATTATATTTGCTATCTGATCCTTTGTAGAAATGTACTCCACTTCAATTTATTTCTCCATTACCTTTTCTCTGAGGAAATGATATTGTATCTCTATATGTTTGGTTCTTGCATGAAATACTAGATTTGCTGCAAGATAAAGTGAACTCATATTATCTCCATGTATTGTAGGTATACCTTGATTAATGCCCAAGCTTTTGAACAATGTCTGCATCCATATGACCTCCTTAGCTGCTTCTACAAGTCCTTTGTACTCAGTTTCAGTTGATGATAATGCTACTATATGTTGTTTCTTTGAATACCAACTTACAAGCTTATCACCAATATATATCATCTAACCATGATTTTATCTTCTTTCATCTTGATTACCTGCCCAGTCAGAGTCACCATAGCCTCTCAACTTCAAATCTGAAGTAAAAGGATAATATAATCCTTCCTTTATAGTTCCTTTGATATATCTGAGAACTCTTTGACTTGCAATCCAATGTGGATCCTTTGGACAATGCATGAACTGTGACAAAACTGCCACTGCATAACTAAGATCCGGTCTTGTTAGTGTCACATAAATCAAACTACCCACAAGAGATTGATACTTCCTCATATCTTTGTATTCTACACCATCATATCTAGTGAGCTTGTGATTAACTTCAAGTGGAGTTGAAGCTTCTCTGCAATTTTCCATACCAAACTTCTTCAATAGGTTCAAAAGATACCTTTCTATATATATATATATATATATATATATATATATATATATATATATATATATATATATATATATATATATATATATATATATATATATATATATATATATATATATATATATATATATATATATATATATATATATATATGCCATGATCTATATAAGCGACTTTCATACCAAGAAAGTATGATAACTTTCCTAGATCACTGATCTTGAACTCTTTCTCAAGTTATCTCTTTACTTCCTTGATTCCTTCATGTGAATACCTGTGATTATAAGGTCATTGTAGCTCAGTGATGAGTAGCACCTCCTTTAATGTCAATCCGGGAAGACATGAGGATGGTATGAAGACCACGAGCAAGTGGAAGCACAAGTGCGTGAGTGAGAAGCACACAAGCATGCACACACATACACACACACGCGCACACACAGTAAGGACAAAGAGAGGAAGACAATGGAATCACTTCTATTGCAAGAAAGCTCTCAAACAAGTTCAAACTACAAGAAGCCAACCCCAAAAATGAGCTCTCTAGCTCTATTTATAGTTTTTGACTAGCTTTGGCCCTGTTCAGACCTAGTGTCCGGCCTAGTTAAAAATTAGGTTCCGGGGCTTATTTGAGGGCCCAAACGAGATCTAAAAATTATGAAAATTGGCAGGCACTTACATCTAAGGCTCCCCAAGCTCGAGGACTCCTCGGCTTGTACAAAATGGAGCTACAAAAAGGTGAAATGATATTTACAAGGGTTTGTAGTGATGAGAATCACTTTAGAATGATGTTAGGGTTTTGAAAAAAAAATGAAGGGTAGCCTCAGTGCTAGATCTGCATGTGTGTCCATACTTGCTTCTTCCCGCATCCTGTCAACACTCTCCCCCCCCTAGGGTCTGTCGCCTCTGACAGACCTCTTTTCCGCCGTTTGATCAATGTATTTTTGCAGGAGGTCGGTTGCCAATTCTTGTTCTTTGATTTTTAAACCTCTGATTAGATCTCGTTGCAAGGCCTCCCAATCCACTGTACCAGGCATGTCAGGTTGTGGCATCGTGTAAAGCTCGGAATGCATCGTTTGCTCGCATGCAAAGAGATGGAGTAGATGCGTAGGCCGTGGCGCAAATACCTCTGAATGTGCTTCCCAAAACCCCGTGCTGAACATGTCGTCAAATGTTTGCTTGTAGCAGGCAGGGAGATATCTTATGCGTGCATGCCATGCGTAAGCCACTCGTATGCTCGGGGTTGTGCTCATATCATATAGCAGGTCGTAGTTACCATTAATAAACCCGGGAATAGGAGGTTGAATACGGCATACATTGTGAAAAGTTTTGAGTACGACCTGCATCATGTCGAGGATCTTGAGCATCATCTGGGCAGCGACATCTGGCATAGGGTGGAGGCGTGGTATCCAATGTCTGATGGTTGCAATCATGTATGACACTGTAGGAGTACCGGTTGGGGGGGCGATAGCGGGGTAGTTGAGCCATTCTTTACAGTTTGCGTTATTCTGAACCTTGATGGCAAAAGCTTTCCATGATCTGCGTCTTTGCACTGGCCCAAAACACGGATTGTACTTCAAATGCATGGGGGCATGATCCCATGTTCGAAGCATTTCTGGGTAAGTTTCGAGTAACTTTTGCCTCCACGTTGGTTGGAATATGGCCCCTTTTCGTGCCGCTTCTGGTATGTCTTCTGGTTCGAACTGTGTGGCAAATGTTGGGCACTTGTTGGTGACTCGTTTGATTTCTGCATTGTAGTCAGCCAACAATACAAAATAGGGCTTGTATTGCAGTTCTGAACTAGTGATAAGGCGTCTAGGGGCGATGTGCCTGAAGTATTCTGAGTGAAGGATGGTGTCCTCAATGGCCTTCATTGCCAGCATCTGAGTGGATATCCGCTCCTGATGAGTTTGCCCCATCTCCTCTACTTGTTTCATCCATGCCGATGGGGGTTCCTCATAGGTATCTTGACCTTCTTCTGTTACGCGTCCTCCTGGGAGTGGTTGAGGCTCGTAGGCGTCGTCGAATGCTTCCTCCACTGGGATGGTAACTGCTTCTTCTTCTGACAGTTGCTCTGGTGGGGAAGGGGGTCATTCGTACTGCATCAACTTCAGTTTTAATTCTGCGATCTGCTGCCGTAACTCCAGCACGTCGTTGGTCGTTGAATGTTCAGGTTCGGTTGAAGTAGCAGCGTCTGTCATTTCTTTATGTTCCTGTCGGTGTGGTGTAGACTCTTGGGGTCTCTGTAAGTCCTTTAGCTGGTCGACAAGCTGATCATGTGCTTCTAACAGATTGGCATACGTTTCCAATATTTGTTGTATGCTTTCTGAGGGGACCGCTTGAAATTTGACTGGGTCTATGGGTGCTCCCGGGGTGTTCTCCATGGCAGCCTCGAGGTTCTCTTGGTTTTGTTGTTGAAGCCGTCTATTCTCTTCTTGCGCTGCTGCCAGATGTCGTCGTAGCAAAACCATGTTTCGTTGAAGCCGTGCATTGCGGCCCATTTGATCGCGCAGCTGTTCCTCCATGGCTTTGCTCTCTTCCATATGCCTCGCTTTGAGTTGCGCATTTGCCTGTTCGAGGGTGGATATCTTGCTTTGTGACTCCGTATGAATGAACTCCAAAGCATTGACACGCTCTTGGAGTGTTGCTGTGAGGGTGCAAAGCCCTTTGTTATTTTCTTCCAGTAATGTATATTCGTGCTTAAGCTGAGTGGCAGCTTCGAGCATCGTGTCGAGTGCAAGACTAAATGAGGTGGAAGATGCAGGGGGTTGGGAAGTGGGAATGGGAAAAGTGGATGTTGTGCCTACCGTGTGTGGAAGTGGTGATGTGAGTGTAATAACCTGTGATGGTGTTGTGAGAACAGTGGTGGTGGGTGATCCAGCGGATGGTGAGATGTCCATGGGATCGGACATGAGTGAGTGTGATTCGTGAAATGTGAACACCGGGACGGTGGGTGGTGTGATAGTGGTGGCCGTGAATGTGGGGGAGTGAATTTGGGGAAGGGACTTTTTCTTATGTTCCTCAACCTGTTGAAGAATGTTTACAAGGTAGGTCCAGAAGGAGGGTTGGGTGGTTAGTGTGGTGCTCGAGGCAGTTACAAGGGACGGGGTAGGTAGAGTTTGGGGGGGAGGAAATGGAGGGATGGAGGGCAAAGAGATGGAAAGAGTCTGACTAGTGACAGATGGTTGTCCAACGGCATGGGGGAAGAAAGGGTGACCTAATTGAGGTTCAAAAACTTGAGTGACAGAGATGGATGAGGGTGAAGGAAGGAGAGTGGAAATGGGGGTGTGTACAATGGTCTCACTATAGGAGGAGAATGGTTGTGTAGAAAGACACGTGGAGAGAGGCTCTGAGGGTGGGATAGGAGATGATGGGGGAGATGGGTCATGCGTAATTTCCTCCGGTTCATCATTGTGCCTAGGTCTAATCATGTGCACATCTTCTGATGTGGACGTAGCTAACGCGGTAGATACTTCCATCTGAATCATCTTTCCTTGTCGCGGTCGTGTATCAATTCTTCTTTGATCATAAGCAGGGTTCTCTTGATAGACCATGGTTCTCATTGCTTCACTGATGCCACAAGTGTCCGCCAACAGATTTAGTGATTCTACAAACTGGGGGTCGATATGCTCTGACTGTAACATCTGGTTTACTAGGGCCCTATTTGCTTCTTCTGACATTTTATGGCGTCTTTGTACCTGCTTGATTGTTTGGTATAGTCGTTTGAGCTGTGCCGTATATGCAGGGGCTTCGTCTTCACTCTCTTCTGGGTTATTCCTTGGTGCCTGCTCCTGAGCTTGTGTGCTTAGTCTTTGAGGAGGTTGCGTCACTCCTAGCTCCTGTACGCTGCTTGTCTCGCCTCGTGCATGTTCTCTTTGGGTTGATGTCCCCGGCTCGACATTGTCAGGGCAACCTTCACTGTCTGATAGATGAGCCGTCTGCAGAAATGTTTCAAAATCAAAATTTGGGTCTTCGGTGAAAGTGGCCATCCCTGCAAATTCTGCATCGGTAGGTAGCGGAGGGGCAGAGGGAGTGGGCTGTACCACCTCTCTTGGTTGAGACTCCTGGAGATGGATTGTGATTGGTGCCACCGGGGCTTCCTCTCTAGTGGAGACTTCGGTAGTGGTTGCTGGAGGGATCAGGACTTGTGAAAGGGATCCACGCATTCTTTTTGCAGGCTGACTCCCTGACTTTCGCCCTTTAAACAACTCCAGATGTGCATACTTCAGGGCTCGAGCAACTGGCACATCATACGCCAGACATCTGTAGATGATTCTAGTCAACGCACAGCAACCATGTAGGGTGGGCTTCCTCACCCCCCGCTTGCCTGCCTCATATACCTGATCTAAGATCCATACCGGCATCTTAATGGGCAAGCTTCCGGTCTCTGCTAAATACAATCCGTACCATATCTTCTTGTGAGGCTGAGTGAAACGGTCCTGAGCTGGAAATGCGAAGTGCTGGAGGCACATCCGCAGGGGTATGGCGATGTTGGGGGTGAGGGCGCACATGTCTTTGAGCTTCTTGACTCTATTGCTTTTCATTGATTCTGGTATCAGGGGGTCGCGATCTGAAGGCACATGAGTGCCATACATTTGAAGGGCTTCCCTGATTAATGTTACATTTAGTTCAAACTTCCTCATCTCCTCTAGATTAGATAAGGAGGGCACCCAGAATGTGCCTGAATGATCTTTATCCCCGGTAGGTTTCATCGTAGCAATCAAGTAGTAACACCTGAGGAAGTCAGGTTTTGGTAGAGCTGCACTGAAGTAAGTTTGAAGTCCTGCCTTTTGCCAGATCTCTTGAAGTGGAGCTGCATTTTGCAAGGTCTCAAATTCTCTTGAAAAGAATTGGAAGGTCCACCAAACCCCTCCACACTCCATCTTGGACTCCCAGATGTGATCTGCGTCTCCCAAATCCCCTGGCATTTCATTGAACCAATGGGAGTGCCCTTTTACTCTTTCGGTTAGCCCACTGGGTGGATCTGGAATAGGAATTCTTCGCACATTCAGGAATTCTTCAGGCCTAGCCGTTGGTGGAGCTTCCACTGGCATGGCATCCCAATTGATAGGAGCACCAGATCCTGCCTGAGAGCTTGTGCCTGCCGCTTTGCCATGAGAGTAGGTTGCTTATCTGCTGGAAGACGAAAGGCACATTAGTGTTGCATAGGAAACAAGATGTAATGGTGTTCCCTTCACAATACTAACACGACAATCCCGGAGGTCAGTGATTAGTGGTGAGGTGTTTATGATATGTGTCCGTGGTGATTAAAGGTCAGTGTCATCCTAGATGCATACTTTGGTTATGCAATGGGCTCAGAATGCTTCTGTGTTAGTGTGGACGGATTTACAGAATAGGGTCAGGGGTTTAGTACACCGTTTAATTCTCCACACTTTGATACAGGAGTCGTAGCTCTTAGAGCTAAGGACAGTTGAAGATTTCGGTCTGAGTGTGTGATGTATGTGGGACCTTGTGGGTACCCATTTCCGGACATTCCTGGGGTTGATGGGAGTGGGGACAGTGAGAGGTGTAGGTATCTTGTCACTTTCTGAGTTGTTGGCCAAGAGTGCTTGGGAAAGCTGCTTTATCCTCGTGCCTGTAGGTGAAGTAATTTGGGCTTGTAAGCTAGCCTTGGGCACCCATATCTGTCTAGCATTAGGGGTGGCCTTCATTGACCGCTTAGGAACCCAAATAGAAATAGTATGCCTAGGGGTTATCCTAGGGGGCTTCTTCACTTTGTTCCTTGATGGCGAGGCTCGTTTCTTGTTTCTTTGAGAATCTGCTATTGGAGCTGTGGGTTTTCCATCCTTGCGTATCCAGATATGCTTCACGCCATGAGATGCTTTATATTGTGCGGGTTGGCGCTCCTGCCTCTCGATCAGCGGCCTCCTTAGTGTAGAGTGATGTTCGGTCCGTTCGTTTAGGATCTTCTTTGGATCATTTAGGAACTCCTTCTTGGCTCCTGAACCTTCAGCAAGCTTGACATTCCTCTGCACCATAGAAGTTTGGACAAGCACAACATGGTTATCTTCTTGTGGATTCCTGGAGGGACCAGGAGTTGGTGCCTGTTCTATTGGTTGGAGCGCTTGATTTTCTAATTCAACCGTGAGGCGACTTTGGCCTACCCAAGCCTGAAGAAGTCCACTTCTTAGGTTGAGGTTGACTGCGTGATCATAGATCCAGTCTTGGCCTAAGACGAGAGGTTCGATCAGATCCTCGTCTTCACACACTAGTACTTTGGCTGGCATGAGGACCTCTTGTATGTAGAGGGGAAGATCCACCTCTCCCATACAAGGGGTTTCAACACCTCCTAATCCTATCAGGTAAGCTTCTATGGGTTTCACCTCCAATTGCAGCTGCTGGCAATAAGAAAGCCGAACTGCACTTGTGGCTGCTCCTGAATCAATTAAAGCCCTCAAGCTTGTTGTGTTAGCTCTTTGTCCTATTTCTAGGGTCACAAATGGTCGTCGGTCCACTATCTTATGGGTACGTTCACCTGAAGTCTCACACATGGCCATGTGATAGCCTGGAGACTCTTGGGTGTCAGTCATAGGCTGGTCCCTTCCTCGTCTCCTCAACTTCATTCTTCTGATACGCTCTAAGGCCTCTGCCTGTGCTTCTTCTCGAATTCGTTTTTCCTCCTCTTTACGTTGCTTAGCAATATTGAGTCGGCTTAGCATCTCCTCCGTGAGGGGTTCCTGATACAGTTTGACTCTGCATCCGCTAATATAGTTTGGAAGGACATGCCCCTCTAAAGTGGCTAGTTGTACTGCTCCACTCGTGGAGATCCTATTAATGATCATAGGTCCATAGCCTCTCTTTTCTAGCTTTCTTGCGTGTTGTTTCAATGTGTAGACTAACACTAGATCCCCTGCCTTCAAGCCCTTATCCTTCACATGGGCATCAAAGTATGCCTTTTGCCGTTTCTTTGCAGCATAGATGCCTGCTGCTGCTCGTAGCCTCGTCTCACCTAAGCGCTCTAGATCAAAGATCCTAGAGGACAACTCGTGTCCATTCCACTCATGCTCTTGTGCTACTCTTAAAGCTGGAATTAGGAAATCTAAGGGTAGCACCGCATTTTGTCCGAAGACCATCTGAAATGGGGTGGCATTGAGTACCGTTTTGTAGGCAACTCGGTATGCCCAAACAGCATGGTGAAGTTGTTTGTCCCAATCAGAGCGTTTATTATTGACCAGTTTCGTCAATACGTTACACAGGATCTTATTCGTGCTCTCGGCTTGTCCGTTAGCCTGTGGGTGATAGGGTGCAGATTTCTTATGCATCACCATGAATTCTTGAAGGAGATTTTGAATGACCTCA
This sequence comes from Ceratopteris richardii, assembly GCA_020310875.1. Taxonomy (NCBI): domain Eukaryota; kingdom Viridiplantae; phylum Streptophyta; class Polypodiopsida; order Polypodiales; family Pteridaceae; genus Ceratopteris; species Ceratopteris richardii. The sequence continues at coordinate 34,498,662 of CM035434.1, read as the reverse complement.
TTCAAGAAGTGCGTACCTCTATCACTAACCAACTCTATTGGTAACCCATATCTAGTGAACACATTTTCGAATAAGAATTTAGCCGTCGTTTGAGCATCATTCTTTGTCGTGGCTTTTACTTCCACCCACTTTGTAAGGTAATCTGTGGCTACAATAATGTATTCTGCATGGGAGTTCCTAGCTGGGGGGTTGATGGGACCCACAAAGTCTATACCCCACTTTGAAAATGCACGTCCTCCCATCATTGGCCTTAAGGGCATTTCATATTTTCTTGTCGGGTATTGGGCACGTTGGCATGTGTCGCAACTCTTCACGTAAGTATGTGCATCCATATGAAGAGTGGGCCACCACAGTCCTGAGAATAGAATGGTCTTAATTACTCTGTCAGGCCCAAAGTGTCCACCTGCAACACCGCTGTGTGCCGTTTCTAAGACTTTCAGGTAGTCTGATTCATGTACGCACAGTCTTAGGTAACCATCCTTGCCTCTTCTATATAGGTTATCCCCTACTAAGGCATAGTCTTGAGCCTCTTGCTCCATGCTCCGTTTTCTTGCAAGACTAGCCTGATTGGGTAATGTTCCCGATCTCATGAACTCGACCAATGGAGCACTCCAATCGGGGATTGATGACACGTGATAAAGAGTGGCATGCTCCACTGGGGGTCTCTTCTGGCATACTGGACAATTGTGGATCCACTCTTGTATTTCTTTGTCCATGCTCGACCAATACACTCCTAAGCGTTTTAGATTCTGCAATGTTCGCTGTTTAGAGTAGTGATTCCCTAGCAGTCCTTCATGGGCTTGTTGCAGCCAACTAGCATGTTCATCCTCCTCGACACAACAAGCTAACACTCCCTCTGTATCTTGCTTGTACATACTTCCAGCCAAGATTTGATACTTTAATGATTTTACAACTTCCTCTTTGCTAGTTTTCACATTCTTATTTGCAGGCCCGAAGGTTAGGATTGGTACCAGCTTGTTTGCCCATTTAGGAACAACTTCTAAATTGAACAGATAAGCATCGGGCAATTCGTCAGACACTCCTTGCGGTGGCTCTCCTGAAGTGATGCGAGAAAGATGGTCTGCCCTAAGATGGGTTCTACCTTTCCTGACAACAACTTCAAAGTCGTATTCCATTAGTAAGAGAAACCATCTTACTAAGCGACCTGTATTGCAAGGTTTATTGACCAAATATAGTAGCGCTTGATGATCAGTGAAAAACTTGAACTTATTGGCCAATAGATAGTGTCTAAACTTCTTCACAGCATATATCATGCCCAAGCCTTCTCTCTCCGTTGTGGTGTAATTTCGTTCAGCTGCATTTAATTGCCTACTAGCATATGCTATCGGCAAATCTAGGTTTCCTTCACCTGTGGGTTGTGCTAGCACACATCCTATTGCATGATTGGAGGCATCTACATGGACATGAAAGGGTTTGCTCCAATCCGGAGTAGTCAATATTGGTGCTGTGCACAAACGTCTCTTCAGCTCATTGAAGGAAGTCTCGCATTCCTCATTCCATTCAAAATTCGTCAACAGCCCATAAAGAGGTTTAGCTATGATGGCATACATGTGGATAAATCTACGGTAATATCCACAATGGCCCATAAAGGCTTGTACCTCTTTCACATTTCTTGGTCTGGCCAACTCTGCTATTGCTCTTACCTTGTCTTCGTCTGTTGATATTCCATTCTTCGAAACAATGTGACCTAAGATCTTACCTTGGCGTACCATAAACACACACTTTTCTGGATTCAGACACACTCGATAATCTCTACACTTGTTGAAGATTTGCCTGAGTTCAGGGATGTGGTAACTTCTCTCTTGGGAATGAGCGCACAAATCATCCACATATACTTCTAAGCTCTTTCGCAAGAACTCTTTGAAGACATGACACATGAGTCTTTGGAATGTTGCAGGTGCATTGGTGAGCCCAAATGGCATCACCCGGAATGCAAAGATTCCCCATTCTGTGGCAAAGGCCGTTTTGTGTTGATCTTCGGGGGCAATGGCTACTTGGTTGTAACCTGAAAATCCATCAAGGAAGCTGTAAACTTCCTTGCCTGCAACACGCTCCAAAAGATGTTCGGTGATGGGAAGTGGATAACTATCTCTAATCGTAGCGGCATTAACTTTTTTAAGGTTAATGCACACTCGCAATTTCCCATTCTTCTTGGGCACCACTACAATAGGGGACACCCATTCAGTGTGCTCAATCTCATAGATGAATCCGGCTTCAATCAGCCTGTCAATTTCCTCTTTTATTTTGGCCGCATAGTTGTCATTATATGTGTAGGGTTTTTGTTTGGTGGGCTTAGCATCAGTAGTCATCGGAATCGTGTGAGAGCAAATCTCTGGATCTACTCCTTTCAAGTCTCTATAATGCCATGCGAACACATCCCTATATTCCCTTAATAGAGCTACAAGCTCTACTTCTTCATCTGCACTTAGGTCATCTCCTATGTACGTACATCGCTCTTCGTTCCCTTCAATGGTCACTACAATTTTTTTAGTCTTCTCTTTATTGTCATATGCTTCTCCTATCATGGCCTCTCTCTTAGGCATTCGTACCAAAAATTTTCGGTCTTCCACTTCATATTTCTTGAAATTTTCTGGTACTTCAAACAATGATTCTTCCTCTTCTTGTCTCACTACTTTCCTTTTCTTTTTCTTTTGACCTCCTTCACTTCCTTTCTTTGCACTTATCGTTTTAATACTCGCAAGGGGTTCTTCTTCCTTTTGGGTTAACACCCCTAGGTCTTCTAAGTAGTGTTCCTCTGAGTCAAAGTATGTATCCATCACAATGGATTCTAGATCATCGTCATTCTCTTCTTCTCCTATGAACTCACTAGGATCACACTCTTCCAACAAGGGCTGACACATGAACACTGAAATATCATAACCCTCCTCATCGCAATGGGGTGTCCATTGTTCCTCATTGACTGCAATGTCCATGGTAGCTAATATTTCTGCCCAACCATGAGGCTCAAATTCCTCATCAGGAAATATCATCGGAGTATAGGCTGGGTCTTTTATTGGTCTATCTCCTGGGGGAGCTCCTTCTTCTCTCGCTTTTCGGTGCTTTTCCTCTTCCTCCGCGACCTTGCACATCCACAAGTGAGTATCTTCATGCAACCAGGATGGTTCAGGTGAACTTCCAGAATGCACGGAGATAGAGTCTTCTTTCGCTTTGTGGATAGGATTCCACTGTAGGGGTGGTACATCTCTGAAGGTGTGATCCTTCAGATTGACCTTGGTGGTGACCCCTAAGTGCTGTAAGTACAAGGAGTTGGTTCCCCAATCTTGTACTATTTGTAATTGTCGTAGGAAGGGTCTTCCTAGGATCATCTCGTAAACAGTATTCTTCTCAAAGTCACATATGGCAAACGTATGTTCAAACTCTACACCACAAGTGGTTAGGGTTATCCCTTCAAGCAATCCGAGAGGTCTTTCAAAATGACCATCCGCCATTTGAAGTTTCATTCTCGTTGGTCTTAAGGTGGGTTTGCCCCATCGTTTCCACAAGGAGGTAGTCGCAATAGCAACACCCGCACCCGAATCCACAATTGCTTTGGTTGTGTAACCTTGATAGGTGATCGGAAGATAAGTGTTACCTTCTTCACCTTCACTCATGTCTCCTATCTTGTCGAGAGGTACCTCGGGTACCTTTTGTTTAGCGCTTAATTTTGGTGCATTGGAATCAAGTTCTGGGACCTGATCCTTCACATGATTCCAGAGCTCCGGTTTTGCCTTGAGGAGTTCCTCTACAGTGAGGTGACATTGAACCTTAGTGTTCTTCACAACATCAGTGTTCCTGGGAATCACTGAGTCTTCATTTCTTACCAATATCGTGGGAGCTCTGATCTGGAGAGATTCAGATTCCCATGGGCCTGTGAAATGAGGCAACTCTTGTAAAGAATTAGATTCAAAATCTAATCTTTCATCCTCTTGTTGCTCTGCTTGATCCCCATAGATAGAGGGAATGTCTTGGGGAAATTGATCACGAAGATCATCAATCTCAGGAATAGGAGGGGAATCACCCTTCTCTTTGGCCCATTTCTCTTCTTGTATTTCCCGCAAGAACTCTGGAGAGTACTGTTGTATTGAAGGAGGTATTCCAGCATCCGTAGAATTAGGAACATAAGCTACCATGTGTGGTGAGCTTCCTCTTTCAATAACTGGTTGAGCCTGAGGAGGTAAAGAAACTTGTGATTTGTTTACCAACTGCTCTAATCTTTCTAGTAAGCCTTGGAAATGCAAATCCGGCTTGACAGAGTTCGTCTGATTGAACTTTTGGCTAGTCTCAAGTATAGCTTGAGCTTGTTCTACCAGTTTCATGCACATCTTCATCCGTTCAATCTCTAAGTCGGCTCTAGGGTAACTCTTGTCTAGGTTTACAGCTGTTGGCCCTTCTTGAAGTCGAGCCTGGTAGGCTTTAAACATCATGTCCAAGCCTTCAGGAGTGGGGTCAGCTAATACTGATCCTACTCGGGGTGGTGGGTGGGTTACGAGGGGTGTGTTAGAGGGTGGAGAAATGGAGGGTGATGGGGATGGTAGTGGTGGAAGTGTGTGGGAGTGTGGTTGAGATGTGATTTCTGTGATTTTTGCCTTGGTTTCTCTCACGCTTTCTTCAAGTTCGTTTATTTTTTTTGCCCATTGTCTCTTCATTCTTTCACGACTATCCTTCCAGGCGCTAGTCCTCTTTTTGGGTATGCTCCCTGTCTCACTCACCTCGGGGCTCTTTTCGGGACCAACACCTAGGTGTTGTTGAAATGCCTGGGCTCTCGTGATCACCTGCACCGGTGCAGTGGAAGTCACACTTCCTATGGAGTCTACAACTAACCCCACAACATTGATAGGAGTGATCTTAGGCATGTTATTGGGGTTTTTTGGGCAATCTCGTAGGAGATGCTCTTTCCCGCAGTCTTGACAAAAGCCCTGAATGGTTACTGGCTGGGGTAGTGTAGGGATCGGTAGTGGACAATCACGTACAAGGTGATCTCCCTGACATCTGAAACATGGCCCTCTAGGAAATGGGGGTCGTCCCTGCCTAGGTTGAGGTCTAGAGTTAGGGTTTGTGAACATGACATTAGAATACTCCGGTTCCCCACTATTTTCACTTGGGTCCTCATAGTAGTATGACTCGTTATGCTCGGGTGACTGCATGTAGTAAGCCTGTGGGCTATCAATATGTGCGGAGTCAAAACTATGGTCACTGGGGTCATTGTCTGATAGCAATGGGGTGACTGGGACTATGGCTCTGTTCGGATTCTCTTCAGTGGATGCATACTTCACTGGGATCACATTGGTTGGAGTAGGGGGTTGCTGCACTAGGACTGGTTGAGGTCTCTGCTGCCCTTGATAAGGTGGCTGATAAGTTTGTTGCGGTCTGTTGTAGTGTGGTGATGGGTACTGATTCTGGTACCTACCCTGTTGTGGATATGGCTGAGGATAATTCTGCCTAACAGTTTGTTTGTTATATGGGCAGTCTGGTGCCGTGTGGTTGGTGTACCTGCGCTCTATGGTGCAGTACTGGCTACTAGGATTCACCTGAGGTTGGGCCATAATGGGGCATACACTTGCCATATGTTCGCCGCCACAATTGTAACACCGCTTAACTGGGGCAAATCTCGGAATTTGCTTGCTAGAGACACCTAGTTTTTGGGCTACCTTTTCTGCAAGTTCCTCGATGGATGTGGATTGACCAGATGTCTGTTTACTAGAGCTGTCAGAATCCTTATAGATTTTTGATAGTTCTAACTCCTCACCTAGATTGTCCTCAATGTCTATGCACATGCGCACGCACTCCTCTATCGTCCTAGGGTCCTTCAGGTACACATATGACCTGAGCTTAGCGCTCAACAGTCCGTCTAGGAACAAGGCCACTTGTTTGGCTGGTGTGGGTAACTCCGGCATAGGACATCTCTCCAGGTACTGTCTAAATCTTCTTCCAGCTAGTCTGACCGTCTCTTGAGGTGTTTGTTTGAAGCTATGAATTAGTGAGGAGGTGTTATGCCTGATTCCACTCTTAGAAAACTCCACAATAAATGCCTCCAAGAGTTGGTCTATGTTTCTGAAATGCCTCTCATTCAGTGGTTGGAACCACGTAAGGGCAGTGTTCCTAAGGGTCAGACCGAACGCATTATATTGTGTGAATAGGTCCTCCACTTGTTCAGCTTTCAACACTTGTCGAAATTCTGCCACATGGTCATAGGGGTCTCCCGTGCCATCGAAATAATTCTTCATGGACTTCACAAGTTGGGTTGGTCGTAGGGTCCTAGTGTGTTCTCTCGGCCTTGGCAAAGGAAAGTCATCAATGTCCCGGTGATTCCATGGGGTTCTATGTCTCTCAGGTTCTACTCTATTCCTTTCTGTTCCCGTTCTTTCTTTCCCCAGGGAGTTGGCAAAACTTACCTCAGGTTTGTCTCTACCTCTATCTCTTTGAGCGCCATGAGCTTGGGAGGTCCCAGCTCCTTGATGACCAAAGGACACATTAGACCTTGGTTGGGGAAAAACAAATTCACCCTTCCAAGTGTAGGCATGTCTGCCCTGCTCAGTGACCACGAAGATTCTCTCTGATGCAGTGTCTAGGTAGGTTACTTGGCCTGGACTATCAGGGTCTTTAAACTCGTAGATTGTGAGGGTATTCACCTCCTGAGGTTGAGAAGTTCTATATCTCCAAAAAGCCTCATCGGTTTCCCGATTTAAAAGCAGATCTATGCTTTTATTATCTTGTGGAATCCACTCAGGATTCATGATTCTGGTCAAGACAGACTTACCACGGGGAGTTCTTGGCTCTCTCTCTAAGTTCCCTTGCTCTATATCACCCATGTCAGTCTCCGCAATCACATTTCCAAACTCATCAGTTCTATCAGGAAGAGTGGTGACTACATATATAGTCCCCTCTTTATCTAGATATGCTCCATTCTCAAACTTGACTACCGGGTGGCCTATTCCATGGGGTTGGTCGGGGTTCTTAATCTGGACCACTGATCTTCTCAGTCCGTCTTCGTAGATGCGAGCACCTAGACGATTCGTCCTGATATATTCCAATTGAGTCTTATAAGGCCCCTCTGGTTTTTCTAGATAAGCCAACCCTGAACCCCCTACTGGTCTCTCCATGTGATAGGACATTTTAGAATCACTGGTTTCTGACCTGGGAGTGTATGGGTTATCGCTCAACTGCTGGGCCCAAGACCTGGCAGTGTGATTGACACTAGCTTCAGATGATCTGAGGCTTCGTCTGTCTTGGCCTAAATGTCTGCCTGATCTAAGGTTCATATGCCTGATTTATTCACCCCCTGGATCCCAAGCACGCTCTCGTTGCAGGTTGATTTTGCACCAATCACTTTGTTCTTTTTAGTTGAATAGTATGTTTATGGTCTTGTCTGAAATTGCGTCGTCAGGAGTACTTAAGTGAATTTCCGCACTTGATGAGTGATCGATTCCCGTTTACCTTTTTGTCCCTTAGTGTTTTCGCACTTAAGACCTATTTATTTTCTTGCACTTGGTTGATTAATTCTCTTGGACTTGATTCGTGCCTAACGTTGCCCTAGTTAATTACCACACCTAAGTCGTACTTAGCCTAGGCTAGGAATTGACAAAGGAGGGTTATGAGATCTTCCAACCTCAATCAGCTGGTTGACCCGACAGCTATGCAAGCCCAGGAAGCCTTCTCCCAAGCCCGGTACTCACCCTTGCTAGCTTGCTTTGATTGCCTTGAGTGCCCACAAAGTTCCTACAAAAACTCACCAGTTAGTATAGCTTTATTGCCACAAGTATTTGAAAGACACGCTTCAATAATTTTAACCCCCTTGGGTAGCTCACTGTACCCCCTGTCTCTGAGAATCACTTAGTCCCACCTATCTCTGGTTTCTATGCCTTTTGCCCCCTACCAAGGTTCTAAGTTATACCAATATGTCAAAATTCAAGCTCAACTACCCTTTCAATCACTCAAAAATTAACTCTCATTTTTCATGCGTTAATGGCCGGGTATCGCGATAGGTCGGGTCGGGGTGTCGCGATAGCTGGGAGTGTCGCGATACCTCGAAGTGTCGCGATAGGTCACGGGGTGTCGCGATACCTCGAAGTGTCGCGATAGCTGGGGGTGTCGCGATACCTTGGGGTGTCGCGATAGCTCGAAGTGTCGCGATACGTTGGGGTGTCGCGATAGCTCGAAGTGTCGCGATACCTTGGGGGTGTCGCGATAGCTCGAAGTGTCGCGATACCTTGGGGTGTCGCGATAGCTCGAAGTGTCGCGATACCTTGGGGTGTCGCGATAGCTCGAAGTGTCGCGATACCTTGGGGTGTCGCGATAGCTCGAAGTGTCGCGATACCTTGGGGTGTCGCGATACCTTGGAGTGTCGCGATAGCTCGAAGTGTCGCGATACCTTGGGGTGTCACGATACCTTGGAGTGTCGCGATAGCTCACGGGGTGTCGCGATACCTTGGGGTGTCACGATAGCTCACGGGGTGTCGCGATACCTTGGGGTGTCGCGATAGCTCACGGGGTGTCGCGATACCTTGGGGTGTCGCGATAGCTCACGGGGTGTCGCGATACCTTGGGGTGTCGCGATAGCTCAGGATATGGTGAATTTTCCTGTTCTATCTAGGGTTCCTAGGAGCTCTAGGCCTGCGCAATGCCGTGGTGCACTCAGAATCGTGAGAAGTCGAAATTTTCGGAGTGTCGCGATAGCTCGAGCTCAACGCCTCGGGAACTGTGCAGACAATTTCTGTACCTGCTGAGCTTGCTGGAGATGATGATGGAGCTGCCACCTGCAAGAAACATGCAAAAAACGCACAAATACAAGCACGCACAATCGCTCTCTCTCAAACTCGCACACAACAAATGAGGGAAAGAAAAGGAAGAGGGGATATGTAGTGGGGAAGGAGGTGGAGGTGGAGATGGAGAAGGAGGTGAAGATGAAAATGGAGATGGAAAAAAATCAGAAATTTACCTACTACTTACCATTCCAACGCGTCCTCTCTACGTCTTACCATCACACGCTCGTCCTCAAAGCTCGATCCCCGGCAACGGCGCCAAAATTTGGTGTAGCTCAGTGATGAGTAGCACCTCCTTTAATGTCAATCCGGGAAGACATGAGGATGGTATGAAGACCACGAGCAAGTGGAAGCACAAGTGCGTGAGTGAGAAGCACACAAGCATGCACACACATACACACACACGCGCACACACAGTAAGGACAAAGAGAGGAAGACAATGGAATCACTTCTATTGCAAGAAAGCTCTCAAACAAGTTCAAACTACAAGAAGCCAACCCCAAAAATGAGCTCTCTAGCTCTATTTATAGTTTTTGACTAGCTTTGGCCCTGTTCAGACCTAGTGTCCGGCCTAGTTAAAAATTAGGTTCCGGGGCTTATTTGAGGGCCCAAACGAGATCTAAAAATTATGAAAATTGGCAGGCACTTACATCTAAGGCTCCCCAAGCTCGAGGACTCCTCGGCTTGTACAAAATGGAGCTACAAAAAGGTGAAATGATATTTACAAGGGTTTGTAGTGATGAGAATCACTTTAGAATGATGTTAGGGTTTTGAAAAAAAAATGAAGGGTAGCCTCAGTGCTAGATCTGCATGTGTGTCCATACTTGCTTCTTCCCGCATCCTGTCAACAGTCATCTACATAAATACAAATGTAGATTGTACCTTCCTCTGTTCTTTTGATGAGTAGACTTGCATCTGTTTTTGAACTTTGATATCCAAGATCATTGAGATACTTTACTAATCTATAGTTCCATGCTCTTGGAGCTTGCTTCAACCCATAGAGTGCTCTTCTAAACCTGCAAACAAAATTTGGATACCTGGATTCTATAAACCCTTGAGGTTGTTCCATATATACCTCATCTGATATGTATCCATTCAAGAATGCATTCTTTGTATCCAGTTGACTCAGAGTCCATCCCTTTGAAGCTGCAATAGCAATGATTGTCCTTATAGTTGACATCTTAGCTGCACGACTAAATGTCTCATCATAATCTATGCCATAGGTTTGGGCATAGCCTTTCACCACAAGTCTGTTGGTGCAAGTCAATCACCAATTGATGTTTTGAATGAAGGACTAAAGTCAAGGATTGAAGAAAAGATTAATCTATGAAGCTTGAAGATAGTGCACATTCAGGAAAAGATGACTTGTATACATATGTACATCAATATATAGTTAGCTCACTTATACCTTTTGTATGGTCATGAGCTTGTACATATTTGCCTATATATACAAGTAAAAATGTTGGGGAAAATATGAGAGAGCATGTGAAGAGAAGAATTAGAAGTTTTAAGACTCATTAGACACATTAGAAGTGTAGGAGATCTCTCTCATCAGTCAGATGTAAAACTTCTCAAAAATGAAGAAATATTGCACCCGATATTTTGTTTAGTACCTCTTTTGTGTTTAATCTTTCGTGAGATGCTTTTGTATAAGTCTAATTCTATAGTTGACTGAGCTCTGTACAAGTTTTTAGATCCTAATTTTGATCAGGATGAGAGTTTTGAGAGTAGGAACATTTACATGTGTAAATGTGAAGAAGTGAAGTTGCAGCACGCACAAAATTTGATGCTAATGTTTTGGTCAGTTCTCCTTCTACAGTGTAAAGTTTTGAGCAAGCAAGAACTCATTCTTTAAGTTGGAAGGTAATCTACCTATGGCTAAAAGCATTTGAATAGACGGGTTGTAATTTGGGAGAATTATGTGTTAAAATTTACAGGTGTCAAAGTCGATTGTTAAGAAGTACAGTTTTAGACATAGGTGAATTGTTTAGATCATTTCTCAAGATCTACTAAGTCTTTTGAAATGGTTTAACTTGGAAAAGGTGTGGAAACTTTAGGCAACACCTTATGCAAAGTTTTTTAAAAAATTTTACACAATTCATTAGTTAATGAGTGAGATATGTGCAGTAGACTTTCTGAGTAGTCACTCTCTTCATAGTTTGTTCAAGATTTTGATAATTGAGTATTGATCCTCCAAATTGGTAAAGGTTTTGAGTTATTCTTGATATGGAGGTGCTCTAACTTCAAGGATAGCTTATTCTTTTGGAGATTAACACTCTCCATGAGTGGTATCAGAGCCGGAATCATCAAAACTGAAGGAAGGAGGACCCCGACTACTGTAGATATAAAGAAATCAACATTTGAAGGTTCAAAAGGTGAAAGCTTGAGAGCAAAGCTTGAGAAGGAGGCCAGAAGATATCAAGAAGATCAGAAGGAACTTCATTCAAAGTAAAGGTAACCTTATTTCTCATAAAGGTTGAAGAATTTAATACACAGGTGAAGAAAGGATGGGAGATTCTCTTCAGATAGAGAAATTGGATAGAGAAAACTATCCAGCATGGTCAATGAGGATGGAAGCTCATCTTATGAGCAAATATTTGATAGGTTACATTACAGGTGAAGAAGAAAAGCCACAATTCAGAGATCCTAGTGTTCCAACTAGGGATGAACTATCAGATTTGAAGACTTGGATGAAGAAGGATGCTCAAGCAAGGAGCATTATCTACATGGGAGTCAATGACTACTTGCTACCTCACATTAGAGGTCTTGAAAGTGCAAGTGATATATGGAATGCTTTGGAAGAGCATTTCCAAAACACTACAAAGTCAAGGAAGGCATCTTTGTGGGCAGAATTTACTACATTCAAGAAGAAGGCCTCTCAATCCATTTCTGATTATGTGACAAGGATGAAGGACATTGCAGATGCATTAGGAGCAATTGATGAAGATATTGAGGAAGATAAATTGGTAAGGCAAATCCTCATAGGTTTGAGAGGTGATGAGAAGTGGAAGCCATTCATTTTTTCAACTGAATTGTCACTAGATCATTTTACTGCTAATTTAAATCAGTTGCTAGGACACATGCTAACCTTTGAGCAGGATGTCAAAGGTGAAGGTGATAAGAGTGCAAGTCAAGCAATGTATTCAAAGGATAAGAAGAAGAATAGTAAAGGGAAGCAACAAGCAAATGAAGATGAAGGTACAACTAGCCAAGCTAACTTGCTAAGAGGAAGAGGAGGTGGCAAAGGTAGAGGAAGAGGTAGAAGCAATAAGTATGGAGTCAAAGCTTGATGAATTTTGTGGTAAGACAAATCACTTAGCTGATGATTGTTGTTGGCATAATAATCAGAATAATGGTGGATATAATCAGAACTTTAATTCAAGAGGAAGAGGTGGTAGAAATCAAAGAGGTAATTTCATAGGTAGAGGTAGTAGAGGTTACTTTGGAAGAAATGAGGTAGAGGATTCCAAAGCCAATCCTATAACAATACCTACTACAATTATGCTTCAAATCAGAAGGAGGATTCAACCTTGATTATGAATGCAACTTGTGAAAGGCAAAGTGAAGACCAAAGAGTCTTCTATATTGACTCAGGGTGTAGCAATCACCTGAGTGGTAACATAGCTTTGATGACTGATTTGGAGAATAATGTAACTAATCATGTAGTTCAAACAGGTGACAATACAAAGCATAATGTGAAGTCAATTGGATTAGTGAAGGCCAAGGATGGAAGTACTCTCATGAGTAAGTTCTTGTATGTTCCTACAATTCCAAAGAATCTGATATGTGTAGGGCAAATTGTTGAAAAAGGTTATGAAGTAAGGTTTACTAATGAAGGAGTTTTTGTGGAAGACCCTAGCAATGGGTATAAACAAATTGTTTTAGGGAAGAAAGAAGGAAGACTCTCCACATTGAAGATTCAAGGTAATGTTGGTCATGCCTTGTTCACTTATGGAGGACATAAGATCTCTGAGTTAGATCTTTGGCACAAAAGGCTTGGACATTTCAATGAAAGAGGTATTAAGGATATGGTTAACAATGGTTCAGTGCTTGGATTGCCCAATGTTGCAGGTCAACATATGACATACAGATGTGAGGCATATCAATTAGGTAAGGCTCATAAGAAATCTTATTCCAAGCATGGTTTCATGTATTCAGAGAAGCTTGAATTGGTACATACAGATATGTGGGGACCTTCAAAGGATTTCAGTATAAATGGTTCAAGGTATTATGTGATTTATGTTGATGATGCTACCAGGTGGATCACAATATATGTGATCAAAGATAAATAAGAAGTATTCAATACATTCAAACATTATCATGTGTATGCAGAAAGAATCACAGGTCAAAAGTTGAAGAGACTAAGGTCAGATGGAGGGGGAGAGTATTTCTCTAATGAGTTCAGTGATTACTTATGGAATGCAGGTATAAAAAGAGAAGTTACTTGCAGGTACTCTCCTCAACAAAATGGTGTAGCAGAAAGGAGGCATAGAACTCTGGTTGAGTTTGCAAGATCCATGATGAAGGAGAAAAATTGTCCCAATTATTTGTGGGCTGAGGCTATAAATACAGCGACATATTTGGTCAATATGTTACCATGTAAAGCTTTGCAGGGTATGACACCATATGAGGCATGGTGGGGTAAGAGACCTACCTCAGATCATTGCAAAGTGTTTGGTTGTTTAGCCTATGCATATGTGCCATCTCAATTGAGGCATAAATTGGAACCTAAAGCTGATAAGTATGTGCTCATTGGATATGATGATAAGAAAATGGGATATAGGTTGTGGAGTCCATCCACAAAACAATTCCTTGTATCAAAGGATGTTACATTTGATGAGCAAGGTACTTGGTATGTAGGTACAATCAATATCTATGTAGGTGATGAAGAAGTTGTGCATTATAAGAAAGGTAAATCAAAGGTTCAAATATTTGATGAAGAAGAGAACAATGAAGTACAGGTTGAAGTCGAAGAAGTGCCAAGGTTTGATCCAGAATGTGATGAACCAGAAACCTCAAGAAGTGGAGAACTCAGAAGGTCATCAAGACACAAATGGCAACCTACAAGGTATAGCTATGACACTTATTTTTTGGCTACTAAAGATTATGCTTATATGGTAAAAGCAGATGAAGACCCTTCTACATATGAAGAGGCAAAAGGTAAGGAAAATTGGGAGAAAGCTATGCAGGAAGAGTATGATGCATTGATGGAGAATGAGACATGGGATTTGGTTCCTAAACCAAATAGTAAGAAGATCATTGTATGCAAATGGATCTACAAGACAAAGAGGTATGCAGATGGAAGTGTGTCTAGGTATAAAGCTAGACTTGTTGTGAAAGGGTTTGCTCAGACATATGGTATAGACTATGATGAGACCTATAGTCCTGTGGCAAAGATGACAACTATCAGGACACTCATAGTCATTGCTGCATGTAAAGGATGGAAATTATGTCAATTAGATGTGAAGAATGCTTTTCTAAATGGTTATATTTCAGATGATGTTTTCATGGAACAACCACAAGGATTCAGAGATGAAAGGTATCCAGATCATGTATGTAAGCTCAAGAGAGCTTTGTATGGTTTGAAGCAGGCCCCAAGGGCATGGAATTATAGACTTGTGAAGTTCTTGAAGGAACTTGGTTTTCAAGCATCTAAAGCAGATAGTATCTTGCTTGTCAAAGCAAGTGATGATGGGTTCATTTACATGTGCATATATGTTGATGATATAATTCTTATAGGTACAGATGAGAAGGGCATACAAAGCCTAAAGAAGCAAATGGAGAAAGAGTTCAAGATTAGTGACTTGGGAGACTTGTCATATGTTGGCAGTAGCCTTGGTACACCAGGACGTACAAGACGTGAAAGCCAAAGAGGGGAGTCAGAGCGAAGGGACAGTACAAGCAAACAGGGCAGTCAAAGAAGATCTGGCAAGTAGGCCAATATTTTTTCAAGACATTAAGGTGAATCAAAGAGATGGACATGCAGGGAGGAAGAGCAAGTAGGGAGCTCGAAGATATGTATGGCAAATCACTAGAAGAAACCCCTACAACAACAGTGATTTTTATCACTAACAATCATTGTAAATATCATTTCACATTTTTGTAGCTCCATTTTGTGCAAGCCAAGGAGTCCTTGAGCTTGAGGAGCCTTAGCAGTAGTTGCGTACCAATTTTCGTATTTTTTAGACCTCGTTTGATCCCCCAAATAAGCCCTGGAACCTAATTTTTAACTAGGCCGGACACTAGGTCTGGACAGGGCCAAAAGCTAGTCAAAAACTATAAAAAGAGCTAGAGAGCTCATTTTTGGGGTTAGATTGTAATTGAAACGAACTTGTAAGAGCATTTTGAAAGTAATCTGAAAGCTCCATTGATTCTCACTCTTTGTCTTACCTTGTGTGCGCGTGTGTGTGTATGTGTGTGCATGCTTGTGTGCTTCTCACTCACGCACTTGTGCCGCCACTTGCTCGAGGTCTTCATACCATCCTCACGTCTTCCCAGATTGACATTAAAGGAGGTGCTACTCATCATTGAGCTACACCAAATTTTGGCGCCGTTGCCGGGGATCGAGCTTTGAGGACGAGCGTGTGATGGTAAGACGTAGAGTTGACGCGTTGGAGTTGTAGGTATTTTCTTCACTCTCATCGATTTTCTTTTACTTTCTTCACCCTCTTCATCACCATCATCATCATCACCATCTCCCACGTCCATCTCCATCATCGCGGAAATTTCAGTTTTTTGACTATATCCCCATCTCCACCTCATTTCCCTCATTTCACTTGTGAGAGAGAGCGAGAGAGCGAATTTGCATGTGCTGTTTTTTGCATGTTTTGTGAGCATTCTGCAGGTACAGGCCGCATCATCATCCCCAGCACTCTGCGCAGGTACGGAACTCTGAGTAACTGTCTGTGTGTCGCCGAGCTCTGTCAATCGCGACCGACTGAAAAATTGCTCTAATTGCTAAACAAAGTGCATATCCATGACCTACAGGCCTAGAGCTTCCCAAAAATGTGTTTAGTTTTTTGAAATTCCACAGATTTCTGTCAATCGCGATCGCTCTGTCAATCGCGATCGACAAACCACGACGGACAGATCTGTCAATCGCGATCGACACGTCAATCGCGACCGACAGCCCACGACGGCTCTGTCAATCGCGACCGACAGCCCACGACGGCTCTGTCAATCGCGACCGACAGAGTCAACGACCGATTGACCACGACCGACTGACCATACGCGTGACACGTGTCAATCGCGATCGAGTCATCAATCGCGATCGACTCATCAATCGCGACCGACACGGTCAACGACTGTTTGACCACGATCGACAGACCCTCGCGACCGACCTGTCAATCGCGATCGACTCATCAATCGCGACCGACAGAGTCAACGACGCTTTGACCACGATTGATTGACTTTTCGACCACGTGTCAATCGCGACTGACCAGTCAATCGCGACTGACAGCCACGACGGACCTGTCAATCGCGATCGACACGTCGATCGCGACTGACCTGTCAATCGCGACCGACAGACTTTGCGAACGCGTTAGAAGGGCAAATTAGGTCAAATTTTCAAGGCAAAATTATTGGTCTAAATTGTGATTAAGTGTGGGACAAACATTAGGGTGTGGTATTGCATCGCGAGGCCGTGCCACAAGTTACTCGAGTAATCCTGTTTGACTGTTAGCTCGTTTTGAATCCGGATCTAACCTCCTAAACCCTGAACAGTCATAACTTTTTCATATGAAATCCAATTTTTGAGCTCTTGGGCTTGTTGGAAAGCTCGTGGCATATACTACACGCCCTCAACTGTTTTTTATAAAGATAATGCGTTGATTTTCAGAGAGGGTATTTTGAAGTTGACCATACCCAGGGGGATCAAAGTCAGGGGTCTTTAGAATTATTTTCCTAAAAGTCAGAATGCACGTGTGTTTATGTTACATGAATGAAAGTTGTTGGTTGTGTCCTTTGAATCTAAGCTTTGAGCTAACCGTGGGACTTTTATAGGTCCATTGAGAGCAACAGAGAGCGTACAAAGCAAGGTTTCTTTGCAAGCTTGAGAACCGGGTTCTTGAGCACCATAAAGCAAGGGATCAACAAGTAAGGTTGGGATATTCTCAACTCCCTCTGTCATTTCCTAGCTCAAGCTAAGAACGAGTAGAGGTAGAAGTCAGGTTGACGATAGGCAGTTATCAAGTTGAAGACTACCTAAAAACTCAAGTTCAAGTTAAAAACATAATCTCTGCACTGTCGATAACCTAAAGGAAAAGAACCTAACGTGGAACGATCCACCTAAAGTACGAAGAACATTCAAGTGTTCCTGACGACGGGATATCAGACAAGACCATAAACACAATAACTAACTAAAAAGAATCAAGTGACTGATACCAATTGATTGGCAACGAGGTTGTACTCTGGAAAAAAATTGGGATAATCAGTTAGGCATATGAACCTTCGATCAGGACGACACCTAGCAAGGGAGAGACAAAGCCTTAGGTCTTCAGAGGCTAGTGTCAATCACACTGCAAGGTCTTGGGCCCAGCAGTTGAGCCACCACTCATACTACCCTAGCTCTGAGACCAGTGAGTCAGAAATGTCTCAAGGCATGGACAGACCTACGGGAAGTTCAGGAGTGCCTTATTTGTACAGGGTAGAAGGCCCTTACAAAACACAGCTGGAATATCTTAGGACCAACCGACTAGGTGCTAGCATCTATGAGGATGGCTTAGGAAGATCTGTGGTCCAGATTAAAAACCCTGATCAATCCATTGGACTAGAACACCCAGCTGTCAAGTTTGAAAATGGTGCATACCTGGACAAGGAAGGAACTATATATGTAGTCACTAGTCACCCAGATAGGACAGATGACTTTGGGAATGTAATCTCAGAAGCGGACTTAGGTGACCTGGAACAAGGGAACATGGGTGCGGAACCTAGAACCCCTCGAGGTAAATCAGTTCTCACTAGGATTATCACGCCTGAATGGGTCCCCCAAGACAACAAGAGCATAGAGTTGCTCCTCAATCGAGAAACTGATGAAGCCTTTTGGAGGTATAAGTCTAATCAGCCAACAGACATAGGAAATATCATGATCTATGAGCTTAAGGATCCGGATAGCCCAGGCAGAGTGACCTACTTAGATCATGCTTCAGAACGGATCTTTGTGGTGACAGAAAATGATAGGCATGCCTACACTTGGAAGGGTGAATTCATTTTCCCCCAACCAAGATCAAATGTATCCTATGGTCACCCTGGGGCTGGAACTTCCCAAGCTCATGGTACGCAAAGAGATAGAAGTAGGGATAAACCAGAAGTAAGTTTCGCCAACCCCGTGGGCAGAGAAAGAACGAGAACAGAGACGAATAGGGTAGAACCTGAAATGCATAGAGCCCACAGGAACCAAAGAAATGTAGATGGATTCCCTCTACTGAGGCCTAGAGAGCATACAAGAACTTTGAGACCCACCCAGCTAGTTAAGTCCATGAAGAATTACTTTGACGGCACAGGAGACCCCTATGATCATGTGGCGGAGTTCAAGCAAGTCTTGAGAGCTGAACAAGTGGAAGATCTGTTCACGCAGTACAATGCCTTCGGTCTAACCCTTAGGAACACGGCACTTACATGGTTTCAGCCATTAGATGAGCGTCAGTTCAGGAGCATAGACCAACTCCTAGAGGCCTTCATTGTAGAGTTCTCTAAGAGCGGCATAAGACACAATACCTCCTCACTGATTCACAGCTTCAAGCAAACCCCTCAAGAGACTGTGAGACTTGCAGGAAGAAGATTTAGGCAATACCTTGAAAGATGTCCTATTTCGGAGCTACCCACATCTGCCAAACAAGTAGCCTTATTCCTTGACGGATTGCTGAGTACAAAATTGAGATCCTATGTGTATCTGAAGGACCCTAGGACTATAGAAGAATGTGTACGCATGTGCATTGACATTGAAGATAACCTAGGGGAAGAACTAGAGCTTTCCAAAATTTACAAAGATTCAGATAGTGCATCTAGTCACTCTTCCACACAGTCCACATCAATTGAGGAACTTGCCGAAAAGGTAGCTCAGAAATTAGGTGTAACTAGCAAACAAATCCCAAGGTTTACCCCAGCGAAGAGATGCTATACTTGTGGTGGCGACCACATGGCGAATGTCTGTCCCATTATGGCTCAACCCCAAGTTAACCCTAGTAGCCAGTACTGCACTATAGAACGGAAGTACACAAACCACACTGCGCAAGATTGCCCATACAACAAGCAGACTGTTAGGCAACCCTACCCTCAGCCCTACCAACAAGGAAGATACCAGAACCAGTACCCTCCACCACCACAATATGCTAGACCCCAAGAAACCTACCAACCACAATATCAGGCCCAACAGAGACCCCAACCGGTACTAGCTCAACAGCCCCCAAACCCCGCTAACGTAATTCCAGTAAAGTATGCTGTTGCAGAAGAAAACCTGAATAGGGCCATAGTACCAGTAACCCCATTGATCTCGGAAAGTGACCCAAGTGACCATAGCTTTGATTCTACACATGTCGATAGTCCCCAGGCTTACTACATGCAGTCTCCAGAACATGGTGAGTCTTACTATAGTGAGGAACCAAGTGAACCTAGTTGGGAGTCAGATTACACGAACGTCATGTATGCAAACCCCAACCCCAGGCCTCAACCTAGGCAAGTAAGACCTCCATTCCCAAGAGGACCGTGCTACAGATGCCAAGGAGATCATCTCATTCGTGATTGTCCCTTGCCCCCACCTACACAACCCCAGTCAGTGACTATCCAAGGTTTTTGCCAAGATTGTGGAAAAGAGCATCTTTTACGAGATTGCCCAAAGAACCCCAATAATATGCCAAAAATCACTCCGATCAATGTGATTGGTTTGGTTGTAGATCCCTCAGGAAGCGTCACTTCCACTGCACCAGTGCAGGTAGTCACTAGAGCTCAGGCATTGCAGCAAAACCAAGAGACAAGCCAGGAAAAGGGCCCAGAGGCTAGTGAAACCGAGAGCGTAACAAAGAAAAGGACTAGAGCATGGAAAGATAGTCGAGAAAGAATGAAACGACAATGGGCCAAAAAGATGAGTGAGCTTGAGGAAAGCATAAGAGAAACCAAAGCGAGGATAACTGAACTCACAGCTCAAACTCCCTCTCACATCACCCCGCCTCCACCACTCCCATCTCCATCCGACTCACCACCTTCCCCACCGCCTCATCAAATCCCACCACCCCCTAGAGTAGGATCAGTCCTAGCAGATCCCACTCCTGAAGACCTAAACATGATGCTTAAAGCATATCAGGCCAGAATCCAAGAAGGGCCAAACGTCACGGATCATGACAAGTGCTATCCTAGAGCTGACCTAGAGATAGAAAGAACCAAACTGTGCGCGAAAATGGTCGCATTGGCTCAGACTATGTTTGAAGCCAGTCGCCTTTTCAATTACTCGGGCTCAGCCAAGACGCAATTACACTTGGATGGATTCCTAGAAAAGTTAGAGAGGATAATTGCAAGATCTGACAAGGAAGAAAAAAATCAGGAGAAAGGAAAAGCAAGCAAAAACCTGAGCCATTCCCCATCGGAAGTTTATGCAGCCAATTCCACTAAACCAGACAACTTCCCCTCCTTAGAAAGAATAGAAAGGCTAATTGCACAATCAGAAAAGGAACCTGTCCCTCAAAGAAAGGAAAGGGCGAGAGAACAGATAAGCAAGCCTCCTCAAGAAGCTTATCTCCCCCCCCAAAAGTCACAGGAGCCTCCCTCGAAAGCTTACGTACCTCCACAGGTAACCCACATTCCTTCCCAGAGAGTGTATGAGCCTGCTCGGAAGAGTAATAGAATAAGCAATCCTCCCCAAGAAGCTTGTGCTCCAGCCATTTATGAGAGCAAGGAGAGAGCCAACGGAGGAATAAGCCCTCCTTCCCAGGTTGCTTATGTGCCCAATTCTACGGAGCCGGACACTTCTTCTTCTATGAATCGGTTTGCACCAGACTTCCTACGGGAGATTCAAGAAGACAAATGGGAAAACGAAAGCGAGGTCGCCCCTCCTTTTGAACTTGTGGACGATGCACACGACCAATTCCCACAAGACATCCCATCCATCTACGGGGAACATGAGAGTACTCAATCTCACGAGAGATTGGACTTTGAATCTAATTCCATACAAGAGTTACCCCACTTCACAGGCCCATGGGAAGCAAAATCCACGTGTATGCGAGCACCCACAGTCATGGTAAGGAACGACGACTCAGTCATACCAAGGAACACGGAGGTAGTAACGAACACCAAGGTGCAGCGCAATCTCACTTTGAAAGAACTGCCTGAGGATAGACCAAACGCGGGGAAATATGCAGCCAGTCGAGTAACTGAAGTTGCAAAACCTCATTCCCGGGTAGGATCCCATAGGACAGTGCCAGAAATTCCCTTGGATAAGATAGGAGATATGTGCGAAGGTGAAGAAGGGAACACCTATCTTCCCATTACCTACCAGGACTACACCACAAAGGCAATTTTGGACTCAGGTGCAGGAGTTGCAATTGCCACTACCTCCTTATGGAAGCGTTGGGGCAAGCCAGCACTCAGGCCAACGAGAATGAAATTGCAAATGGCAGATGGTCACATAGAGAGACCCCTAGGATTGCTAGAAGGAATAACTCTCACCACTTGTGGTGTCGAGTTTGAACATACCTTTGCCATATGTGACTTCAGCAAAAATCATGCCTATGAGATGATTTTGGGAAGACCATTCATGCGATAGTTGCAAGTGGTACAGGATTGGGGGACCAATTCTTTGTACCTGCAGCACTTAGGTGTTACAACCAAAGTCAATCTCAAGGATTATTCTCATAGAGATGTCCCTCCTATCCAATGGAATCCCATCCATAGAGCCAAAGATGATACAGAATCGGTGCATTCCATGGGGTCTGGATCCTCATGGATGCATGAAGATACTCACTTATGGATGTGCAAGGTAGCAGTAGAAGAAGAGAAGAGAGAAAAGGCCAGAGAAATAGGTGCAAACGAAACCCATAGACCCATTCAAGACCCAGCCTATGCACCTGTAGTTTTTCCAGACGAGGAATTTGAACCCCATGGCTGGGCAGAAATTTTAGCAACAATGGACGTAGCCATCAATGAAGAACAATGGACACCTCACTCTGATGAGGATGGCTATGATATTTCAGTCTTCTCCATAGAGCCAATCATGGGAGAGGCAGTTTTAGAAGAATGCGAACCTAGCCCTGATGCATTTGAGGATGCAAGTGACTCCGATCTAGAGTCAATCATTATGGACCCACCATTTGCATCAGATGAAGAATACTTCCATGAAGTAGAATTTCAACTCCAGAGGCATGGAGAGGTTACAAATGATGTAAGATTAGCAACGCACATGACCCCAAAGGAGGAAGGAAAGAAACGGAAGAAGAAAGAAGTCTCACCGGAGGAGGAAGAATCTTTGTTTGAGGTCCCAGAAAATTTTAAGAAGTATGAGATAGATGACAGGAGAGTCATGATAAGAATGCCTAAACGAGAGGCACAATCAGGAGAGGCCTATGATAACAAAGAAACCACCAAGAAAATAGTAGTGGCCATAGAAGAAGGAGAGGAGAGATGCACGTATATAGGCCATGACCTAACAGAAGAAGAAGAGTACGAATTGATAGCCTTGCTAAGAGAATACAGAGATGTATTCGCTTGGAGTTACAAGGATTTGAAAGGTGTTGACCCGGACATATGCTCGCACACCATCCCCATGACCTCAGATGCCAAACCCTCTAAGCAAAAGCCTTATACATATAACGATAATTACGCTGCTAAGATCAAAGAAGAGATAGACAGACTGGTCGAAGCGGGATTTATCTATGAAATTGAGCACACTGAATGGGTATCCCCCATCGTAGTGGTGCCCAAGAAGAATGGCAAACTGCGTGTGTGCATTAACTTGAAGAAGGTTAATGCAGCCACAATCCGAGATAACTATCCGCTTCCCATCACAGAACATCTCTTAGAAAGAGTGGCAGGCAAGGAAGTGTACAGTTTCCTTGATGGATTTTCGGGCTACAATCAAGTAGCCATAGCTCCAGAGGATCAGCATAAGACAACCTTTGCCACAGAATGGGGCATTTTTGCTTTTAGAGTAATGCCATTTGGGCTTACCAATGCACCAGCTACCTTCCAGAGGCTGATGTGCCACGTGTTTAAGGAGTTTCTGAGGAAGAGTTTAGAAGTCTACGTTGATGATCTCTGTGCTCATTCCAATGTTAGACAAACCCATATTCCTGAACTCAGACAAATCTTTGACAAATGTAGAGAATACCAAGTCTGCCTGAACCCAGAAAAGTGCGTTTTTATGGTCAGGCAAGGCAAGATCCTAGGACACATAGTGTCAAAGAATGGCATATCTACAGACGAAGAAAAAGTGAGAGCCATAGCAGAGCTACCGAGGCCAAAGAATGTCAAGGAAGTACAAGCTTTCATGGGGCACTGTGGTTATTACCGACGATTTATACACATGTATGCAGTCATTGCAAAGCCCATGTACGGACTTCTGACAAACTTTGAGTGGACGGATGAATGCGAAAATTCCTTCCAAGAGCTCAAACGAAGATTATGTTCAGCACCAATCTTGACCACACCAGATTGGAATAAGCCATTCCATGTTCATGTGGATGCATCCAATTATGCCATTGGATGTGTGCTTGCACAACCTACTGGTGAAGGTAATATGGATCTTCCAATTGCCTATGCCAGTAGACAATTGAATGCGGCTGAACGGAATTACACCACTACAGAGCGCGAAGGATTAGGCATGGTATATGCAGTTAAGAAATTTAGACACTATTTGCTTGCAAATAAGTTTAAATTTTTTACTGATCATCAGGCATTGTTATATCTTGTAAACAAGCCATGCAATACAGGAAGATTAGTGAGATGGTTTCTCTTGCTAATGGAATACGATTTTGAGGTTGTGGTAAGGAAAGGTAGGACTCATTTGAGAGCCGATCATCTCTCTAGGCTCACATCGGGAGAAGCCCCACAAGGAGTGTCAGATGACCTTCCTGATGCTTACTTGTTTAATTTGGAAGTGGTGCCGCAGTGGGCCAAGCCAATAGTACCAGTATTGACCTACGGGCCTAACCATCCAGTGGTAAACACACGGAATAGAGAGGTTGTAAAAGCCCAAAAGTACCACATCATGGCAGGAAGCATGTACAAGCACACAGATCAAGGGATCTTGGTGTGTTGCGTAGAAGAGGATGAGTACGCTAAATGGTTGCAATTAGCACATGTAGGTGCGTTAGAGCAACACCATTCCAAACAACGAACGTTGCAGACTCTAAAGAGATTCGGAGTGCATTGGCCAACTATGGAAGCGGATGTCCAAAAGTTGTGCAAGGAATGCCCAATCTGTTGCACTAAACCACCTGTGGAACATGCCACTCTCTATCAAGTATCCATTGTGCCAGATTGGAGTGAACCTCTAGTATCATTCTTGCGGACAAACACATTCCCCCCAGACATGACTCTAGCTAGGAAAAGGAGTTTGGAACAAGAAGCCCAGGATTATTCACTCGTTGGTGATAATCTATACAAGCGCGGTAAGGATGGTTACCTGAGACTGTGTGTCCATGAAAGTGAGTATCTTAAGATCTTAGAAACTGCTCACCAAGGTGTAGCAGGAGGACACTTTGGACCAGATCGGGTGATCAAGGCAATACTATTTGCGGGCTTCTGGTGGCCTACCCTTCACATGGATGCACATACCTATGTGAAACGGTGCGATGTCTGTCAGAGGACTCGGTATCCCATACGCAAAGATGAGATGCCACTGAAACCTATGATGGGTGGACGTGCATTCTCTAAGTGGGGAATAGACTTCGTAGGTCCTATTAATCCCCCAGCCAAAGGTTCTCATGCGGAATACATCATTGTGGCAACAGACTATCTCACCAAGTGGGTAGAGGTAAAGGCTACAACAAAGAACGATGCTCAGACAACTGCCAAATTCTTGTTTGAGAATGTGTTCACAAGATATGGGCTACCCATAGAACTAGTAAGTGATAGAGGCACTCATTTCTTAAATGAAGTGATTGAAAATCTACTCCAAGAATTCTTGGTAATACACAAGAAGTCTGCCCCCTATCACCCTCAAGCTAATGGACAAGCTGAGAGCACTAATAAGATTTTATGCAATGTACTGACGAAATTAGTGAACACTAAACGCTCTGACTGGGACAAACAGCTACACCATGCTGTTTGGGCATACCGAGTTGCCTACAAAACGGTACTCCAAGCCACCCCCTTTCAGATGGTATTCGGTCAAAACGCTGTGCTACCCTTGGACTTCCTGATTCCTACATTGAGAGTAGCACAAGAGTATGAATGGACAGGTCATGAGCTCTCCTCTAGGATCTTGGATCTTGAACGATTAGGAGAAACAAGACTGAGAGCCGCTGCAGGAATATATGCAGCCAAGAAGAGACAGAAGGCATACTTCGATGCCCATGTGAAGGATAAAGGCTTGAAAGCGGGAGATCTAGTCTTAGTCTATACACTGAAACAACACGCGAGGAAGCTAGAAAAGAGAGGCTACGGACCTATGATCATCAATAGGATCTCCACAAGTGGAGCAGTACAATTGGCCACATTAGAGGGTGATGTTCTCCCTAACTACATTAGCGGATGCAGAGTCAAGTTGTATCAGGAACCCCTCACGGAGGAAATGCTGAGCCGACTCAACACTGCTAAGAAACGCAAAGAGGAAGAAAAGAGAATTAGAGAAGAAGCTCAAGCAGAGGCTTTAGAACGTATCAGAAGGATGAAATTACGAAGGCAAGGTAGAGATCAGCCTGGAACGAATGACTATGCAGACCAAGGATTTCCCATAGCCATGTGTGAAGTTGCAGGGACAAGCTCGAATAGAATAATTGATAGACGTCCCTTCATAACCATAGACATAGGACAAGGAAAGAGTACAAGAACCGTAAGAGCATTGATTGACTCAGGAGCTGCCACTAGCGCTATTAAGTTGTCTTACTGTCAAGAGTTACAGTTAACTGTCCATCCTGTGGAAGCATACCTCATAGGATTGGGAGGCGTGGAAACCCCTTGCTTGGGCGAGGTGGAACTTCCCCTCTACATTCACGAGGAGGCAATAAGCGTTAAAGTACTAGTGTGTCAAGATGAGGATCTCACTGAACCTCTCGTCTTGGGTCAGGATTGGATCTATGACCAAGCAGTCAATCTAAACCTAAGAAGTGGACTTCTCCAGGTTTGGGTCAATCATAGTCGAGTTACAGTAGAATTAGACAATGGAGCACTCAAGGAACTAGGAAAGGCACAGACTCCTGGTCCTTCCAGGGGTACACATGAAGATGACCATGCTGTTCTTGTCCAAAACTATGTGTTGCAGAGGAATGATATTCGCAAAAAAGGAGTCAGGAATGCAACGGAACTCCCTTCTTTTCCAAAGGCTAGAAAGAGGCAGCAACCCAAGATGGATCAAAGGCAGAAGAAGAAGGGTACTACCTATGTCCGAGATCAAAAGTACCTGCGCAGCAGAATGGCCCAGAAAATAGACCAGGTATGGGTGCGGAAAGGCGAACGACCGGGTGCACCACCGTCAACTACACGGGCAAAGCCTCTTATTAGTAACCAACAACACGACGCTAATAAGAAGTCTGTCAGAAACTCTTCTGCTAAAGTAAAATCCATTTGGGTGCCCAAGAAGTCGATGAAGGCAAGCCCACAATCAAGACAAATTTGGGTGCCTAAGGCTTGCTTGATGGCACAAGTCGCTACGCTGAGGCCACAACCTAAACAGCATAACGCAGCTACGCATACTGCCAGTATTCACTCGTTCTCAACGCTCATGAACACACCAAGACCCAAGAGCGTGCATGTAATCAATTGTAAATGGGTCCCAAAAAGGCCTCGTTTTCAAACCACGACACCGAGAAAGCTCTGTAGAGACTCTCCGAAACCGAAAGCAAAGCCCATTCACTGCATTTGGCAGCCTAGGGCCTGTAATAAACCCCCCGACCCCAAATTGTAAATTCATGCCCACTTACTAACTGCAGTAGTCTCCTAGGACAACACAAGCACTAACTACACACACTGTCTTCATGCACTTACTGACCACTAACTCACCATCCACCTCCTGTTAATGTTGTAACAGGGACAACACAAATTTATTCTGTCCATTACGAGGTTAACACTTGGTTCTATATTCTCACAGAACCAACCAGCAAACAGGGCCATGGCAGAAGCAGGTACCAGTTCTCAAGCCGGATCTGGTGCCCAGATTGTGGACATAGAAACACTTCTCCTTGAGCCACGTCTCACCGCAAGACCGCAAGAGCTCCAAGCAGTGCATGTGCTCCCCATCCAGGATCCTCCTCAAGGACACACTTCTCAAGTAGGTAAGCATGCGCATTGGTTCAGTGATGTTGCTAGACCACTGGGCGATGGAACCTATTTCTGGGAAGCAGAATTGGAATTCAATGGCAAATGGGGTCGATACCACTTTTTCGCACGCGAGTTTGAAAGCTATCAAAATGCCGAAGTCATGAGATCAGTTTGGGTCAAAGCAGGTGTGGAAAGTTATTTCAGGACTCACTTACCAAAGCCGGATTTTTTACGATGTTCTTATCTGATCAGTACCATCACGCCAAGCAGAGCCAAGGGCGGCGACAGCACCTTTGTGTTGCCATCACTGCTGCCGGGTAATGAGCTTAAAAGATTCAAGTTGACCCTCAATCTGGTAAGAGAAGCATTGGGTATGTATGGCATGCACATCCCAACAGAAAAGGAAACCATGGTTCTAGGTCGAATGAAGCACAAAGATCTTAATAAGCTGAAGGACATGGTTGCGATGACACCTACCATTGCGCTTCACCTGCGAACCATCATGCAACATTTTGCTTTTCCCGCCCAAGAACGCTTCACAATGCCCCCGAAAAAAATATGGTTCAGTTTATATCTAGCAGAAACCGAAAGCCTGCCCATCAATGTGCCACACTGGATCATAGATCAGATCCACCTAGCGCATCAAAGGTGGAACAAAAAACAGAAGAATGTGCTCCACGGGTGTTGTGCTTTGACCAGAATAATCTATAGATGCTTGGCTTATGACGTGCCTGTTCAGCGGGCACTCGTATGGTCCCGAGTCCAAGAATTCCAGAGAAGACTATCAGCAGCAGGTCCCCCATCAAAGAAGATGAGGGGGGGAGTCCAACTACCCTGTGCTCAACCAAGGGGAGCTACCGCTACACCAGAAATCACTCCTCCCCATACACGACGAGTTAGGCCATTCACAATCCGGTTACCAAGACCAAGCACAGAGGGGCCTAATCTGGTGTTTCCACCCATTCCATCCGATTTGGAATTTCCGCAGGGATTTACTCTTGAGGACCTCACGGATGAAGAAATTGCCAGATTAATCTATGACTCTAACCTCGAAGCCGAAGCAGCGCGAGCTCAGGAACCGCGACCCCAAACAACATCGGCCCCCACCCAACCACAAGTTGTAGAAGTCGATGTAGATGAACAAGAGGCAGGAGGAGACGAAGAAGAAGCCGACGAAGAACAACATCAAGAATATGACGAACTCTCCGAGTTAGCAAGTGCCCCAGCATATTCGGCACAAATCAAGAGACTATATCGAACCATGCGACTGGTTCAGGAACAGCATCAGATGTCTCTAGAACAGGGCAAAAGACTCATGAACGACTTGCTAGCTGAGGAAGGTGTGGACGAGTTGTTCATTGAGTCCATGAACCTTCATGCCGACGCTGTAGGACTGGACGAGGCCATTCATGAGGCAATGGCCTACATCCATAGGTTTGAAAAAAGAGTTCCTGCTCGTCCCAGGAGGTCCGGGAAGCAAATTCACATCAATACATCAGCACCAGGCGAGTCAGCGCAAGCAGAAGAATATCACGAAGCACCGTTGTCACCACCATCCCCACCTCACACTACACAATTCACTCCACCACAGGACACTAGCACTACCACATCCACTACCACTACCATTGTCATGGGCATCCCACTCTCCTCGGGAATCCAATTCGGGGGAGTCACCATGCCCACCTTCACCACCCTGTTCACCGATGTCACATCCACTCCACCCACGATTCCCATCTACACCGTCACTCAAACAGTTGACACGATGGAAACATCACCAGCCACAGCACCACTCCCTCCCCCCATGCCACCTTCATCACCCATACCCCCTCCACCCACATCTCCACTTACATCCACATCATTCACATCTCCCATTCCCGCCCCCATTCCCCCTGCATCTTCACCCCTCCCAGCATTATTTAATGTAAATAACATATTTTTAGCATTAAACCAATGTGTATACCAGCTCCAGAATGAGTACAAAGCTCTGGACAACCAATATCAGCAACTGGAAACGAACCATCAGAACTTACAAAGACAGTTTCACATTCTACAAACAGAAAATGCAGAACTGAATCAACGCTACACGACGCTTGAGCAGGCTCACCAAACATTATTGGCGGCACCACAACCATCGACAGAATCAGGTGTCAAACAACTAGAAGCTTTGCTCGAGGTATACCAAGCCGATAATCTCAAAGTCCGGCGTAACCTGGCACTTCTCAGAAAACACATGGCTACCGCCCTTGAAGAAAACAAGAGACTGCAGAAGCAAAATGAAGCAAATCTCGAAGCAGCAATGGAAGGCTCTCCACACGAAATTGATCCAGAGCAGTTTAAAGCTGTGCCCTCAGAGACAATGAAGACCATCTTGGACAGCTATCCAGATCTATTAGAAGCTCATGATGACTTGGAAAGGGAACGTGATGCGCTGCGCAATCAACTCCAAGAGCAACAGACAACACCCAAGGTCACAGAAACGACCACGACTTCAGAGGAAGTGAAGACATTGAAAGAGCAGGTGGCCGAATTACAGGCACGATTACTCACACATGAAAGGCAACCCTCTCCAGTTGTCGAACCAGAACCTGAAGATTTGGTACCCATCGAGGTAGATGAGACGTATGAGGAACCTTACGTTCCTATGCCAATGCCAGGTGGTGAGCAAACCGCAGAAGGAATGGATACGTTAGAAATTGAAGTACCTGAGTGGCTCCAAACACTAGAGAAAACGGCATCAACTCATGAAGATCGAGTGGCAGTTCAAATCCAATCTATGGCAAAGATAGAGGACACTATTATTAAATCAGAATACTTCCGCAGCATGTCACACCATAGATGGATCGGAACCAATGATGATCAATACGTGCCATATTGTATACTCCTGGCAGACTACAATGCAGAAATCCAACATAGATGTGGCAAACCTCCAACGTTTGCTACACAATTTGGGCCAGATGATATCCCAGAGAGCGCCAAAAAAGGATCCATTCATCAACCCACTTGGAGGATCCGACTCCTCGAATCCTACCCGGAGATGGTTCGCACCTGGACGAATATGCCTCTTTTTATTAAATATAACCCTTGTTATGTTCCTGTACTCCGCAGACGCACATGGCCAGAGTTCACCATTGCAGTCAAGAATATCAAGGGATGCGCCAAATGGTTAAACTACGTCTATCTAGCACCTCCTCAAGGGCCTCCCACCGTCAATTACATGATTTCCACTATACGGCACTGGAGCATCCGATTAAGGAATACCCCTGATGTAATGGCCCAGATGTGCATGAAAATTTTTGAGTTAATGCTTATTACATTCAGGACATTCAAGAATATCAAGGACCCACACTTCTCAGGCGTCGGATTCCTTACAGGAAACCAAGATTTAGTTTATGACATGAGCACCACTCCTTCCATAGAGGTGATATATGCTTGGCACGCCAGAATAAAATACCTCCCAGCCTGCTTTAAACAAACATTCGAAGAGATGTTCATAACAGGGTTCTGGGAATACCACTCAGAAATATTTGTACCCAGACCCTCACATCTCCTCCATTTATTTGCTGTGGAGCGAACCATTCACTCAGAACAGTTACGGGTGCCACATCCAGATGTCCCAGGGCCAGTCAATTGGGATGCATTGCTGACAGATCTAGCAAGGGGACTCAGGTTAGAAGAACACCACCTCGCCGCCGATGTTGTACAATACTACGTCCAAAAAGCAGCTAGACAAGGGTCTGTTAGGGGCGACAGACGTGAGAGTGGGGGGGGGTGTTGGCAGTAGCCTTGGTACACCAGGACGTACAAGACGTGAAAGCCAAAGAGGGGAGTCAGAGCGAAGGGACAGTACAAGCAAACAGGGCAGTCAAAGAAGATCTGGCAAGTAGGCCAATATTTTTTCAAGACATTAAGGTGAATCAAAGAGATGGACATGCAGGGAGGAAGAGCAAGTAGGGAGCTCGAAGATATGTATGGCAAATCACTAGAAGAAACCCCTACAACAACAGTGATTTTTATCACTAACAATCATTGTAAATATCATTTCACATTTTTGTAGCTCCATTTTGTGCAAGCCAAGGAGTCCTTGAGCTTGAGGAGCCTTAGCAGTAGTTGCGTACCAATTTTCGTATTTTTTAGACCTCGTTTGATCCCCCAAATAAGCCCTGGAACCTAATTTTTAACTAGGCCGGACACTAGG
Source organism: Ceratopteris richardii (assembly GCA_020310875.1). Classification (NCBI taxonomy): domain Eukaryota; kingdom Viridiplantae; phylum Streptophyta; class Polypodiopsida; order Polypodiales; family Pteridaceae; genus Ceratopteris; species Ceratopteris richardii. The sequence continues at coordinate 34,467,285 of CM035434.1, read as the reverse complement.
TCTGGACAGGGCCAAAAGCTAGTCAAAAACTATAAAAAGAGCTAGAGAGCTCATTTTTGGGGTTAGATTGTAATTGAAACGAACTTGTAAGAGCATTTTGAAAGTAATCTGAAAGCTCCATTGATTCTCACTCTTTGTCTTACCTTGTGTGCGCGTGTGTGTGTATGTGTGTGCATGCTTGTGTGCTTCTCACTCACGCACTTGTGCCGCCACTTGCTCGAGGTCTTCATACCATCCTCACGTCTTCCCGGATTGACATTAAAGGAGGTGCTACTCATCATTGAGCTACACCATCATATTTCTTGGGCGTGGAGATCTCATACACTCAACATGGAGTGTATGTAACTCAAGAAAGGTATTTGAAGAACTTGTTAATAAAGTTTAAAATGGAAGATTGCAGGATAGCACCTACTCCAATGGAGGTGAATCACAAATTGAGCAGATATGGAGGAAAAGAATTCAAGGATATGAAGTTGTATCAAAGTCTGGTTAGTAGTCTTATCTATGCTACATTAACTAGGCCTGATTTGTCGTATGCAGTTGGAGTGTTGTCTGAATTCATGCATTGTCCTAGGAAAGAACATTGGGTTCCAGGACAAAAGGTGTTGAGGTATATTAAGGGTACAATCAAAGAAGGTTTGTATTCTGGTTTTACATCAGATACAAACATCAAGATATATAGTGATACAGATTGGGCAGGTAATTAGATGATAGGAGATCAACTTATGGATACTTGTGTTGTGTGGGAGATAAGTTAATCTCTTGGTGTTCTAAGAAGCAACACAAAGTTGCTTTATCATCTATAGAGGCAGAGTATAAAGGTATGGTTGAAGCTGCAAAGGAAGTTATATGGTTAAAGACTCTTATGGAGAGTTTTGACATCATTCAGACTACACCCAATATTCATGGAGATAACATGAGTTCATTGTATCTAGCTGCTAACCCTGTTTTTCATGCCAAGACTAAACATATTGAGATTCAGTATCACTTTCTAAGAGAGAAGGTGATGGATAAGGAAATTGAAGTCATACACACTTGAACAAAAGATCAGATTGCAGATATGTTAACCAAAAGCTTGGATGGACCAAAGCTACAGAAATTCAAAGACATGGCAGGTATAAAAAGGATAGAGAAAACCTCAATCGATGATTGAGGGGGAGCTGTTGGTGCAAGTCAATCACCAATTGATGTTTTGAATGAAGGACTAAAGTCAAGGATTGAAGAAAAGATTAATCTATGAAGCTTGAAGATAGTGCACATTCAGGAAATGAAGACTTGTATACATATGTACATTAATATATAGTTAGCTCACTTATACCTTTTGTATGGTCATGAGCTTGTACATATTTGCCTATATATACAAGTAAAAATGTCGGGGCAAATATGAGAGAGCATGTGAAGAGAAGAATTAGAAGTTGTAAGAGTCATTAGACACATTAGAGGTGTAGGAGATCTCTCTCATCGTTTAGATGTAAAACTTCTCAGAAATGAAGAAATATTGTGCCCGATATTTTGCTTAGTACTCCTTCTGTGTTTAATCTTTTGTGAAATGCTTTTCTAAAAGTCTAATTCTATAGTTGATTGAGCTTTGTACAAGTTTTGAGATCCTAATTGTGATCAGGCTAAAATAATTGAGAGTAGGAACATTTACATGTGTAAATGTGAAGAAGTGAAGTTGTAGTAGGCGCAAAATTCGATGCTAATGTTTTGGTCAGTTCTCCTTCCACAGTGTAATGTTTTGAGCAAGCAAGCACTCATTCTTTAAGTTGGAAGGTAAGCTACATATGGCTAAAATCATTTGAATAAATGGTTGTAATTTGGGAGAACTATGTGTTAAAAGTTACAGGTGTCAAAGTCGGTTGTTAAGAAGTATAGTTTTAGACATAGGTGAATTGTTTAGATCATTTCTCAAGATCTACTGAGTCTTTTGAAATGATTTAACTTGGAGAAGGTGTGCAAACTTTATTCAACACCTTTTGCAAAGTTTTATCAAAAACTTTACACAATTGATCAATCAATGAGTGAGATATGTGCAGCAGACCTTCTGAGTCACCCTCTTCACAGTTTGTTCAAGATTTTGATAATTGAGTATTGATCCTCCAAATTGGTAAAGGTTTTGAGTTATTCTTGATATAGAGGTGCTCTAACTTCAAGGATAGCTTATTCTTTTGGAGATTAACACTCTCCATGATAGTCTAGCTTTATATCTGGCTATACTTCCATCTGCAAGCTTCTTCACTTTATAAACCCGTTTATTTCCAATTACCTTCTTACCATTTGGTTTAGGAACAAGTTCCCAATTCTTTTTCTCCTCTAGTGCATTTTATTCTTCCTTCATTGCTTCTTCTCATTGTTTCTTACCTTTTGCATCATCATAGTTCTAAGGTTCTTCATCATCTTTGACCATATATGCATAGCTCAAAAGAAGTATCATAAGAATACCTTTCTGGTTGACTTCTTGTCCTACTTGACCTCCTTGGTTCACATTCTTCATATGTGTCTGGATACATCTCTTCATCAAATATAGGATCATCTTCATTTCTTCTTGTTAATCCACTTTTGGATGTACTTGCTGGCATATACTCTTCATCTCTTTTCACGTGCACAATTGATTTTCCTTTCTCACATCTTCTTACCTCTTCTTCAAATTCTTCAAGTGTACGACTTTGATCTGCATACCAACTTTTTTGTTCATCAAATGTAACATCTCTAGAAATAAGAAATTTTTTGGTTAGAGGATTCCACAACCTGTAACCCATCTGCTTTTCATCATAACCAATGAACACATATTTTTTTGCCTTTGGTTCAAGTTTATGTCTAAGTTGTGATGGCACATAAGCATATGCAATTGATCCAAACACTTTACAATGATCTAGTGTTGGTCTCTTACCCCAGCAAGCTTCATATGGAGTCATTCCATTTAGATCTGTACATGGTAATCTATTCGCAAGATATGTAGCTGTATTTATAGCCTCAGCCCAAAGATAATTTGGACAATTCTTCTCCTTCAGCATAGCTCTAGAAAACTCAACCAAATTGTTGTTTCTTCTTTTTGCTACATCATTTTGTTGTGGTGTATACCTGTAGGTTATTTCTCTATTAATACCTACATTCCAAAGATTAATCATTGTACTCTTGGGAGAAGTATTCTCCCCCTCCATTAGACCTCACTCTTAAGCTTTTGACCTATGAATCTCTCTGCATATGCATGAAAATGCTTGAAAGCTCCAAACACTTCTGATCTTTCCTTCAAAAAATAAAGAGTTATCCATCTTGTAGCATCATCAATGAAAAGAACATAATACCTTGAGCCACTGATAGATCCTTCTTTTGTTGGTCCCCATATGTCTGTATGAATGAGCTCTAGTATTCCATCATGTTTGAATCCTTTCTTTTGAAATAGTAACCTGTGTGCTTTTCCCATCGGACAAACTTCACATTTATAAAACATATGTTGACTATGCACATTTGGTAATCCTAGTACGGACTGATTTGCAACCATAGATTTAATTCCTCTTTCATTGAAATGACCTAATATCTTATGCCAGAGATCAAGTTCTGTAATCGCTCCTTCACCATGTGTGAGTAGAGCTTGACCAGTGTTCCCTTGCACTCTTAAAGTAAAGAGTCTACCTTCTTTCTTACCACAAACAATCTGATTATATCCATTCTCTAGATTTTCAACAAATACTTCTTCATTTGTCAACCTGACTTCAAAACCTTTTTCAACTATCTCTCCCACACTAATCAAGTTTTTAGATATTGTGGGAACATACAAAACATTGGTTAGCAAATCTGCTCCACTCTTGCATTTCACTTTTCCAATTGAATGTACACTATGTCTTGTATTATACCTCTTTGAACTGCATGACTAGAAATACCTTTTTCCAAATCTGACATCAATTCTATGTTTCCTGAAAAATGATTAGAACATCCAGAGTCAATGTAAAATACCTTTAGATCTTCTTTATCTGATGTGCTGATTGAATTCACTGTCAATGATGTATGACTTTCATTCTATGTGTCATTTCCATAATTATAGTAGGTGGTTGTTGGCAGCAGTTAGGGAACCGAAGGAGCCACAAGACGAAGAGAGTCAGAGCGAAGGGACAGCACAAGCAGACATGGCAGTCAAAGAAGATCTGGCAAGTAGGCCATCTAAGTTTTTCAGACATCAAGGAGTTGAGCACACAAGAAGAAAGAGCAAGTAGGGAGCTCAAAGGTATGTATGACAAATCAATAGAGAAAATCCCTACACAAATAGTGATTTTCATCACTAAAAACCATTGTAAATATCATTTCGTATTTTTGTAGCTCCATTTTGTGCAAGCCAAGGAGTCCTTGAGCTTGAGGAGCTTTAGAAGTATCTACCTGCCAATTTTCATACTTTTTAGATCTCGTTTGAGCCCTCTAATAAGCCCTGGAACCTAATTTTTAACTAGGCCAGACACTAGGTATGAACAGGGCCAAAGCTAGTCAAAAACTATAAAAGGAGCTAGAGAGCTCATTTTTGAGGTTGGCTTGTAATTGAAATGAACTTGTAAGAGCTTTTTGAAAGTAATCTAAGAATTCCATTGCTTCTCACTCTTTGTCTTGCCGTGTGTGCGCGTGTGTGTGTATGTGTGTGCATGCTTGTGTGCTTCTCACTCACGCACTTGTGCCTCCACTTGCTCGTGGTCTTCATACCATCCTCACGTCTTCCCGGATTGACATTAAAGGAGGTGCTACTCATCACTGAGCTACACCAAATTTTGGCGCCGTTGCCGGGGATCGAGCTTTGAGGACGAGCGTGTGATGGTAAGACGTAGATTGGAGACGTTGGCGTTGTAGGTAATTTCTTTACTTTTCCTATTTTTCTCTTACTTACCTTACCACCATCATCATCATCACCATCTTCCACCTCCATTTCCATCATCGCGAAAATTTCAGTTTCTTGATCATATCACCTTCTCCACCTCATTTCCCTCATTTCACTTGTGAGAGAGAGCGAGAGAGCGAAATTGTGTGTGCTATTTTTGCATGTTTCTTGAGCTGTCTTGCAGGTACAGGCCGCATCCTCGTCCCCAGCACTCTGCGCAGGTACGGAATTCTTGGTAACTATCTGTGTGTCGTCGACCTCTGTCAATCGCGACCGACAGAAAAAATGCTCAAAGTGCCAAACAAAGTGCAAAACCATGATCTACAGGCCTAGAGCTTCCCAAAAATGTGCTTAGATTTTTTAAACTCCTCAGATTTTTGTCAATCGCGATCGCTCTGTCAATCGCGATCGACAAACCACGACGGACAGACCTGTCAATCGCGATCGACCAGTCAATCGCGACTGACAGCCCACGACGGCTCTGTCAATCGCGACCGACGGAGTCAACGACCGATTGACCACGACTGACGGATCATACGCGTGACACGTGTCAATTGCCATCGAGTCATCAATCGTGATCGACCCATCAATCGCGACTGACAGCCCACGACGGCTCTGTCAATCGCGACCGACACAGTCAACGATTGTTTGACCACGACGGATAGACCCTCGCGACCGACAGAGTCAACGACTGTTTGACCAAGACGGACAGACCCTCGCGACCGACCTGTCAATCGTGATCGACCCATCAATCGCGACTGACAGAGTCAATGACCCTTTGACCACGACTGATTGACTTTTCGAACCACCTGTCAATCGCGATCGACACATCAATCGCGACTGACAGCCACGACGGACCTGTCAATCGCGATCGACACATCAATCGCGACTGACAGAACTTGCGAACGCGTTAGAAGGGAAAATTTGGCCAATTTCCTAGGGTAAAGAATACGGGGCTAATTTGGTCAATTGGTGGGACAAACACTCGGGGTTAGCATTGCATGTTGAGGCCGCAACCCAAGTAATTCAAGAATTTCTGCCTGCTTGATTAAACTGTTTTGAACCCTGTTTTAATCCCTGAAGCTTGAACTGACATAACTTCCTCATATGAAATCCAATTGCCGTGATTCTTGTTTTGTCGGAAAGCAATTGAGAAGCAATTGAGCGCGTCCAAGCAAGGGCTTTGTGCAAGCTTGAGAATCAACTTCTCGAGCACTAAAGAGCAAGGATCAGCAAGAAAGGTTGGAATACTCTCAATTCCCCTTCGTCAATTCCTAGCTTAGGCTAAGAACGACTAGAGGTAGGGTAAGTCAGGGCGACGATAGGCAATTATCAAGTTGAAGCAGACCTAAACTCTCAAGTTCAAGCTAAGGACATAATCTTTGTACTGTCGAGAACTTTAAAGGAAAAGAACTTAACGTGGAACGATCAACTTTAAGTGCGGAACTACACTCAAATATACCTTACGACGTGATATCAGACAAGAATTTTAACACGGGAATTAACTAAAAAGAATTAAGTAACTGATACAAAAGGACTCTGCAACGAGGTTGTACTTTGGGCACAAATTGGCCTACTTAAATAGGCTTATGAACCTTAGATCAGGACGACATCTAGTAAGGGATAGACAAAGCCTTAGGTCTTCAGAGGCTAGTATCAACCACACTGCTAGGTCGTGGGCCCAGTAGTTGAGCCATCACTCATACTACCCTAGCTCTGAGACTAGTGAATCAGAGATGTCTCAAGGCATGGACAGACCTACGGGAAGTTCAGGAGTGCCATACTTGCACAGGGTAGAAGGCCCTTACAAAACGCAGTTGGAATACCTTAGGACCAACCGATTAGGTGCCATCATCTATGAGGACGGCCTAGGAAGATCTGTGGTACAGATTAAGAATCCTGATCAATCCATTGGACTAGAGCGCCCAGCTGTCAAGTTTGAAAATGGAGCATACTTGGACAAAGAAGGAACCATATACGTAGTCACCAGTCACCCAGATAGGACGGACGAATTTGGAAATGTGATCCCAGAAGCGGACTTAGGTGACCTAGAGCGAGGAAACATGGGTACAGAACCTAGAACCCCTCGAGGCAAATCGGTTCTCACTAGGATTATCACACCAGAGTGGATTCCCTAGGATAATAAGAGCATAGATTTGCTCCTCAATTGAGAAACTGACGAAGCCTTTTGGAGGTATAAATCTGATCAGCCAACTGATATAGGAACAATCATGATCTATGAGTTTAAGGATCCTGATAGCCCAGGCAGAGTGACCTACTTAGATCACGCTTCAGAGAGGATCTTTGTGGTGACAGAAAATGATAGGCATGCTTACACTTGGAAAGGTGAAATTATTTTCCCCCAACCAAGATCAAATGTGTCCTACGGTCACCCTGGAGCGGGAACATCCCAAGCTCATGGAACTCAAAGAGACAGAAGTAGAGATAGGCCAGAAGTAAGCTTTGCTAACCCAGGGGGCAGAGAAAGAACGAGGATGGAAACAAATAGAGTAGAGCCTGAGGTACATAGAGCCCCAAGAAATCAAAGGAATATGGAAGACTTCCCTCTACCACGACCTAGAGAACACACCAGGATTTTAAGACCAACTCAGTTAGTCAAGTCCATGAAAAATTACTTCAATGGCACAGGAGACCCATACGATCATGTGGCAGAGTTTAGGCAAGTCTTGAGAGCAGAACAAGTGGAGGACCTATTCACACAATATAATGCCTTTGGTCTAACCCTTAGGAACACAGCCCTTACGTGGTTCCAACCATTAAACGAGAGGTAGTTCAGGAGCATAGACCAACTTCTAGAGGCATTCATTATTGAATTCTCTAAGAGTGGCATAAGACATAATACCTCCTCGCTGATTCACAGCTTCAAGCAAACCCCTCAAGAAACCGTGAGACTTGCAGGAAGAAGATTTAGGCAATACTTGGAGAGATGCCCTGTCCCTAAGCTACCCACACCAGCTAAGCAAGTGGCCCTATTCTTGGACGGACTGCTAAGTACCAAATTAAGATCATATGTGTACTTGAAGGACCCTAGGACCATAGAAGAGTGTGTACGCATGTGCATTGACATCGAGGATAACCTACGGGAGGAGTTAGAGCTTTCCAAGATATACAAAGATTCAGATAGTGCCTCTAACCTCTCTTCCATGCAATCCACATCAATTGAGGAACTTGCACAAAAAGTAGCTCAGAAATTAGGTGTCACTAGCAAACAAATTCCGAGATTTACCCCAGTTAAGAGGTGCTACACTTGTGGAGGCGACCATATGGCGAACGTCTGTCCCATTATGGCTCAACCCCAAGTTAATCCTAGTAGCCAATACTGCACCATAGAACGGAGATACACAAATCACACAGCGCAAGATTGCCCATACAACAAGCAAGCAGTTAGGCAAACCTACCCTCAGACATACCCTCAACAAGGAAGATATCAGAACCAATATCCACCACAACAGTATGCTAGGCCTCAACAAACCTACCAACCCTACCAAAACCAACTGAGACCCCAGCCAGTGCTAGCACAACAACCTCCAGCTCCATCCAACGTGATCCCTGTAAAATATGCAGCTGCAAAAGAGAACCTAAATAGAGCTATAGTCCCTATAACACCATTGCTTTCTGAAAGTGACCCGAGTGACCATAGCTTTGATTCTACACATGTTGATAGCCCCCAGGCCTACTACATGCAGTCTCTTGAGCATGGTGAGTCTTACTATAGTGAAGAGCCGAATGAACCTAGTTGGGAGTCAGATTACACAAACGTCATGTATGCAAACCCCAACCCTAGGCCTCAACCTAGGCAAGTAAGACCCCCATTCCCTAAAGGACCATGCTACAGATGTCAGGGAGATCATCTCATTCGTGATTGTCCCTTACCTCCACCTATGCAACCCTAGTCAGTAACAATTCAAGGCTTTTGCCAAGAGTGTGGAAAGGAGCATCTCTTACGAGACTGCCCTAAGAATCCTACTAATATGCCAAAAATCACTCCTATTAATGTTATTGGGTTAGTGGTAGATTCCACAGGAAGTGTCACTTCCACTGCACCCGTACAGGTAGTCACTAGAGCTCAAGCAGTGCAACAAAACCAAGGAGTAAGCCAGGAAAAGAGCCCAGACGCTAGCGATACTGATAGCCAAAATAAGAAGAGAACAAGAGCTTGGAGAGATAGCCGTGAACGTATGAAAAGGCAATGGGCAAAGAAGATGAGTGAACTTGAGGAACGTCTACGAGAAACCAAGGCCAAAATCATAGAGATCACATCTCAACCGCACTCCCACACATTCCCACCGCTACCATCCCCATCAGCCTCCATAACTCCACCCTCTAATACACCCCACGTAACCCACCCACCACCCCAAGCAGAATCAGTATTAGCTGATCCCACTCCTGAAGACATAGACATGATGCTTAAAGCATATCAGGCCAGAATCCAAGAAGAGCCAAATGTCACGGATCATGACAAGTGCTACCCTAGAGCTGACCTAGAGATAGAAAGAACCAAGCTTTGCACGAAAATGGTCGCATTGGCTCAGACTATGTTTGAAGCCAGTCGCCTTTTCAATTACTCGGGCTCAGCCAAGACGCAATTACACTTGGATGGACTTCTAGAGAAGTTAGAGGGCATAATTGCAAGATCTGCCAAGGAAGAAAAAAATCAAGAAAGAGATAAAGCAAGCAAAACATGACCCATCCCCCATCGAAAGCTTATGTGCCCAATTCCACTGAACCAGACAACCCCCCCTCCCTAGAAAGGATAGAGAATCTAATTGCACAATCACAAAAGGAACCCGCCCCTCAACACCATGACAAGGCTAGTGAAAGAGCAGGTCTTCCTACCCAGAAAGCCTATGTGCCTGAGGCCTACGGGCCTAACTCTACGGAGCCAAACACCTCTTCTTCTATGAATCAATACACACCAGAATTCCTACGAGAGATTCAAGAAGACAAATGGGCTAAAGAGAGTGAAGTACCTCCTCCCATTGAACTGGTGGATGACACACACGAACAATTCCCACAAGACCTTCCTTCCATTTATGGAGAGCAGGAGAGTACCCAATCTCAAGAAAGATTAGACTTCGAGTCTAATTCTTTACAAGAACTACCCCATTTCACAGGCCCATGGGAAGCAAAGTCCACCTGTATGAGAGCACCTACAGTCATGATAAGAAACAAAGATTCAGTCATACCTAGGAACACAAAGGTAGTGAAGAACACCAAAGTGAAGTGCAATCTCACTTTGGAAGAGCTGCTTAAGGTTAGACCAGAAGTGTGGAAACATGTAGCCAACCAAGTGCCCGAAATAGCAAAACCTCGTTCCCAGGTAGGATCCCAGAGAACAGTGCCAGAGATACCCTTGGATAAGATAGGAGATATGTGTGAAGGTGAAGAAGGGAACACCTATCTTCCCATTACCTACCAGGAGTACACCACCAAGGCAATTTTGGACTCAGGTGCAGGAGTTGCAATTGCCACCACTTCACTATGGAAGCGTTGGGGCAAACCAGCACTCAGGCCAACGAGAATGAAATTGCAGATGGCCGATGGTCATATTGAGAGGCCCTTAGGATTGCTAGAAGGAATAACTCTCACCACCTATGGTGTCGAGTTCGAGCATACCTTTGCCATATGCGACTTTAGCAAGAACCATGCCTATGAAATGATCTTGGGACGACCCTTTATGCAACAGTTGCAAGTGGTACAGGATTGGGGAACCAATTCTTTGTACCTGCAGCACTTAGGTGTTACGACCAAAGTCAATCTCAAGGATTACTCTCATAGAGATGTCCCTCCCATCCAATGGAACCCCATCCATAGAGCCAAAGACGATACGGAATCGGTGCATTCCCTAGGATCAGGATCCTCATGGATGCATGAAGACACTCACTTATGGATGTGTAAGGTAGCAGTGGAAGAAGAGAAGAGAGAAAAAGCCAGGGAGATAGGTGCAAAAGAAACCCATAGATCAATCCAAGACCCAGCCTATGCACCTGTAGTTTTTCCAGACGAAGCATTCGAACCTCACGGCTGGGCAGAAATTCTAGCAACCATGGATGTAGCCATCAACGAGGAACAATGGACACCTCACTGTGATGAGGATGGCTATGACATTTCAGTCTTCTCCATAGAGCCAATCATGGGAGAGGCAGTTCTAGAAGAATGCGAACCTAGCCCTGATGCATTTGAGGATGCAAGTGACTCCGATCTAGAGTCAATCATTATGGACCCACCTTTTGCATCAGATGAAGAATACTTCCATGAAGTAGAATTTCAACCCCAGAGGCATGGAGAGCTTACAAATGATGTACGATTAGCCACACATATGACCCCTAAGGAAGAAGGAAAGAAAAGGAAGAAGAAAGAAGTCACACAAGAAGAGGAGGAATCTTTGTTTGAGGTCCCAGAAAATTTTAAGAAGTATGAGATAGATGACAGGAGAGTCATGATCAGAATGCCTAAACGAGAAACACAATCAGGAGAGGCCTATGATAACAAAGAAACCACAAAGAAAATTGTGGTAGCCATGGAAGAGGGAGAAGAGAGATGCACTTACATAGGACATGACCTGACGGAAGAAGAAGAGCAAGAATTGATAGCCTTGCTAAGAGAATACAGAGACGTGTTCGCTTGGAGTTACAAGGACTTGAAAGGTGTGGACCCTGACATATTCTCACACACTATCCCCATGACCTCAGATGCCAAACCCTCTAAGCAAAAGCCATATACATATAATGATGATTATGATGCCAAGATCAAAGAGGAGATAGATAGACTGGTTGAAGCTGGATTCATCTATGAAATTGAGCACACTGAGTGGGTATCCCCCATCGTAGTGGTGCCCAAGAAAAATGGAAAGCTGCGTGTGTGCATTAACTTGAAGAAGGTTAATGCAGCCACAATTCGAGATAACTATCCGCTTCCCATCACATAACATCTCTTAGAAAGAGTAGCAGGCAAGGAAGTGTACAGCTTCCTCGATGGATTTTCGAGCTACAATCAAGTAGCCATAGCTCCAGAAGATCAGCATAAGACAGCTTTTGCCACAGAGTGGGGTATATTTGCCTTTCGTGTAATGCCATTTGGGCTTACCAATGCACCAGCTACCTTCCAGAGACTAATGTGCCATGTATTTAAGGAGTTCCTGAGGAAGAATTTAGAAGTCTATGTTGATGATCTTTGTGGTCATTCCAACATTAGACAAACCCATATTCCTGAACTCAGACAAATCTTTGACAAATGTAGAGAATATCAAGTCTGTCTGAACCCAGAAAAGTGCATTTTTATGGTCAGGCAAGGCAAGATTCTAGGACACATAGTGTCAAAGAATGGCATATCCACCGATGAAGAGAAAGTAAGAGCCATAGAAGAGCTACCTAGGCCAAGGAATGTCAAGGAAGTACAAGCTTTCATGGGACATTGTGGTTACTACCGCCGGTTCATTCACATGTATGCTGTCATTGCAAAGCCCATGTACGGACTTCTGACTAACTTTGAGTGGACTGAGGAATGTGAGAATTCCTTCCAGGAGCTTAAACGAAGATTATGTTCAGCACCAATCTTGACCACACCAGACTGGAATAAGCCATTCCATGTTCACGTGGATGCATCCAATTATGCTATTGGGTGTGTACTCACGCAGCCTATCGGTGAAGGTAATATGGATCTTCCAATTGCCTATGCATGTAGACAATTGAATGCAGCTGAACAAAATTATACCACTATGGAGAGAGAAGGACTAGGCATGGTGTATGCGGTTAAAAAGTTTAGACATTATTTGCTTGCAAAAAAGTTTAAATTTTTTACTGATCATCAGGCATTGCTATACCTCGTAAACAAGCCATGCAATACAGGAAGATTAGTAAGATGGTTTCTCTTACTAATGGAATATGATTTTGAGGTTGTGGTAAGGAAAGGGAAGACTCATTTGAGAGCGGATCATCTCTCTAGGCTCACATCTGGAGAAGCCCCACAAGGAGTGTCAGATGACCTTCCTGATGCTTACTTGTTTAATTTGGAAGTTGTACCGTAGTGGGCTAAGCCATTAGTGCCAGTATTGACGTACGGGCCTAACCACCCAGTAATAGCCACACAGGATAGACAGGTAGTAAAAGCCCAAAAGTACCACATCATGGCTGGAAGTATGTACAAGCACACAGATCAAGGGATCTTGGCTTGTTGTGTAGAAGAGGACGAGTATGCGAAGTGGTTGCAATTAGCACATGTGGGTGCCTTAGAGCAACACTACTCAAAGCGACGAACCCTACAGACACTAAGGAGACTAGGAGTACATTGGCCAACTATGGAGGCTGATGTCCAAAAGTTGTGCAAGGAATGCCCAATCTGCTGCACTAAACCCCCTGTGGAACATGCCACTCTTTATCAAGTGTCCATAGTGCCAGATTGGAGTGAACCTCTAGTATCCTTCTTAAGGACGAGAACATTCCCTCTAGACATGACTCTGGTTAGGCAAAGGAGTTTAGAACAAGAAGCCCAGGATTACTCACTTATTGGTGATAATCTATACAAACGTGGTAAAGACGGTTACCTGAGACTATGTGTCCATGAGAGTGAATATCTCAAGATCTTGGACACTGCTCACCAAGGTGTAGCAGGAGGACACTTTGGACCAGATCAAGTGATCAAGGCAATACTATTTGCGGGCTTCTGGTGGCCGACCCTTCACATGGATGCACATACCTATGTGAAACGGTGTGATGTCTGTCAGCGAACTCAGTATCCTATACGCAAAGATGAGATGCCACTGAAGCCTATGATGGGTGGACGTGCATTCTCTAAGTGGGGAATAGACTTCGTAGGTCCTATTAATCCCCCAGCTAAGGGTTCCCATGCAGAATATATTATTGTTGCGAAAGACTATCTAACAAATTGGGTAGAGGTAAAAGCCATAATGAAGAACGATGCTCAAACAACAACTAAGTTTTTATTTGAGAATGTGTTCACTAGATACGAGCTACCTATAGAGCTAGTTAGTGATAGAGGCACTCACTTCTTGAATGAAGTTATTGAAAACCTGCTCCAAGAATTCTTGGTAGTGCATAAGAAGTCTGCCCCCTATCACCCTCAAGCAAATGGCCAGGCTGAGAGCACCAACAAGATCTTATGCAATGTACTGACGAAATTAGTGAACAATAAACGCTCTGATTGGGATAAACAGCTACACCATGCTGTTTGGGCATACCGAGTCGCCTACAAAACGGTACTCCAAGCCACCCCCTTTCAGATGGTATTTGGCCAAAATGCAGTGCTACCGTTGGACTTCCTAATACCTACAGTGAAAGTAGCACAAGAGCATGAATGGATGGGTCATGAACTCTCCTCTAGGATCTTCGACCTTGAACGATTAGGAGAAACAAGACTGAGGGCAGCTGCAGGGATATATGCAGCTAAGAAATGACAGAAGGCATACTTTGATGCCCACGTTAAGGATAAAGGTTTAAAGGCAGGCGACTTAGTTTTAGTCTACACATTGAAGCAACATGCGAGGAAACTGGAGAAGAGAGGCTACGGACCCATGATCATTAACAGAATCTCAACAAGTGGAGCAGTGCAACTAGCAAAATTAGAAGGCGATGTTCTCCCAAGTTATATCAGCGGATGCAGAGTCAAGTTGTATCAGGAACCTCTCACAGAGGAAATGCTAAGTCGACTCAATACTGCTAAGAAACGCAAAGAGGAAGAAAAGCGAATTCGAGAAGAAGCTCAAGCAGAAGACCTAGAGCGCATACGGAGAATGAAATTAAGAAGACAAGGTAGAGAGCACCCTAGGCAAGATGCATATGCAGATCAAGGATATGATGTGGCTATGTGTGAAGTTTCAGGTGTTAGCTCACATAGGATAACTGATCGACGTCCTTTCATAACCTTAGATATAGGACAAGGAAAGAGTGCAAGGACTGTAAGAGCCTTGATTGACTCAGGTGCAGCCACTAGTGCTGTTAAATTGTCTTACTGTCAAGAGTTGAAATTAATTGTCAATCCTGTGGAAGCATATCTCATAGGATTGGGAGGCGTGGAAACCCCTTGCATGGGCGAGGTGGAACTTCCCCTCTATATTCATGATGAGGCAATGACAGTTAAAGTACTAGTATGTCAAGATGAGGACCTCACTGAACCCCTTGTCTTGGGTCAAGACTGGATCTATGACCAAGCAGTCAACTTAAACCTAAGAAGTGGACTTCTTCAGGTATGGGTGAATCAAACTAGAATTACAATGGAGTTAAATAATGGAGCACTCAAGGAACTAGAAAAGGCACGGACTCCTGGTCCCTCCAGGGGTACACATGAAGTTGACCATGCTATTCTTGTCCAAGGCTATGTGATGCAGAAGAATGAAGATCTCAAAAAAGGAGTCAAAACCACAATGGAACTCCCTTCTTTTCCAAAGGCCAGAAGGAGGCAGCAACTAAGGGCAGATCAATCACTGAAGACTCTCCAGGCGAGAGACCAAAAGAATGCGCGAAGCAGAACAACTCAGCCGATGAAACAAATGTGGGTGCAAAAGGGCGAGCTGTCGACTGTAACCAAGTCGCAACAACGGTCTCAACTTCCTATTAGTAATCCACGACTTGATACTAATAAGAAGACTCCTAAAACCTCTGTTGAGAAAGTGAAATCTATTTGGATACCCAAGAAGTTGATGAAGGCTAGGCCACAATCAAGACAAATTTGGGTGCCTAAGGCTTACTTGCAGGCTCAAATATCTATCCAGACACCACCCCCTGTACAACATGGTCCATCTCCTCTCACCTCTGATACTCATTCTTATATATACCTCACACACAAACACACATTCACCTGTAAGCACGAGAAGAATCATGTGGAAATGGATCCCTAAAAAGCCTCATTTCCAAGCCGATACCCTCACTGTGCTTTCAGGCCCTTCCACCAAACCACGACACAAAACCATACGTTGTGTCTGGCGTCCTAAGATGTGTGACAAAACCCCTGACCCTTCCTTGTAAATTCACGTCCAACTACTAACTACATCACTCAGACACCATAGCTTTCCATTTAAGCTCTTCTCTCCACTAACTGCACACACACTCATCGAGCACTCACTGACCCACTGACTCATCATCTACCTCATGTTAATGTTGTAACGGGGACAACAACGGTTTTATTCTGTCCATTACAATGTTAACACATGGCTCTATATTCTCACAGAACCAACAAGCAAGCAGTGCCATGGCAGATGCTGGAGGTTCCAGTTCTCACGCCGGATCCAGCGCACAGATTGTGGATATAGAAACACTCCTCCTCGAACCACATCTCACCGAAAGACCGCAAGAGCTTCAAGCTGTGCATGTGCTCCCACTTCAGGATCCTCCTCAGGGACACACCTCTCAAGTGGGCAAACACGCTCATTGGTTCAGTGATGTTGTAGGACCATTGGGTGATGGAACCTATTTTTGGGAAGCTGAATTGGAGTTTAATGGTAAATGGGGACGCTACCATTTTATCACACGCGAATTTGAGAGCTATCAGAATTCCGAAGTAATGCGTTCGGTATGGACCAAAGCGGGCCTGGACAGTTATTTCAGGGCCCACTTACCGAAGCCAGATTTCTTACGTTGTTCTTATCTTATCAGTACCATCACTCCTAGCAGGGCCAAGGGAGGCGACAGCACTTTTGTGTTACCCTCACTGTTGCCGGGCCACGAACTTAAAAGATTCAAATTGACCCTCAATCTGGTACGAGAAGCATTGGACATGCATGGTATGCACATTCCTACTGAAAAGGAAACAATGGTTCCAGGCAGAATGAAACATAAAGATCTCAATAAGCTGAAGGATATGGTAGCAATGACACCGACCATCGCTCTTCACCTACGGACCGTCATGCAGCATTTTGCTTTTCCAGCCCAGGAAAGATTCACCATGCCACCAAAGAAGATATGGTTTAGCTTGTATTTGGCAGAGACAGAAAACCTCCCTATCAACGTACCACATTGGATCATAGATCATATCCAGCTAGCCCATCAACGGTGGAACAAGAAGTAGAAAAATGTGCTCCACGGGTGTTGTGCTCTGACCAAAATAATCTATCGATGTCTAGCCTATGACGTGCCTATTCAGCGGGCACTCGTATGGTCCCGGGCCCAGGAGTTCCAGAGAAGGCTATCAGCGACAGGTCCTCCATCAAAGAAGATGAGAGGGGGAGTCCAATTACCCTGCGCTCAACCAAGGGGAGCCACCACTACACCAGAAATTACCCCTCCCCAGACACGATGCATTAGACCATTCACCATTCGGCTACCAAGACCAAGTACAGAGGGACCCAATCTGGTGTTTCCACCCGTCCCATCAGACTTGGAATTTCCACAGGGCTTTACTCTCAATGATCTCACTGATGAAGAAGTGGCTAGAATGATCTACGACTCTAATCTCGAAACGGAAACAGAGCGAGCTCAGGAACCACAAATCCATACAACAACGTCAGCCCCCACCCGACCGCAAGTTGTAGAAGTCGACGTAGATGAACAAGAGACCGAACAAGAGGAAGAAGCCTACGAAGAACAAGAGTATGATGAACTTTCAGAGTTAGCAAGTGCCCCAGCGTATTCGGCTCAAATAAAAAGACTATATCGAACCATGAAGCTAGTTCAAGAACAGCATAAAATGTCACTTGAAGCAGGCAAGAAACTCATGAACCAATTGCTGGCAGAGGAAGGTGTGGATGATATGTTCATCGAGTCCATCAACCTACATGCCGATGCAGTAGGATTGGATGAGGCCATTCATGAGGCAATGGCCTACATTCACCGATTTGAGAAAGGAGTTCCCGCCCGTCCCATGAGGTCCGGGAAACAAATTCATATCAACGTATCAGCACGAGGAAATACAACGCAAACAGACGAACATCAGGAAGCACCACTGTCACCACCCTCCCCACCTCTCACTACACAACTCACTCCACCACGTGACACTATCGCCACCACGTCCACTATCACCACAATCGTCATGGGAATTCCACTCTCTCCGGGAATCCAATTCGGGGGAGTCACTATGCCCACCTTCACCACTCTCTTCACTAACGTCACATCCACCCCACCCACGGTCACTCAAACATTTGACACTATGGAAACATCTCTTGCCACAGCACCACTCCCATCCCCCATGCAACCTCCATCCCCCATACCCCCTCCACCCACATCTCCACTTGACTCCACATCATTCACAACTCCCTTTCCCGTCCCCATTTCCCCTGCATCTTCATCTCTCCCTGCATCATTTAATGTAAATAGTATATTCCTAGCTTTAAATCAATGTGTCTATCAACTTCAGAATGAGTATCGAGCTCTCGACGATCGTTATCATCAAGTGATCACTACCAATCAGAAACTTCAGAGCCGCCGAGGAAGAAAATGCAGAACTCAACCAACGTTACACCACGCTCGAACATGCCCACCAAACACTCCTAGAAACTCCCCAACCATCACAACAGCCGGGCACCAAACAACTCGAGGCCTTGCTGGACGTATACCAAGCTGATAATCTCAGAGTCCGGCGTAACTTGGCACTCCTCAGAAAACACATGGCAACCGCCCTTGAAGAAAACAAGAGACTGCAGCAGCAAAATGAAGCAAATCTAGAAGCAGCAATGGAAGGCTCTCCCCACGAAATTGATCTAGAGCAGTTTAAAGCCGTACCCTCAGAGACAATGAAGACCATCTTGGAAAGCTATGCAGATCTATTAGATGCTCATGATGAGTTGGAAAGGGAACGTGATGAGCTACGTGGCCAGCTCAAGGAACAGGAGGCTCCAACCAAGGTAATAGAACCGGCCTCGACTTCAGAGGAAGTGAAGGCATTGACAGAGCAGGTGGTTGAGCTCCAGAAAAAGTTACTAGAGTATGAAAGGCAACCCTCTCCAGTTATAGAACCTGAGCCAGAAGACTTGGTTCCCATTGAGGTAGATGATTCGTACGAGGAACCATACGTTCCTATGCCAATGCCAGGAGGGCAACAAACCTCAGAGGGAATGGATACCTTAGAAGTGGAAGCACCTGAATGGCTTCAGTTGTTAGAGAAGACAGCGAACACCCACGATGAACGAGTAGCAATACAAATCCAATCATTAGCCAAATTAGAAGACATTGTCATCAAGTCCGAGTATTTCAGACGTATGTCCCATCACAGGTGGATAGGGACCAATGATGATCAGTATGTGCCATATTGCATACTATTGGCTGATTACAACGCAGAGATCCAACGACAATGTGGGAAGGCCCCCACCTTTGCCACCCAGTTTGGCCCCGACGATATACCAGAGAGTGCAAAAAGAGGTTCTATTCATCAACCCACTTGGAGGATCCGTCTCTTGGAGACTTATCCTGAAATGGTACGAACCTGGAATAACATGCCCCTGTTTATTAAGTACAATCCTTGTTATGCCCCAGTCCTACGAAGACGCACATGGCCCGAATTCACCATTGTTGTCAAGAACATCAAAAGCTGTGCCAAGTGGCTAAATTATGTTTATCTAGCACCTCCACGAGGACCTCCCACTGTAAATTACATGATTTCTACTATCAGACACTGGAGCACTCGACTACGCAATACACCCGATGTGATGGCACAAATGTGTATGAAAATATTTGAATTAATGCTGATCACATTCAGGACATTTAAAAACATTAAGGATCCCCACTTCTCAGGAGCAGGCTTCGTTACAGGCAACCAAGACCTAGTTTACGACATGAGCACCACCCCATCAATAGAAGTAATATATGCTTGGCACGCCAGAATAAAGTACCTCCCCGCTTGTTTTAAACAGACATTCGAGGAGATGTTCATAACGGGATTCTGGGAATATCACTCAGAAATTTTTGTACCCAGGCCTTCACATCTCCTCCACTTATTTGCTGTGGAGAGAACCATACATTCAGAACAACTGCGGGTGCCACACCCGGACGTACCAGGACCAGTGAATTGGGACGCATTATTAACAGATCTAGCACGGGGGCTCATATTAGAAGAACATCACCTCGCTTCTGACGTCGTCCAATACTACGTTCAACGAACATCTAGACAAGGGTCTGTCAGGGGCGACAGACGCGAGAGTGGGGGGGGTGTTGCCAGCAGTCAGGGAACCGAAGGAGCCACAAGACAAAGAGAGTCAGAGCGAAGGGACAGCACAAGCAGACATGGCAGTCAAAGAAGATCTGGCAAGTAGGCCATCTAAGTTTTTCAGACATCAAGGAGTTGAGCACACAAGAAGAAAGAGCAAGTAGGGAGCTCAAAGGTATGTATGACAAATCAATAGAGAAAATCCCTACACAAATAGTGATTTTCATCACTAAAAACCATTGTAAATATCATTTCGTATTTTTGTAGCTCCATTTTGTGCAAGCCAAGGAGTCCTTGAGCTTGAGGAGCTTTAGAAGTATCTACCTGCTAATTTTCATACTTTTTAGATCTCGTTTGAGCCCTCTAATAAGCCCTGGAACCTAATTTTTAACTAGGCCGGACACTAGGTCTGAACAGGGCCAAAGCTAGTCAAAAACTATAAAAGGAGCTAGAGAGCTCATTTTTGAGGTTGGCTTGAAATTGAAATGAACTTGTAAGAGCTTTTTGAAAGTAATCTAAGAATTCCATTGCTTCTCACTCTTTGTCTTGCCGTGTGTGCGCGTGTGTGTGTATGTGTGTGCATGCTTGTGTGCTTCTCACTCACGCACTTGTGCCTCCACTTGCTCGTAGTCTTCATACCATCCTCACGTCTTCCCGGATTGACATTAAAGGAGGTGCTACTCATCACTGAGCTACACCAGTGGTGTTGTAGGATTGATTTTGTCCCAACTTCTTCCTCCACCTCTACCATAGCCTCCTCTTTGACTTTGTCTACCTCTTTGAAAATTACTTTGATTTCTTTCACCTTTGCCTCTGCTATTGGTATTCTAATTTTGATTTAATCCTTGATGATTGTGCCAAAAGTCATGAGCCAAATGATTGCTCAATCCACAGATCAAGCAAGCCTTCTTATTATTATTCTGATTACATCTTCGTCTTCCAAAACCTCTTGTTCTTCCTCTGCCAGTGCTTTGTTGTATAATAAACTTGAGAACTCGATTCCTCTTCATCCTTTGCTTTACCTTTATCTCCTTTCTTCTTGTTCTTCATGTACATTGCAAAACTTTTTCCTTTATCTGCATCTCCCTTCAAGTCTTGCTCAAATGTGAGCATCAAACCAAGCAACTGATTCAAATCTGGAACATAATGATTCAATAAAAGTTCTGATGACAAGACAAAAGGATTCCAGCTTTCATCTCCTCTCAACCTGCAAGCAATTGAGCAATTAATCTTTGATCTTTAACATCTTCATATATGGATCCAAGAATATCTGCTAGATCCTTCATCTTAGTGACATAATCACTAATACTTTGACTTGGCTTCTTCTTGAATGTAGTAAAGTCTAGCCATAGACTTGGTTTCCTTGCTTTGATAGTACTTTGGAAATGATATTCCAATGCATTCCATATATCTTCAGTTGATTCCAATCGTCTGATGTGTGGTAGCAAATGATCTGAGATTGTATTGTAGATGTAACCTTTTGCACTTGCATCCTTCTTCTACCAATGCTTTAAAGCATCCAGTTCCTCTTTCTTTGGTCGGCTTTCATCTTCAAATACTGGCTTCTCTTCTTCACATGTTATGTACATCATGAGATCCTTACTCATAAGTAAGGCTTCCATTCTCATTACCCATGCAAGATAATTATCTTTGTCTAGTTTGTCAATGGAGATATGATCTGCCATAATTCTTTTCTTCTACTTCAGCCTGTCAGCTTAAAGGATAAAGAATAATATCTTTTGGAGTTCTTTGTTAATTTATGAATATAATTTTGAAATAATATTCCGATGCCTTGTGTATTTGAATGCTTCAGCTTTCAAACTTTAATGAAAACTTTCCAAAAGTTCTTGTACCT
Source organism: Ceratopteris richardii (assembly GCA_020310875.1). NCBI lineage: Eukaryota > Viridiplantae > Streptophyta > Polypodiopsida > Polypodiales > Pteridaceae > Ceratopteris > Ceratopteris richardii. The sequence continues at coordinate 34,445,464 of CM035434.1, read as the reverse complement.
TTGATGCCTTCTGCTCTCTAGAACCTTTCTACTCTTATACCACTTGTTGATGTGTGAAACATCACAAGAAATGAATTAATGTGATAGTAGAACACCTCTATCGTCACCATTAACTCAATGCTTCTCCAAACTTTGAAAAATGATAGCTTAAACTAAGGACTTTGCTTCTTCAGAGATTTCTAGTCACTAAAATGACATACCTTCACTGTTTTGCTTATTTCTCTTAGCACAGATATTATTTATCCAAGAAATTTTGATGGATGAAAGTATAAGAAAAGAGCTTTCCAACAAGCTATTAGCTCCTAGAAATTGAGCACCACATAGCAAGTTATGGCCTTCATAAGACGACCTTGTATGAGCTACCAAAATTGGATATTTTACATGTTTTAGCCAAAATTATGTTCGTGTAATGCAAATTCGATGCCTAACACCAACTTGCAACAAGAATTCGATGCCAGGCATCGAATTAGTTTGTTTTAGGCCACTTTTTCAGCACTTAGCTACCCCCGTGAACCATAGGCATGAAAGAAAGAACTTTTATGTGGGAATTCGATGGTAAGTATCGACTTCGCGCTGAAACTCAATGCCAGGCATCGAGTTGCTCCAAAAACCTCATGTTTTCAAGAAGATTTAACAATAGTTAGAAGTCAGAGAAGAAAATTAGAACTTATTAGTTCAAAATCGATGCCAAGCATCGATTTTCTTGGAAAAATTCAACTTTTGAGATCATTACACAGTAGGCAAAGCATGGAGATGGAGGAGAGAGTCTCATACACAGAACTTTACTTAATTCTTCTCATAACTATGAAAAACTTAGAAGTTTACAAGTGCTTTCTCACCTAGAGAAGCCTGACTATGCTCAGTCATACAAAATAAATTTTTTCTACTCTAACTACCTCTTGTCTCTTTCTCTCTATCACTTCCTCACTGCGTGAGTTGATACAAACTAAGTTGTATAGATTTTCTCAATCTCGTGATTTTTGGAAACTCTAGAACTAAAGTTAAAACTAACTTTACAATTATAATACATGTGTGAAATTTTCCCTTCACATAGGCATGTGCTTTTCTTCTTAAACTTTGACCTTTAACTTTATGTCCAATTTGTGATTGATTCTCCAACACTTTAGTGGGACATCTATAAAGTACATATGTTGCACACATAACAACCTCAAGCTAGAAACTATGTGTAAATCCAGACTCTTGACCATACACCTCACCATCTCTATGAGTGACATGTGCTTACATTTAGCAACTCCATTATGTTGAGGTGTATAGGGCACTGTACACTGATGTTTTATCCCACATTCAACATTTGACAATGTAAAAGAACTACCATCAGCAGTAGTCAGAATGATCTTACCAACTCCCATGATAGGATAAGAGGAGTTGTTGGCACATGTGAGGGTATTTCCTGTAGGTACAAGCTCAAGTGAAGTGAAGAAACTGTGCTGCGAGGTAATATGTTTGGTTGCCCTACTATCAAAGTACCAAACAACTGAGTCTAGTGTAGACATACATTGTTCAGGAGAAAATGGGTCAAAACTACAAACGGTAGTAAATTCCCATTCTTCATTCTACACTAGATTAGTAGACTCTATTTTTGGTGTAGAGGCCTTTGCAACAACCATTCCAGCCTCTTTTTTCTTTGCCTCTTTTGTAGCCAGCTTCGAACAATTCTTTACCACATGATCATTTGCTTTATAGTAGTTGCAAAACAATTTTTGCTTTTCTTTTTTCTTCTCTTCTCCGTATTCCTTCTTCGATGGTGTAGAATTAGTAGATTTTTGCTTACTAGTAGAAGAGTTCCATTTACCTTTGCCCTTTTGACTAGCCAAGAAAGCTTGATCTACAACATGCATAATGGACTTGTTCTGTCTAGACTGATCTTCCTGCAACATGACAGAGACCAACTCCTCAAATGTTAAGGCATTTGGATTGCCTTTCATCATCAAACAAAGAGAAGACCATTCAAAACACTCTGCAAACTATTAGGCAAGACTTCATCAGAAAAAAATAATTGTTCCTTCAAATCTTTGATCTTTGCTAGAAAACTATCCATTGAATCACCTTCATTCATATGCTCACTCTCCAATTGTTTTCGGAGGTAAGCAACACGAGCCTCATTTTTAACCTTGTACAATGTGATAAGTGTATCCCGAGCATCCTTAGCTATTCTGCAAGAGCAAATGTGAGGAATAATGGCACATTTGATAGGAAAGGCGATCAATGTATGTGCGTGAGCATCTTTGCCATCTCATCAAATTTGCTTTGCAGTAGGTGCAATAGAAACTGTAGCACGAACAGGAACATGAAGAATATCGTCATCTTCAATGTCTTCTACATCAGCTTCAGTACCTATATTTATAGGTGTAATAGGAAGTTTGTCAACACCCTGCACAATATTCTATAGTCCTTTTGCGACCAATACATGATGCATCATATAAGCCCACAATGGGTAATTTATACTATCCAACTTATCCGCCAACACACAAAATACATCACTACTTTCAACCATGGACACTAACTAAAATACCATGATGTAGAAAAATGACTATATCTGAAAAAGTTGAACAGAACTACCCTGACAAGTTCTGCTAAACCTGTGGCCAACTTCAAGATGCTTATATTGGCAAACCAAAACTTTTATATACCTTTGGCACAAAAAGAGAAAATAGCCTACAAAAGCGTTGCAATAGTGCATTCGGAGGCCAAAACAAGTTCAAATCACGATTCTGAGACTGTGACTGGAGGGGTGTTGACAATGCCCTAGATGAAGCAACTACCTGCTCTCATACCAATTGTTGGAGTTCAAGGTCTATGGAAGCACACAAACAACACAAGGAAGAAGAAGAAGCTTGGAGCACAAAACACAATACTGAATGTATTACCACTAGAATGTACAAAGATAAGTAACCCATTAGGGCAATAGGCCTATATACAATCCGTGGGAAAAAAACCTCCTAAAGAGGGAAAAAAGTGCCCCGGTGGTCCTAGTGTGTTCACACACATCACTACCTAAATATATCAACACACACATGCATGGAAACAATGGAAAAAAGGTGGGGAGGGGTTAGAAAACATATCCAAGCACATTACATGTCATAGACACACACACACACACAAGCTCACAAAGAACGAGATAAGAGAGAAAGGAGAAGAAGTTATGAGATTTTTTTCTTCAAGTTAGTCTTCTTACAAAATAAAAAGTCTTTACAAAGGATTCACCAAGTGACTTATATACATGTGCCCTTATTCTGTTCCTTTCATGCAACTAGACTAGCACTTTTAGGAAATTCCTTATGAACTACATATCCAGAAACATCTGAAATGTCGATGCCCTTTCACACCCTCACTAGCCTTCTTACATGCCTCACTTGCTGCAACATACTCTGCTTCTGTGGTGGAAATAGTTGTACATTCTTGAAGATGAGATCTCCAAGAGATAGCACCTCTAGCAAAATGAAAAATGTACCTTGATGTAGACTTACAATTGTCTACATAACCAGCATAGTCAGAATCTGTGTAACCAATAATGGATTCTTTTCCTCTACCTAAGCATAGACACTTGTCCTTAGTGCCACTCAGATATCTTAAAATCATCTTGATTGCTTCCAGTGTTTCTTTCCAGGATTAGACATATATCTGCTCACAACTCCCACTACAAATGCAATGTCTAGTCTCGTAGCTACCATAGCATACATGAGACTACCAACAGCAGATTGATAGGGAATTTTCGTCATGAATTCCTTTTCTTCATCTGATTTGGGGCAATCATCCTTGCTGAATTTCACATATGTGGGTAAAGGTGTACTCAATGCCTTTCAACGCTGCATATTGAACCTGTGAAGTACTTTGGATATGTACTCACTTTGAGACAAGTATATGCATCTTTTACTCATATCAAGACTAATGCGCATGCGAAGAATATGTTTGGCATCCCCCAAATCTTTCATATCAAATGTCTGACTCAACTTCTTTTTGAGAATTAACAAGTCATAACACGACTTCCCAACAATCAACATATCATCAACATAAAGTATCAAGCATATCAAGTTGCCATCTGAGCGTCTTTTTGTGTAGAGACAATGATCCTCATTACTTCGAGAATAGCCTTGAGACTTCATAAGAGCATCAAACTTTTGGTACCATTGTCTAGGGGACTGTTTAAGTCCATACAAGCTCTTCTTGAGCTTAGAAACTAGAATTTCCTTGCCAGGAACTACATAACCCTCTGGTTGTTCCATATAGATCTCATTTCTAAGATCTCCATGTAAGAAAGCAATTTTCACATCCATTTGGACTAGCTCTAAGTCTCCATTGCAACGAATCCAAGCAACATGTGCAAGCTAGTCACCTTGACCACTGGAGAGAAGATTTCCTCGAAATCAACACCATGTTGTTGCTTAAAACCCTTTGCAATAAGTCGTGCTTTATACTTTGGAGAAGCACTATCTGATGTGAACTTCAGCTTATATCCCCATTTACATGGTAAAGCTTTCTTGCCCTTTGGCAAAGGTACTAAATCCCAAGTACCATTCTTGTGAATAGAATCCAACTGACTCTTCATGGCATGGTCCCACTTCACATGATCCTCTGTCTGCATAGCCTCTTTGTAGCAAGAAGGCTCATCGACATCTGTTAGCATAACAAAATCTAAACCTGGAACATATCTATCAGGTGGATGTGAGACACATGCAGAACGTCTCAATGGTTGCTGAGCAGGAACATGTATAGACTGATCTGAATGGACATTCTCTTGAACATCCCTATGTGCAACATTTTTATGCATACTAACTAGAGGACTAGTATCCTCAAACACCACTCTTCTCACTTCAACCTCCTTAATGGGATGTTTATGCATCTTAGACTCACTGAAAATGGCATCACTACTTTTGATCACTGACTGCGTTTCAGGATCCCATAAGCGATATCCAAATTGTCCTTCACGACCATATCCAAGAAAAATGCATTTCTTTGACTTATGGTCCAACTTTTGTCTAAGATTCTTGGGTATATGAACATATGCTTCACACCCAAAAACTCAAAGATGATCATAATATAGTGGCTTCCCTGTCTATAACTCTTGTGCCACTTTCAGACCTTTCACAGTACTAGGTGAAAGGTTAATCACATGAACAACAGTCAATACTGCTTCTGCCCAAAAACCTTGTGAGAGGTTTGCATGATGCAACATAGAGACTACTCTATCTTGAATAGTTCTATTCATCCTCTCAGCTACACAATTCTGTACTGAGTATACGGAGCTGTAAACTCTCTATGAATCCCTCTAGATTGACAAAAAAGGCTGAATTCATGTGAGGTATACTCACCCCCAGTATCTCAACATAAAGCCTTAAGCTTAGTTCCCCTTTCAGTCTCAACCGAAGCAAGCCATTTTCTGAAAGTAGGGAATACATCTTCCTTCGATTTGATAGGATATACCTAGACTTTTCTAGTAGCATAATCTATGAAAGTGACAAAGTAAAGAGAACCACCTAAGGATCTAGTGGGCATAGGACCACACACATCTGTATGAATGAGATCTAAAGTCTGGATTGAAGAGTCAAATGTGTTCTATGCACAATTCTGGTTTGCTTTCCGTATTGACAATGCTCACAAAATGAAAAATCGGAGAAAGATAACACTGGTAAGTAGTCATAACGAGAAAGATTTTCCATTCCACTATGAGTTATGGCCCAAACGACCATGCCAAATACAAGCCATAGATTGTTCAGTAACAGCTAACAAGTGTTCTTTTTGTGATACAAATAAAGGATAAAGTGAGCCAACTTTGCTTCCTTTTGCAATAACCATATTGCCCTTTGATATGCGAAAGGACTGAGCATAGAAGACCACCTTGTAACCAAGGTCATCAAGTTGACCAACTGACATCAAACTGTGTGATAACTGAGGTACATGGCATACATTATGCATAGTAAATTTTGAACTATCAATGGACTGCACAAGCACATCTCCAATCCCCACAACATCACACTGGTAAGAGTCACCAAGTCTCACGGTACCAAGAGACTTTGCTGCATAATTAGAGAACCATTCTCTATGTGGTGTCGCATGGAAAGAAGCACCAAATCTAGCAGTCAGGTGTGGGAAAAAGAATCAGCCATAAGAGCCTCAGTTGGCACAGTACTATCAAGTGTCAACACATCAACATCATCAGAAATAGCATTAATTTCTTCAATCTTCACAATCGAAGTAGGTGGTGCAAGTAACTATTTAACATGCCCATCAACATTCTATCCTTTACCTTTAGCATTCTTTAATGCAGAACAGTCTTTCTTCATGTGTCCTTTCTTATGACAATAATGGCATTCGTTATCCCTCTTCCTTGATTTACTTTTACGCTTATTCCGTTGACCATTCTTTTCCTTGTTCTGGCTCCTACCACGTTGTTGATTATTTCCTTGGTAAGAATCACTAACGTTATATGCATCTCCACTCTGAGTGCCAACCATAGATTTTCTATGAATCTCCTCACTCAAGAGTGATCCACATATGTCATCATAGACGAGTTTACCACCAGGCGCACTGTTGCTAATAGCTGTGCAAAATGTATCACATGATGATGGAAAGGTGCATAACAACAATACTGCTTTCATTTCATTATCCATATCCATTTTTTGAGCCTGTTACTAGGAGAATATAGCATCAAACTCATTTACATGAGTAGCAACACTATTTGTGTCCTTCATATGAAGGTCATATAATTTTCTCATCCAATATACTTTATTTGATGCCGTCTCTTTTTCATATGTATTGCATAACTTCTTCTAAAGCTCCTCTGCACTTTCACAGTCTAATACTGTAAAGTAAACATTATCTTCCAGGTGCAAGTGAATGGTAGACCTGGCCATTTCATCTAACTCATCCCAATCATCTTCATCCATGTCAGCAAGCTTCTTTGAAATTCCATTTACTGGCTTCCATTGCCTCCTTTGAATCACCACGTCTTTAATCTGATTCTTCCATAGAGCAAAGTTTGTGCCATCAAATTTTTGGATCTCAAAATGGTCTTTGCCTTGCAAGTTATAGTTCCTCCTCGGAACACTAGCACTAGACCTTGATCCACTGGATGTGCCTGAGACCTCTGATGCCATGATGGTAGAGAACTGAATAGAATGATAATGGAGCTAGAAGAGTCTGAACACCAACGAATAATTGTATCAAGGAGTAAATCGACCATTGTATAGTTGATAAAACCAAAAATCTGGAAAAATTTTGCTAGAGTATCCTCTGCAAAATGAGCATATGAGAGTATCCTCTGCAAAATGAGCATATGAGTAGTGTCAAAATATCATAAAACTGCAAGTATTGACATGTCTACCTGCATAGTGAATCACTGACTCCACTACATATAATCAGTTATCCAATAGCAGCCAACTAGGATTATCGAGCACCTATGAACAACTATCATACATCTCCTATGGCGAGGTTGGGTAAGTCTTCTGCTTGCATCACTGAAGAAACTCTTACATCTGGGTGTCTCCCAGTTAAGAAAACCTCACCACAACCCTCTTTATCAAACGTAAAAGGCTTTATGCAAAAATGTAACTACTATATCAATGACCACCACATGGACATACATAAGCGGTATCCACAAAAGCGTACATGGTGTGTATGTGCTCTATATATGCAATAAAATGACAATAAAAGTCTGAATGCATAGGCCAAAAACTATCCAATAACACCTGCAAGTGTCTGTCAACTCTAATGTTTTAGGCTCAAAAAACCTGCATAGATTATAGTGGCTAGTCCCACCAAAACTGAAAACCTCTCGAGAAACCTGTAGTTTTACTAGTGTGGCTGAGAAACACAGCCCCAAAGCTTGATAATTAGTGTCGGAGAAGTACAAAGAACACTCTTCTTGATGTTCTTGGACTTGTCTGAAGAGAACTATGTGCAAAAGTACTCCAAAAGGGCTCCAAAAGACACCCCAAAAATGCTTCAAAAATAGGCTTTGAAAGCAAAGAATGAAGGTTTGAGGGACCAAAACTTGTTCAAGGTAATGTCAACCTTAGTCTTTCCCCTTCTTCAGACACCACAAGAGTGTATCTTAGTGGCAAGAGATTGCCACGGTTAAGCGAGCTCTGGGGGGAACAGTACTAGGATGGTGACCTCCCGGGAAGTACTAGGAACCTCTATATTCCTTGATCATTACAGTGGTAGAAAGGAAAGGAAAGAGAGGAGGAAAGGGAGGAAAGAGAGGAGGAAATGTACAAAAATTGTACATTGGTGGAAAAAAAAAGAATTATCAACCATGATGTAGACCTAAATAACAACCTAACATTCCTCCCAATGCAGGAGCTCCACAAAGACAATGGAGACACTACAGAGCATTTGCATAGATATGATACTATTAGAAATCAGTTGAACTTCTCATAATGAAAGAGCATTTGCAAGAGTGGTAAAGGAAGAACTACAAAGCCATTGTGTAGGTCTATGAATACAAGGGATAGCACTTGCGGCACTTCAAGAGGCAGTAGAAGCCTACCTCATCTCCATGCTTGAAGGTTCTAACCTATGTGCTCTCCATGCTAAGAGAGTAACCATACAACTCAAAGATATTTAGCTAGCTAGAAGAATACGACAAAATAACCCATGACCTCTATAATTTGTAGCTTTTGCAAAACATATTTTGCAATGTACTTCAATGACGAATGGAATGTTTCATCTTAACCTATATTCTCTATTTGTTTCTCTCTCTCTCTCTCTCTCTCTCTCTCTCTCTCTCTCTCTCTCTCTCTCTCTCTCTCTCTCTCTCTCTCTCTCTCTCTCTCTCTCTCTCTCTCTAACTCTCTCTTGTATTTATCTTGTACCCAAGTTTTGAAAAGAGAAGTTAATTTTATCTTTTTCTTTACCCATTATCTTCCATAAGTACTCATGGTCTACATATAGAGTAACTGGTACTTATACCATTACATTTGACTTCATTCCATTTGATTATGGCCACTTAATGACCATTCAATCCTCTCCAAAACCTCCAGCCACAGAAATGAGGCGATTGTCTTTGCAAAAAGTTTGCAAGAATGAATCCCATGTTTCAGTGGTTGGGGTTTTTTTTGTTTTTATAAGCCTAGGGAAGGCTAGACTTGTAGTTAATGAAGCTAAACCAAGATTTGAACAATTCTAAGCTCACATTAATAATAATGGTTTAGATTTAGACTAGTGTGGATTTATTTGAGTACTTGTCGGCCTCATTCTTTTTATATATGGACTCCTTATGACTATTGCAACCTTTGATAGTCTTCAAAATGCCAAAAAAGACCGAGCCACAAAAACATGGGATGTGGCTAGGGCTATTTTAGAATGTTTAGGCCATGAAGAGGCATAGACATGGATACATAGGCCATGAAAAGCTTGTATAAATTAAAATTGAAATTGCAACAAGTTTAGGCTTACATTACTATTAAGGGTTTACATATATACTACTTATGATTCATATGAGTACTTGCTTGCCTTATTCTCTTATTATATGGACACTTAGTGATTCTACAACCCTTGAATAGTCTATAGAATGCAAAAAACCCCCTAGCCATAGAAACATGGGATTCAACCCTACAAAAATTTTGTAGGTCTAATTCTCATGTTTCTATGGCTAGGGCTTTTTTAGCAAAAATAGCCCTTGTAGATGCATATATATGGAGATAATAAAGCTTTTGATTACATACAAAGTTTTGTGGATTGCATAAGCTGAAAACAGTCTACACATATGTTACTAATAGGCCAAATGAGATTCGCAAAGTGCTCACAATCACAAGAAATAGATTTTGCAGCCTTGTTATGAAAGCAGCCTTGTTGTTATGTACCTTGCCATCATCATGGCATATGTTTTCCAAAATTATTAGCAATAGAACACCTGGTGGTAAACTAATCTATGATGACATATGTGGAGCACTCTTGAGTGAAGATATCCATAAAAAGTCAATGGTTGGCAATCAAAGCAGCGATGCATATAGTGTTTGTGATTCTTATGAAGGAAAGAATCAGCAATGTGGAAGGAGGAAGAATAAGGAAAAGAATGGTCAAAGGAATGACATTATAAGTAAATCAAACATGTAAGTATACTACAGACATACACTACTCATGAGAAGATGGTTCATAGCTACAAATAATAGTCAATGCCCATTCTTCATTCTAAATAAGATTAGTAGACTCTATTTTAGGTGTAGAGGCCTCGAATGACCACTCCAACCTCTTTCTTCTTTGCCTCTTTTGTAGCCAATTTAGGACACCTCTTTGTGACATTATCATTTGCATTATAGTATTTGCAAAATTATTTCTTCTTTTCTATTTTCGTGTCATCTTCATTTTCCTTCTTCAATTGTGCAGCATTTGTAGATTTCTACTTACTATCAAGACCCAAGTGATTAAATATTCGGCAAGAAACTTAGAGATATTATTACTCCTAGGGAGGTATAGATGGTATGTGATGAAGTAGGTGTTAGTATTAGTGGATCCACTACATTGTATAATCTTTTGAAGCAGGCATTACATATTTGTCAATTTGGAGAGTCTTTAGAGGGAAATGGTTCAATTTTACTTTTTTCGAATGTACTTAACAATTTCTAGCATATTATATTTGCAAATGGAGCATTTTTCATGCATTAATATGGTTCATTGGAGATTTTTAGTAGCCAAGAATCAAAGAAGTCACATTACAAAGCTAGAGGTTTCTACTTCAAAAACACATGACATGGTGGTGGTCCAATGCAATCAAACTATATGGAGGAGATGTTTAATTGGTTTTATCGCATTAAATTCTCAAGAAAGTTTGTTGTGGAACAAGCTAGGGAGTCACATTTGGCAAAAGTTGCGAGAAGGATATAACACAACATTTCTAGTGAGAAATGGAAGTCATCATTAGGACCTCTACATCATGCTCAGTGGCATGCTAAAAGACTACGAGAGGGTTCAACTTGGAAGTAAAGTGAATTCATTATATTTCACTATTTGGTAAATCATAGGATTGATATAATCCTGGTTTCAATGTGTTATTCTTTGTATTATTATATTATGTATGTTTCTAAATTGCTTTTGTCCATTTTAGTGTGAGCAAAAAGTTTTAAAACAAACTCTATAATTCGAGAGACCTCACTCCATTTCACACTTTACAACTTGAGAGAATGGCATGCACCAAGCAAACTGCAAGGAAAGACCGTGTGGCCTATCCTAGCTATGTTCAAGGAACTCAGTGCCCACCATGGTTGCAACCCCACAAGAGACCTCGAAGTGGTTCCCACACCACTTCTAGGTATCTCTCGCATGATCGCACACCATCTGGGATCAATCCATCATGAGAACATGAAGTGACAAATCAACAAAAGGATTGATCTCAAGGATGGTCAAATTTAGAGTTTGATGATAAGCCACCATAGAAGACACCCATCAAGGAAATAGCCAAACAAGTTGTGAGGAGAAGGGTCATATTGGATAGTGATTCCGATCCAGAACCATCAACTACTAAAGAAAGTTGCACTCAAACACCATGTAATGAGATGCACATCCCAAGGAGCCATAGGGTAACACATGGAGGCAACATACTTCTGTAGAGACAAGGTCAGATACCAAGAGAGGAGGAAAGGGAGAAAAGTCAACACACACATCGACAAGAGCATGTGGAAGATGAAACTAGACCTTCACATTGTGTACATTGGAAAAAAAAGAATTATCAACCATGATGTAGACCTCAATAACAACCTAACATTCCTCCCAATGCAAAAGCTCCACAAAGACAATGGAGACACTATAGATCATTTGCATAGATATGATACTATTAGAAATCAGTTGAACTTCTCATAAACAAAGAGCGTTTGCAAGAGTAGTAAAGGAAGAACTACAAAGCTATTGTGTAGGTCTACGAATACAAGGGATAGCACTTGAGGCACTTCAAGAGGCAGCAGAAGCCTACCTCATCTCCATGCTTGAAGATTCTAACCTATGTGCTCTCCATGTCAAGAGAGTAACCATACAACTCAAAGATATTCAGCTAGCTAGAAAAATACGAGGAAATAACCCATGACCTCTATAATTTGTAGCTTTTACAAAACATATTTTGCAATGTACTTCAATGATGAATGGAATGTTTCATCTTAACCTATATTCTCTATTTGTTTCTCTCTCTCTCTAACTCTCTCTCATATTTATCTTGTACCTAAGTTTTGAAAAGAGAAGTTAATTTTATCTTTTTCTTTACCCATTATCTTCCATAAGTACTCAGGGACTATATATAGAGTAACTGGTATTTATACCAATACTTTTGACTTCATTTCATTTGATTATGGCCACTTAATGACCATTCAATCCTCTCCTAGGTATTCAAAAGCTTAAAAACCCCCAGCCATAGAAATGAGGCGATTGGCTTTGCAAAAAGTTTGCAGGAATGAATCCCATGTTTCACTGGTTGGGTTTTTTTTTTTTTTCTTATAAGCCTAGGGAAGTCTAGACTTGTTGTTAATGAAGCTAAACCAAGATTTCAACAAGTCTAAGCTCACATTAATAATAATGGTGTACATTTAGACTAGCTTGGATTTATTTGAGTACTTGTTGGCCTCATTCTCTTTATATATGGACTCCTTATGACTATTACAACCTTCGATAGTCTTCAAAATGCCAAAAAAGCCCCAGCCACAGAAACATGGGATGTGGCTAGGGTTATTTTAGCATATTTAGTCCATGAAGAGGCATAGACGTGGATACATAGGCCATGAAGTGTCTTGTATAAATTTAAATTGAAATTGCAACAAGTCTAGGCTTACATTACTATTAAGGGTTTACATATATACTACCTATGATTCACATGAGTACTTGCTTGCCTTATTCTCTTATTATATGGACACTTCGTGAGCCTGCAACCCTTGAATAGTCTTTAGAATGCAAAAAAAACCCTAGCCATAGAAACATGGGATTCAACCCTATAAAAATTTTGTAGTTCTAATTCTCATGTTTCTGTGGCTAGTGCTTTTTTAGCACAAATAGCCCTTGTAGATTCATATATATGGAGATAAGAAAGGTTTTCATTACATACAAATTGTGGTGGCTTGCATAAGCTGAAAACAATCTACACATATGTTAGTAATAGGCCAAATGAGATTCGCAAATTCCTCACAATCACAAGAAATAGATTTTGCATTGTTCAAACATTTCCTAAGTTACAATGGATCACACAAAATATGAAAAAGACATATTTATTGATTCAAATGATTACATAAGTTCTCAGTTGCCTTCAATTTCTCAACAATTTTCTTTCTCCTCTAGAGAGATTGTGGCAATTGGTAGGTTAATACAGACTTACGAATTACATTGGGGTCTTGTATTCCAAGACCCATGGCAATACCTATTTTTCCTAGTACCTTTCCTCTAAAGTTGACTTCGAGAGTAGTTACAACTAAAGATTTTCTAACCAAAATGACACAATATGTGCCTTAGGTAATTGTAGACAAACACAAAACTTTGCTCAAGGCCTTCAAGCACCAGGTCATGAAGTGCCCATCAAGACTGTAATCTTTATGAGCTATGACAAAATCATCTTTTGGCAACTTTCCAATGTAGTTTGCTAAGGATGAGCCACTACTATTCTAATCTTATTAAATTAAATTATTCAATTCCTTAATTACCACTTACATTATGAAGATTTCCTCTTCTTCCCCTCTTCCAGGGGCATCAAGATCTATGCTAGAGTGGGCCATCCCACTCTGCTCTGCTACTAACAATGTAGGTACTTTATTCTTTATTATTCTCTCTCGCACTACATTGTACTCTTCTTCCGTAGTGTAATTGTTATCATCTTTCAAAATTTCTTCACACACCATCACTATGGTGTCTACCACATAATCACCCATTGGGATAGATTTCTTTTCAAGTAGACCAAATGTATTATCAAGTGGGACATCTGACATTGTGGGGAAAATACTTAGGCATTCATCAAGACAGAGTCCAAATGACTTCTCAATATCATGAAGGAAAATAAACTCCTCTCCATCCACAAGGATGATGGACAGATATTCAATTTCCACCTCTGGTAATGTGGACTCAGAGGGGTTGAGATTTGATGGTGGGGGCTCTTCCATGCTTGATTTCTGGCATAATTTTTCCTCCACACCACTAGGCAACTCTCGTCTCTTTGGCTAAGTTTATGACCTCGGGTTGAGGCTCATTTCTTTCATGAAAAGATCCCCTTGTGAAAAAGTTGGGGGAGATCCATGGGTGCAGGTTCTGGCTCCTGATTGATAATAAATGTTGTTGTGCCAATATAAGAAAGGTACCTAGTACCATCCTCTTCTTTTTTGTTAAGTTGTTTTATCAAAGGAACCATTTCATCCAACAAATGCCCTACATTGTTGGAAATTGCCATGAAGTGCTTAAGGTGCTTCATAAAAGCTTCATCACCTTTATGAATGTAGAGAAAAAGCTCACACTGGACCCACTTACCCTCATAAGGTGGGATATCTATAGAGTAACACAAGATGTAGTACTCAAGGAACTCTATGATTTCCTCGAGCACATCAGAAGTAAGTTGGATTGTCTTGTCCAAATCTGGGACTCTAGAAACAAGGTCGTACAAGTGCGTTTGACCTTTTTATTGAGTTGATTCAAGAACTCATTGAATATTTCTCGAGGAAATTTGGGCACGGGGTAGTAGAGGTGGAGGTAGCCATTGCATGTAAAGGTGGCACAATTTCTATGGTGTCACCATCCTAAGGGAAATTAGAAAGTCCTTCAAAGCGATGGATCTTGCCATCCCAAAAGCACCACTTCAAAGGCTCAGCAAGTAGATTTGTGAGGACTAGCCCCTAGATGTTAAGTGGGAAAGAGCTACAATCGGCTACCTCCAAGAGGTAACCAAATATTCTTTTATTGAGTTCTTTGAAGAAATTTTTTTATTGTTTGTGCACTCTCATAGAGTCACCATTATGGTTAAGGATATACAGAAGAAAAAGATGGTTTGTCACAAATATGATGAATTATTGTAGCCAACTTAGTGGGTGGACATAAAAATGTGAAATATCATGTATGTCCCACCAGCAAGGATGCTTGTATTGTCATATGAAAGATGATGCATATGGTGAATACTAGAGTCTCAGAGAGGTACCAAGAGTACTTGAATAGGCAGATCACTACAAGAGATAAGGAGATCAAGTAGGAGAAAGACAATTTCTAGAAGTGTGTTCATTGGTTACTTTGAAAATTTGGGAGTAATGTAAGTCTTCCACCCTCGGATTCCAAGACATCATGGAGGATAAGATTATCAAAGGAATCCATCAAATGTTTTTCAAATCCCATTGAGCATTTGACTATGAATTAGTTCTCTATTTCCTAATATAAGCCCCATCATAATGAAAATTAAGTTTTTTTATTTGAATCATTACTAATTATGTTTGCACTTTGTAGAAAAATGAAATCAATATTTTTCTAGAAGGGTGACAAGTTCTTCATAGACGATTCTTTGATCTCTCTTCTTCTAAATAATCCTCTAGCATCTTCAAAATGGATGGAGAGTTCATTGAAGCTAATCACACCAAGGAAAAGTTCAATTATTGCTCTTCCGTATTGATTTAACTATGTTTTAAATCTTTGAATGTACATTCACACTTCTCCATATCATGATAATCATTTTGCTTTTCCTTTTGATTGTAGTGATCATAATAGCTTACTGGTGATGGACCTCAAGGAAGTGATTTTCTCGGTCTATAACTCGATGTATGGGTCACATAAGAATTTGTCATTGTAAGTTATGTTAACATGTCATTTTGAACTCTCTTTAGAGTGTTGTGTTTCAAAATATGGGATGCCACAAAATTCACTTTTGAGTGTAAGTAATTGCATTTTAGGAACACAATACCAGGTATATCCACTATAGGGATCTTGAGAAATAATTGCACCCAAGGCATGATAAAGTTGATAAAGTCAATAACGCATGCCTTGGCACCCTCCCCCCAAAGATCTACTAGTAAATTAAAGATTTCTCATGGTCCCTACTATAGGGTGATCAGGAGGATGTCAGTGGCATTCAATGTTATCCTACCCAAAAACAATATAGCAAAATAAAACCCAACAGTAGCAAGTGGACATGGAGACTTTATCAAAATAGAAATTGTCTAATCCTCTCTTTGCAGATGCCATAACAATATGATTCTTTCTCATGTAGCTAGAGAGTGATAATCAACTTTGAGCATGTGCCTTCGACCTTGACAAATGCCTATCCAAGATCGAGGATGGTTAGTTTTTTACTTCTTGCTTACAGTTCAAGTTTTTTTTTAATATTGAGGAAAGTGCATATTTCAAATGGATGAGGATAGTTATACTACTAAATATGTCATGATATTTTGAGTGAGATCCTTCATTCAACACTTCAAAAGGTAGAAATGTACGTTGATGAAGACGTAAAATCCTATGGCTTTGGTCCATACAAGGATCCCATAAACTTTGAAGGGAATGTAAAATTTGAAGAGAACAATGAGAGTTATGTGAATTATCAACACCAGCATTGCGAATATGACCAAGAGCAGCACTTACAACAACAAAATGAGGATCATCAAGAAGACCATTGTTGCAAAGCTAAAGAGAGCACAAGGCAGAGAAAAAGATGGGCCCCAAAAATTTTCCGATTTGGACACCCAATTTTTGTATTATAACCATTCTTGTAATATATTTTCCGATGTAAATGCACCAGAGGAGTCCTCTAGATGCATCCCCACAGAAGATTAGAAGCTTATCCATGTTGTTGGCAGTAGTCTTGGTACACCAGGACTTACAAGACGTGAAAGTCAAAGAAGGGAGTCAGAGCGAAGGGACAGCACAAGCAAACAGGGCAGTCAAAGAAGATCTGGCAAGTAGGCCAATATTTTTTCAAGACACTAATGCAGATCAAAGAGATGGACATGCAGGGAGAAAGAGCAAGTAGGGAGCTCGAAGATATGTATGGCAGATCACTAGAAGAAATCCCTACAACAACAGTGATTTTTATCACTAACAATCATTGTAAATATCATTTCACATTTTTGTAGCTCCATTTTGTGCAAGCCAAGGAGTCCTTGAGCTTGAGGAGCCTTAGAAGTAGTTGCGTACCAATTTTCGTATTTTTTAGATCTCATTTGAGCCCCCAAATAAGCCCTGGAACCTAATTTTTAACTAGGCCGGACACTAGGTCTGGACAGGGCCAAAGCTAGTCAAAAACTATAAAAGGAGCTAGAGAGCTCATTTTTGAGGTTAGATTGTAATTGAAACAAACTTGTAAGAGCTTTTGAAAGTAATCTAAAGAACTCCATTGATTCTCTCTTTGTCTTGCCGTGTGTGCGCGTGTGTGTGTATGTGTGTGCATGCTTGTGTGCTTCTCACTCACGCACTTGTGCCGCCACTTGCTCGAGGTCTTCATACCATCCTCACGTCTTCCCGGATTGACATTAAAGGAGGTGCTACTCATCACTGAGCTACACCAAATTTTGGCGCCGTTGCCGGGGATCGAGCTTTGAGGACGAGCGTGTGATGGTAAGACGTAGAGTTGACGCGTTGGAGTTGTAGGTATTTTCTTCACTCTCATCGATTTTCTTTTACTTTCTTTACCATCTTCATTTCCATCATCATCATCACCATCTCCCACCTCCATCTCCATCATCGCGAAAATTTTCAGTTTTTTTACTACATCCCCATTTCCACCTCATTTCCCTCATTTCACTTGTGAGAGAGAGCGAGAGAGCGAATTTGCATGTGCTGTTTTTTGCATGTTTTGTGAGCATTCTGCAGGTATAGGCCGCATCATCGTCCCCAGCACCCTGCGCAGGTACGGAAATCTGAGTAACTGTCTGTGTGTCGCCGAGCTCTGTCAATCGCGACCGACAGAAAAATTGCTCTAATTGCTAAACAAAGTGCATATCCATGACCTACAGGCCTAGAGCTTCCCAAAAATGTGTTTAGTTTTTTGAAATTCCACAGATTTCTGTCAATCGCGATCGCTCTGTCAATCGCGATCGACAAACCACGACGGACAGACCTGTCAATCGCGATCGACACGTCAATCGCGATCGACAGCCCACGACGGCTCTGTCAATCGCGACCGACAGAGTCAACGACCGATTGACCACGACTGACGGATCATACGCGCGACACATGTCAATCGCGATCGAGTCATCAATCGCGATCGACTCATCAATCGCGACCGACGCAGTCAACGACTGTTTGACCACGACGGACAGACCACGACGGCTCTGTCAATCGCGATCGACACAGTCAACGACTGATTGACCACGATCGACAGACCCTTGCGACCGACCTGTCAATCGCGATCGACTCATCAATCGCGACCGACAGAGTCAACGACCCTTTGACCACGACTGATTGACTTTTCGTAACCCTGTCAATCGCGACTGACCAGTCAATCGCGACTGACAGCCACGACGGACCTGTCAATCGCGATCGACACGTCGATCGCGACTGACCTGTCAATCGCGACCGACAGACTTTGCGAACACGTTAGAAGGGCAATTTAGGTCAAATTTTTAAGGCAAAAGTAGTGGTCTAAATTTTGGCCAAGTGTGGGACAAACACAAGGGTGTAGCATTGCATTACGAGGACACGACCCAAGTAACTTTAGAATTCTTGTTTGCCTGATAACCGAGCGCAATCCTGTTTAGCCCCAAAACCCTGAACCGGCATAACTTTCTCATACGAAATCCGTTTGCCGTGATTTTTGTTTTGTTGGAAAGCTCACAGGGAGTACAACAAAAACATCGACTGGTTATAGTAAAAATAAGATCAGGAATATTTGCTAGGGAATTTTGAAGTTGACCATACCCAGGGGGATCAAAGTCAGGGGTCCTTAGGATTGTTTTCTTGAAAATCACTATGCAAGTTTGTGTTTGTGCTACATGAATGAAAATAATTGGTTGTGTCTTTGGAATGTAAATTTCAAAGCTAACTTTGAAACTCTTACAGAGCATCGAGAGGCGTTCTAAGCAAGTGTAAGTGCGAGCTTGGGAACACATTTCCTGGGCACTCAAGGGCGACCGAGCAGGAAACAAAAGGTTGGACACTTTTAACCCCCTCTGTCAATTCATAGCTTAGGCTAAGAACGACGAGAGGTAGGAGTAAGTCAGAGCGACGATAGGCAGTTATCAAGTTGAAGACTACCTAAAAACTCAAGTTCAAGCTAAAAACTTAATCTCTGTACTGTCGATAACATAAAGGAAAAGAATCTAACGTGGAACGGTCAACCTGAAAGCACGAAGAACATTCAAGTATTCCGACGACGTAACATCAGACAAGACCTTAAACACGATAAATAACTAAAAAGAATCAAGTCACTGATACCAATTGATCGGCAACGAGGTTGTACTCTGGGCAAAGAATTGTGCTACTTAGATAGGCATATGAACCTTAGATCAGGACGACATCTAGTAAGGGAGAGACAAAGCCTCAGATCTTCAGAGGCCAGTGTTAACCACACTACTAGGTCTTGGGCCCAGCAGCTGAGCCACCACTCGTACTACCCTAGCTCTGAGACCAGTGAGTCAGAGATGTCTCAAGGCATGGACAGGCCTACGGGAAGTTCAGGTGTGCCTTACTTGTACAGGGTAGAAGGCCCTTACAAAACACAGTTGGAGTACCTTAGGACCAACCGATTAGGTGCTAGCATCTATGAGGACGGCCTAGGAAGATCTGTGGTCCAGATTAAAAACCCTGATCAATCCATAGGACTAGAGCACCCAGCTGTCAAGTTTGAAAATGGTGCATACCTGGACAAAGAAGGAACCATATACGTAGTCACCAGTCACCCAGATAGGACAGATGAATTTGGGAATGTAATCTCCGAAGCGGACTTAGGTGACTTGGAACAAGGAAACATGGGTGTAGAACCTAGAACCCCTCGAGGCAAATCTGTTCTCACTAGGATTATCACACCTGAGTGGGCTCCCCAAGACAACAAGAGCATAGAGTTGCTCCTCAATCGAGAAACTGACGAAGCCTTTTGGAGGTATAAATCTAATCAACCAATTGATATAGGAAATATCATGATCTACGAGTTTAAGGATCTTGATAGCCCAGGCAGAGTGACCTACTTAGATCACGCTTCAGAACGGATCTTTGCGGTTACGGAAAATGATAGGCATGCTTACACTTGGAAGGGTGAATTCATTTTCCCCCAACCTAGATCAAATGTATCCTATGGTCACCCTGGAGCTGGAACATCCCAAGCCCATGGAACTCAAAGAGACAGAAGTAGAGATAGACCAGAAGTAAGCTTTGCCAATCCAGTGGGCAGAGAAAGAACGAGGACGGAGACGAATAGGGTAGAACCCGAAATGCTTAGAGCTCACAGGAACCAAAGAAATGTGGATGGATTCCCTCTGCCGAGGCCTAGAGAGCACACAAGAACTTTGAGACCGACTCAGCTAGTTAAGTCCATGAAGAATTACTTCGATGGCACAGGAGATCCCTATGATCATGTGGCGGAGTTCAAGCAAGTCTTGAGAGCTGAACAAGTGGAGGATCTATTCACGCAGTACAATGCCTTCGGTCTAACCCTTAGGAACACAGCACAACTCCTAGAAGCATTTATTATTGAATTCTCCAAGAGTGGCATAAGACACAATACCTCCTCACTGATTCACAGCTTCAAGCAAACCCCTCAAGAGACTGTGAGACTTGCAGGAAGAAGATTTAGGCAATACCTTGAGAGATGTCCTGTTTCGGAGCTACCCACATCTGCCAAACAAGTAGCCTTATTCCTTGATGGATTGCTGAGTACGAAATTGAGATCCTATGTGTATCTGAAAGACCCTAGGACTATAGAAGAGTGTGTACGCATGTGCATTGACATTGAAGATAACCTAGGGGAAGAACTAGAGCTTTCCAAAATCTACAAAGATTCAGATAGTGCATCTAGTCAATCTTCCACGCAATCCACATCAATTGAGGAACTCGCAGAGAAAGTGGCCCAGAAATTAGGTGTAACTAGCAAACAAATCCCAAGGTTTGCCCCTGTGAAAAGGTGCTATACATGCGGTGGCGACCATATGGCGAATGTCTGCCCCATTATGGCTCAGCCACAAGTAAATCCTAGTAGCCAATATTGCACCATAGAACGGAGATACACCAATCACACCGCACAAGATTGCCCATACAACAAGCAGGCGGTTAGGCAACCCTACCCCCAGCCCTACCAACAAGGCAGATACCAGAACCAGTACCCTCCACAACCATATGGCAGGCCACAACAAAATTTCCAACCTCAATATCAAAACCAACAAAGGCCTCAGCCTGTGCTAGCACAACAACCCCCAGCCCCAGCTAATGTGATTCCGGTAAAGTACGCTGTTGCAGAAGAAAACCTGAATAGAGCTATAGTCCTTGTAACATCCTTGCTTTCTGAAAGTGACCCGAGTGACCATAGCTTTGATTCTACACATGTTGATAGCCCCCAGGCCTACTACATGCAGTCTCCTGAGCATGGTGAGTCCTATTATAGCGAAGAGACAAACGAACCTAGTTGGGAGTCGGATTACACGAACGTCATGTATGCAAACCCCAATCCTAGGCCTCAATCTAGGCAAATAAGACCTCCATTCCCAAGAGGACCGTGCTACAGATGCCAAGGAGATCACCTCATTCGTGATTGTCCCTTGCCACCACCTACACAACCCCAGTCAGTAACGATCCAAGGTTTTTGCCAAGATTGTGGAAAAGAACATCTCTTACGAGATTGCCCTAAGAATCCTAATAATATGCCAAAAATCACTCTAATCAACGTTATTGGGTTAGTGGTAGATTCCACAGGAAGTGTCACCTCCACTGCTCACGTACAGGTAATCACTCGCGCTCAAGCCTTGCAGCAGAATCAAGGGGTAAACCAGGATAAGAATTCAGAGGTTAGTGAAACCGAGAGCGTAACAAAGAAAAGGACTAGAGCATGGAAAGATAGTCGGGAAAGAATGAAAAGACAATGGGCTAAAAAGATGAGTGAACTTGAGGAAAGCATAAGAGAAACCAAAGCTAGGATAACTGAAATCACCTCTCAAACCCCCTCTCACACTATCCCATCACCACCACTCCCATCGCCCTCCGACCCGCCACCTTCCAACCCACGTCATACGATTCCACCACCCCCTAGAGTAGGATCAGTATTAGCTGATCCCATTCCGGAAGACATAGACATGATGCTTAAAGCATATCAGGCCAGAATTCAAGAAGGGCCAAATGTCACAGATCATGACAAGTGTTACCCTAGAGCTGACCTAGAGATAGAAAGAACCAAACTGTGCGCGAAAATGGTCGCATTGGCTCAGACTATGTTTGAAGCCAGTCACCTTTTCAATTACTCGGGCTCAGCCAGGACGCAATTACACTTGGATGGACTTCTAGAGAAATTAGAGGGAATAATCGCTAGAGCTGCCAAGGAAGAAAAAAATCAAGGAAGGGAGAATGTAAGTAAAATCATGACCCATTCCCCACCGGAAGCTTATGTGCCAAATTCCATGGAACCAGACAATTCCCCCTCCCTAGAGCGAATAGAGAGGTTAATGGCACAATCAGAAAAGGAACCTGCCCCTCAAAGAAAGGAAAGGGCAAGAGAACGGATAAGCAAGCCTCTTCAGGAAGCCCATGCGCCTCCTCAAGAAGCTTATCTTCCCCCCCAACATGCACAAGAGCCTCTCTCGGAAGCTTGTGTACCTCCACAGGTTGCCTACATTCCTTCTCAGGGAGCGTATGAGCCTGTTCGGAAAAGTAATAGAATAAGTAACCCTCCCCAGGAAGCTTGTGCTCCAGCTATCTATGAGAACAAGGAAAGAACCAACAATAGAATAAGCCCTCCTTCCCAGGTTTCTTATGCGCCTAATTCTACGGAGCCAGATACTTCTTCTTCTATGAATCGGTTTGCACCAGACTTCCTACGAGAGATTCAAGAAGACAAATGGGATAACGAAAGCGAGGTCGCCCCTCCTTTTGAACTTGTGGACGATGCACATGACCAATTCCCACAAGACATCCCATCTATTTACGAGGAACATGAGAGTGCTCAGTCTCACGAGAGATTGGACTTTGAGTCTAATTCCATACAAGAGCTACCCCACTTCACAGGCCCATGGGAAGCAAAATCCACATGTATGAGAGCACCCACAATCATGGTAAGGAACGACGACTCAGTCATACCTAGGAACACAGAGGTAGTGAAGAACACTAACGTGCAGTGTAATCTCAAGTTAGAAGAGCTACTCAAGGTTAGACCTGAATTATGGAAACATGTAGCCAAACAAGTACCAGAGATAGCAAAACCTCGTTCCCAGGCAGGATCCCATAGGACAGTGCCAGAAATTCCCTTGGATAAGATAGGAGATATGTGTGAAGGTGAAGAAGGGAACACCTATCTGCCCATCACCTACCAGGAGTACACCACCAAGGCAATTTTGGACTCAGGTGCAGGAGTTGCAATTGCCACCACCTCCTTATGGAAGCGTTGGGGCAAGCCGGCACTCAGGCCGACGAGAATGAAATTGCAGATGGCCGATGGTCACATAGAGAGACCCCTAGGATTGCTAGAAGGAATAACTCTCACCACTTGTGGTGTCGAGTTTGAACATAGTTTTGCTATATGTGACTTCAGCAAAAATCATGCCTATGAGATGATTTTGGGAAGACCATTTATGCGACAGTTGCAAGTGGTGCAGGATTGGGGGACCAATTCTTTGTACCTGCAACACTTAGGTGTCACGACCAAAGTCAATCTCAAGGATTATTCTCATAGAGATGTCCCTCCTATCCAATGGAATCCCATCCATAGAGCCAAAGAGGATACAGAATCGGTGCATTCCATAGGGTCTGGATCCTCATGGATGCATGAAGACACTCACTTATGGATGTGCAAGGTAGCAGTAGAAGAAGAGAAGAGAGAGAAAGCCAGAGAGGTAGGTGCGAAAGAAACTCATAGACCCATTCAAGACCCAGCCTATGCACCTGTAGTTTTCCCAGACGAGGAATTCGAACCCCATGGCTGGGCGGAAATTTTAGCAACCATGGACGTAGCCATCAATGAAGAACAATGGACACCTCACTGTGATGAGGATGGCTATGACATTTTAGTCTTCTCCATAGAGCCAATCATGGGAGAGGCAGTTCTAGAAGAATGCGAACCTAGCCCTCATGCATTTGAGGATGCAAGTGACTCCGATCTAGAGTCAATCATTATGGACCCACCATTTGCATCAGATGAAGAATACTTCCATGAAGTAGAATTTCAACCCCAGAGGCATGGAGAGGTTACAAATGATGTAAGATTAGCAACACATATGACCCCGAAGGAAGAAGGAAAGAAACGAAAGAAGAAAGAAGTCTCACCAGAGGAGGAAGAATCTTTGTTTGAGGTCCCAGAAAATTTTAAGAAGTATGAGATAGATGACAGGAGAGTCATGATAAGAATGCCTAAACGAGAGGCACAATCAGGAGAGGCCTATGATAACAAAGAAACTACCAAGAAAATCGTAGTGGCCCTAGAAGAAGGAGAGGAGAGATGTACGTACATAGGCCATGACCTGACAGAAGAAGAAGAGCACGAATTGATTGCCTTGCTAAGAGAATACAGAGATGTATTCGCTTGGAGTTACAAGGATTTGAAAGGTGTTGACCCTGATATATGCTCACACACCATCCCCATGACTTCAGATGCCAAACCCTCTAAGCAGAAGCCTTATACATATAACGATAATTATGCGGCTAAGATAAAGGAAGAGATAGATAGATTGGTTGAAGCTGGATTTATTTATGAAATTGAGCACACTGAGTGGGTATCCCCCATCGTAGTGGTGCCCAAGAAGAATGGCAAACTGCACGTGTGCATTAACTTGAAAAAGGTTAATGCAGCCACAATTCGAGATAACTATCCACTTCCCATCACAGAACATCTCTTAGAAAGAGTGGCAGGCAAGGAAGTGTATAGCTTCCTTGATGGATTTTCGGGCTACAATCAAGTAGCCATAGCTCCAGAGGATCAGCATAAGACAGCCTTTGCCACAGAATGGGGCATTTTTGCTTTTAGAGTAATGCCATTTGGGCTTACCAATGCACCAGCTACCTTCCAGAGGTTGATGTGCCATGTGTTTAAGGAGTTCCTGAGGAAGAGTTTAGAAGTCTATGTTGATGACCTTTGTTAGACAAACCCATATTCCTGAACTCAGACAAATCTTTGACAAATGTAGAGAATATCAAGTCTGCCTGAACCCAGAAAAGTGTGTGTTTATGGTAAGGCAAGGTAAGATTCTAGGACACATAGTGTCAAAGAATGGCATATCTACCGACGAAGAGAAAGTGAGAGCCATAGCAGAGCTACCTAGGCCAAAGAATGTCAAGGAAGTACAAGCTTTCATGGGGCATTGTGGTTATTATCGACGATTTATACACATGTATGCTGTCATTGCAAAGCCCATGTACGGACTTCTGACTAACTTTGAGTGGACGGATGAATGCGAGAATTCCTTCCAGGAGCTTAAACGAAGATTATGTTCAGCACCAATCTTAACCACACCAGATTGGAATAAGCCTTTCCATGTTCATGTGGATGCATCCAATTATGCTATTGGATGTGTGCTTGCACAACCTACTGGTGAAGGTAATATGGATCTTCCAATTGCCTATGCCAGTAGACAATTGAATGCGGCTGAACGGAATTACACCACTACAGAGCGAGAAGGATTAGGCATGGTATATGCAGTTAAGAAATTTAGACACTATTTGCTTGCAAATAAGTTTAAATTTTTTACTGATCATCAGGCATTGCTATATCTCCTAAACAAGCCATGCAATACAGGAAGGTTAGTGAGATGGTTTCTCTTGCTCATGGAATATGACTTTGAGGTTGTGGTAAGAAAAGGGAGGACTCATTTGAGAGCAGATCACCTCTCTAGGCTCACATCGAGAGAAGCCCCACAAGGAGTACCAGATGACCTTCCTGATGCTTACTTGTTTAATTTGGAAGTGGTGCCGTAGTGGGCTAAGCCATTGGTACCAGTATTGACATACGGGCCTAATCATCCAGTGGTAAACACACGGAATAGAGAGGTAGTAAAAGCCCAAAAGTACCACATCATGGCAGGAAGCATGTACAAGCACACAGATCAAGGGATCTTGGCTTGTTGCGTAGAAGAGGATGAGTACGCTAAATGGTTGCAATTAGCACATGTAGGTGCGTTAGAGCAACACCATTCAAAGCAACAAACTTTACAGACTCTAAAGAGATTCGGAGTGCATTGGCCAACTATGGAAGCGGATGTCCAAAAGTTGTGCAAGGAATGCCCAATCTGTTGCACTAAACCACCAGTGGAACACGCCACTCTTTATCAGGTATCCATTGTGCCAGATTGGAGCGAACCACTAGTATCATTCCTGAGGACAAACACATTCCCTCCAGACATGACTCTGGCTAGGAAAAGGAGTTTAGAACAAGAAGCCTTGGATTACTCCCTCATTGGTGATAATCTATACAAACGCGGTAAGGATGGTTACCTGAGACTGTGTGTCCATGAGAGTGAATATCTTAAGATCTTGGAAACTGCTCACCAAGGTGTAGCAGGAGGACACTTTGGACCGGATCGGGTGATCAAGGCAATTCTATTTGCGGGTTTCTAGTGGCCTACCCTTCACATGGATGCACATATCTATGTGAAACGGTGTGATGTCTGTCAGAGGACTCAGTATCCTATGCGCAAAGATGAGATGCCACTGAAACCTATGATGGGTGGACGTGCATTCTCTAAGTGGGGAATAGACTTCGTAGGTCCTATTAATCCCCCAGCTAAAGGTTCTCATGCGGAATACATCATTGTTGCAACAGATTATCTCACCAAGTGGGTAGAGGTAAAGGCTACGACAAAGAACGATGCTCAAACAACTGCTAAATTCTTGTTTGAGAATGTATTCACAAGATACGGGCTACCTATAGAGCTTGTAAGTGATAGAGGCACTCATTTCTTAAATGAAGTGATTGAAAATCTACTCCAAGAATTCTTGGTAATACACAAGAAGTCTGCCCCCTATCA
Source organism: Ceratopteris richardii (assembly GCA_020310875.1). Classification (NCBI taxonomy): domain Eukaryota; kingdom Viridiplantae; phylum Streptophyta; class Polypodiopsida; order Polypodiales; family Pteridaceae; genus Ceratopteris; species Ceratopteris richardii. The sequence continues at coordinate 34,418,429 of CM035434.1, read as the reverse complement.
CCCTCAAGCTAATGGACAAGCTGAGAGCACTAATAAGATCTTATGCAACGTACTGACAAAATTAGTGAACACTAAACGCTCTGACTGGGACAAACAGCTACACCATGCTGTTTGGGCATATCGAGTTGCCTACAAAACGGTACTCCAAGCCACCCCCTTTCAGATGGTATTTGGCCAAAACGTTGTGCTACCCTTGGACTTCTTGATCCCTACATTGAGAGTAGCACAAGAGTATGAATGGACAGGTCATGAGCTCTCCTCTAGGATCTTTGACCTTGAACGATTAGGAGAAACAAGACTGAGAGCAGCTGCAGGAATATATGCAGCCAAGAAGAGACAGAAGGCATACTTCGATGCCCATGTGAAGGATAAGGGTTTGAAAGCAGGAGATCTAGTTTTAGTCTACACACTGAAACAACACGCAATGAAGCTAGAAAAGAGAGGCTACGGACCTATGATCATCAATAGGATCTCCACAAGTGGAGCAGTACAATTGGCCACATTAGAGGGTGAGGTTCTCTTAAATTATATTAGCGGTTGCAGAGTCAAGTTGTATCAGGAACCCCTCACGGAGGAAATGCTCAGCCGACTCAACACTGCTAAGAAACGCAAAGAGGAAGAAAAGCGAGTTCGAGAAGAAGCTCAAGCAGAAGCTTTAGAACGCATCAGAAGGATGAAATTACGTAGGCAAGGTAGAGAGCAGCCTAGGACAAATGACTATGCAGAGCAAGGATATCATATGGCAATGTGTGCAGTCGCAGGAACCAGCTCACGTAGGATAACTGATCGACGTCCTTTCGTAACCCTAGAGATAGGACAAGGAAAGAGTGCAAGGACCGTAAGAGCCTTGATTGACTCAGGTGCAGCCACTAGTGCTGTTAGAGTGTCTTACTGTCAAGCGTTGCAGTTAACTGTCAATCCTGTGGAAGCATATCTCATAGGATTGGGAGGTGTGGAAACCCCTTGCATGGGCGAGGTGGAACTTCCCCTCTACATTCATGATGAGGCAATGACAGTTAAAGTGCTGGTGTGTCAGGATGAGGATCTCACTGAACCTCTTGTCTTGGGTCAAGATTGGATCTATGACCAAGCAGTCAATTTAAACCTAAGAAGTGGACTTCTCCAGGTTTGGATCAATCATAGTCGAGTTACAGTAGAATTAGACCATGGAGCACTCAAGGAACTAGAAAAGGCACAGACTCCTGGTCCTTCCAGGGGTACACGTGAAGATGACCATGTTGTTCTTGTCCAAAACTATGTGTTGCAAAGGAATGATATTCGCAAAAAAGGAGTCAGGAATGCAACGGAACTCCCTTCTTTTCCGAAGGCAAGAAGGAGGCAGCAACCCAAGGTGGATCAAAGGCAGAAGAAGCAGAGTACTACCTATGTCCGAGATCAAAAGTACCTGCTCAGCAGAATGTCTCAGAAAATAAACCATGTGTGGGTGCGGAAAGGCGAACAACCGGTTGCACCACCGTCAACTACACGGGCGAAGTTTCTTATTAATAACCAACAACATGACATTAATAAGAAGTCTTGCAGAAATTCTCCTGCTAATGTGAAATCTATTTGGGTGCCCAAGAAGTCGATGAAAGCTAGCCCACAATCAAGACAAATTTGGGTGCCTAAGGCTTGCTTGAGGGCACAAGAAGCTATGCCGAGGCCACAACCGAAACAGCATAACGCAGCTACGCATACTGCCAGTATTCACTCGTTCTCAACGCTCAAGAACACACCAAGACCCAAAAGCGTGCATATAATCCATTGTAAATGGGTCCCTAAAAAGCCTCATTTTCAAACCGCGACACCGAGAAAGCTCTCTAGAGTCTCTACGAGACCGAAAGCAAAGCCCATTCACTGCATTTGGCAGCCTAGGACCTGTAATAAACCCCCCGACCCCAATTTGTAAATTCATACCCACTTACTAACTGCATTAGTCTCCTAGGACAACCCAAGCACTAACTACACACACTGTCTTCGTGCACTTACTAACCACTAACTCACCATCTACCTCATGTTAATGTTGTAACGGGGACAACAACAGATTTATTCTGTCCATTACGATGTTAACACTTGGTTCTATATTCTCACAGAACCAACCAGCAAACAGGGCCATGGCAGAAGCAGGTGCCAGTTCTCAAGCCGGATCTGGTACCCAGATTGTGGACATAGAAACACTTCTCCTCAAGCCACGTCTCACCGCAAGGCCGCAAGAACTTCAAGCCGTGCATGTGCTCCCCATTCAGGATCCTCCTCAAGGACACACTTCTCAAGTAGGTAAGCATGCGCATTGGTTCAGTGATGTTGCTGGACCACTGGGCGATGGAACCTATTTCTGGGAAGCAGAATTGGAATTTAATGGCAAATGGGGGAGATACCACTTTTTCACGCGCGAGTTTGAAAGCTATCAAAACGCCGAAGTCATGAGATCAATTTGGATCAAAGCAGGTGTGGACAGTTATTTCAGGGCCCACTTACCGAAGCCGGATTTTTTACGATGTTCATATCTGATCAGTACCATCACGCCAAGCAGGGCCAAGGGAGGCGACAGCACCTTTGTGTTGCCATCACTGCTGCCGGGTCATGAGCTTAAAAGATTCAAGTTGACCCTCAATCTGGTAAGAGAAGCATTGGGTATGTATGGCATGCACATCCCAACAGAAAAGGAAACCATGGTTCCAGGTCGAATGAAACACAAAGATCTTAATAAGTTGAAGGATATGGTAGCGATGACACCTACCATTGCGCTTCACCTGCGGACCATCATGCAACATTTTGCTTTCCCCGCCCAGGAACGATTCACAATGCCCCCGAAGAAAATATGGTTCAGCTTGTATCTAGCAGAGACAGAAAGCCTTCCCATCAATGTGCCACACTGGATCATAGATCAGATCCACCTAGCCCATCAAAGGTGGAACAAGAAGCAGAAAAATGTGCTCCACGGGTGTTGTGCTCTGACCAGAATAATCTATAGATGCTTGGCTTATGACGTGCCTGTTCAGCGGGCACTCGTATGGTCCCGGGCCCAAGAATTCCAGAGAAGACTATCAGCAGCAGGTCCCCCATCAAAGAAGATGAGGGGGGGAGTCCAACTACCCTGCGCTCAACCAAGGGGAGCCACCACTACACCAGAAATTACCCCTCCCCAGACACGACGCGTTAGGCCATTCACTATCCGGCTACCAAGACCAAGTACAGAGGGACCCAATCTGGTGTTTCCACCCATTCCATCAGATTTGGAATTTCCACAGGGATTTACTCTTGAGGACCTCACGGATGAAGAAATTGCCAGGTTGATCTATGACTCTAATCTCGAAACTGAAGCAGAGCGAGCTCAGGAACCACAACCCCAAACAACAACATCGGCCCCCACCCAACCACAAGTTGTAGAAGTCGATGTAGATGAACAAGAGGCAGGAGGAGACGAAGAAGAAGCCGACGAAGAACAACATCAAGAATATGACGAACTCTCTGAGTTAGCAAGTGCCCCAGCGTATTCGGCACAAATAAAAAGACTGTATCGAACCATGAAGCTAGTTCAAGAACAGCATAAAATGTCACTTGAAGCAGGCAAGAGACTCATGAACGACTTGCTAGCTGAGGAAGGTGTGGACGAGTTGTTCATTGAGTCCATAAACCTTCATGCCGACGCAGTAGGATTGGATGAGGCCATACATGAGGCAATGGCCTACATTCACAGATTTGAGAAAAGGGTTCCCGTTCGTCCCAGGAGGTCTGGGAAACAAATTCACATCAATGTATCAGCACCAGGAGAGACAACGCAAGAAGAAGAACATCAGGAAGCACCACTGTCACCACCATCCCCACCTCGCACTACACAATTCACTCCACCACATGACACTAGCACTACCACGTCCACTACCACTACCATTGTCATGGGCATCCCACTCTCTCCGGGAATCCAATTCGGGGGAGTCACCATGCCCACTTTCACCACCCTGTTCACTGACGTCACATCCACTCCACCCACGATCCCCATCTACACTGTCGCTCAAACAATTGACACGATGGAAACATCACCTGCCACAGCACCGCTCCCTCCCCCCATGCCACCTTCATCTCCCATACCCCCTCCACCCACATCTCCGCTTGCATCCACATCATTCACATCTCCCATTCCCGCCCCCATTCCCCCTGCATCTTCACCCCTCCCAGCATTATTTAATGTAAATAGCATATTTTTAGCATTAAATCAATGTGTATACCAGCTCCAGAATGAGTACAGAGCTCTGGACGACCGGTATCAACAACTGACAACGCACCATCAGAACTTACAAAGACAATTTCACATTCTATAAACAGAAAATGCAGAACTAAATCAACGCTACACAACGCTTGAGCAGGCTCACCAAACATTATTGGAGGCACCCCAACCATCGACAGAATCAGGTGTCAAACAACTAGAAGCTTTGCTCGAAGTATACCAGACCGATAACCTGCGAGTCAGACGCAACTTGGCGCTACTACGGAAACATATGGCCACAGCACTGGAGGAGAACAAGAGACTGCAGCAGCAAAATGAAGCAAATCTAGAAGCAGCAATGGAAGGCTCTCCCCACGAAATTGATCCAGAACAGTTTAAAGCCGTACCCTCAGAGACAATGAAGACCATCTTGGAAAGCTATGCAGATCTATTAGATGCTCATGATGACTTGAAAAGGGAATGTGATGAGCTGCGCAATCAGCTCCAAGAGCAAAAGACAGCACCTAGAGTCACAGAAACGACCACGACTTCAGAGGAAGTCAAGACATTGAAAGAGCAGGTGGCCGAATTACAGGAAAGATTACTCGCACACGAAAGGCAGCCCTCTCCAGTTGTCGAACCAAAACCCGAGGATTTGGTACCCATCGAGGTAGATGAGACGTATGAGGAACCATACGTTCCTATGCCAATGCCAGGTGGTGAGCAAACCGCAGAAGGAATGGATACGTTAGAAATTGAAGTACCTGAGTGGCTCCAGACACTAGAGAAAACAGCATCAACTCATGAAGATCGAGTGGCAATTCAAATCCAATCTATGGCAAAGATAGAGGACACTATTATTAAATCAGAATACTTCCGCAGCATGTCCCACCATAGATGGATCGGAACCAATGATGATCAATACGTGCCATATTGTATACTCCTGGCGGACTACAATGCAGAAATCCAACAAAGATGTGGCAAACCTCCAACGTTTGCTACACAGTTCGGGCCAGATGACATCCCAGAGAGCGCTCAAAAAGGATCCATTCATCAATCCACCTGGAGGATCCGACTCCTTGAAACCTACCCGGAGATGGTTCGCACCTGGACGAATATGCCTCTTTTTATTAAATATAACCCTTGTTACGTTCCTGTCTTCCGCAGACGCACATGGCCAGAGTTTACCCTTGCAGTCAAGAATATCAAGGGCTGCGCCAAATGGTTAAACTACGTCTATCTAGCACCCCCTCAAGGACCTCCCACCGTCAATTACATGATTTCCACCATACGGCACTGGAGCATCCGATTAAGGAATACCCCTGATGTGATGGCCCAGATGTGCATGAAAATTTTTGAATTAATGCTTATTACATTTAGGACATTCAAGAATATCAAGGACCCACACTTCTCAGGTGTCGGATTCCTTACAGGAAACCAGGATTTAGTTTATGACATGAGCACCACTCCTTCCATAGAGGTGGTATATGCTTGGCACGCCAGAATAAAATACCTCCCAGCCTGCTTTAAACAAACATTCGAGGAGATGTTCATAACAGGGTTCTGGGAATACCACTCAGAAATATTTGTACCCAGACCCTCACATCTCCTCCATTTATTTGCTGTGGAGCGAACCATTCACTCAGAACAATTACGGGTGCTACATCCAGATGTCCCAGGGCCAGTCAATTGGGATGCATTGCTGACAGATCTCGCAAGGGGACTCAGGTTAGAAGAACACCACCTCGCCGCCGATGTTGTCCAATATTACGTCCAAAAAGCAGCTAGACAAGGGTCTGTCAGGGGCGACAGACGCGAGAGTGGGGGGGGTGTTGGCAGTAGTCTTGGTACACCAGGACTTACAAGACGTGAAAGTCAAAGAAGGGAGTCAGAGCGAAGGGACAGCACAAGCAAACAGGGCAGTCAAAGAAGATCTGGCAAGTAGGCCAATATTTTTTCAAGACACTAATGCAGATCAAAGAGATGGACATGCAGGGAGAAAGAGCAAGTAGGGAGCTCGAAGATATGTATGGCAGATCACTAGAAGAAATTCCTACAACAACAGTGATTTTTATCACTAACAATCATTGTAAATATCAGTTCACATTTTTGTAGCTCCATTTTGTGCAAGCCAAGGAGTCCTTGAGCTTGAGGAGCCTTAGAAGTAGTTGCGTACCAATTTTTGTATTTTTTAGATCTCGTTTGAGCCCCCAAATAAGCCATGGAACCTAATTTTTAACTAGGCCGGACACTAGGTCTGGACAGGGCCAAAGCTAGTCAAAAACTATAAAAGGAGCTAGAGAGCTCATTTTTGAGGTTAGATTGTAATTGAAACAAACTTGTAAGAGCTTTTGAAAGTAATCTAAAGAACTCCATTGATTCTCTCTTTGTCTTGCCGTGTGTGCGCGTGTGTGTGTATGTGTGTGCATGCTTGTGTGCTTCTCACTCACGCACTTGTGCCGCCACTTGCTCGAGGTCTTCATACCATCCTCACGTCTTCCCTGATTGACATTAAAGGAGGTGCTACTCATCACTGAGCTACACATGTAAATTAGTAGGAAATTAGTCTTTAGTTAATAAAGTGCCGGTCTCTTGTGTGAAAGGACCATTTTTAGGGCACAAGTATATAAGTCAATTTGTGACTCTTTGTAAAGACTTTTTGCCATTGTGAGAATCAAGAGCACAGAAATTCGAATTTGTGTCTTCTCCTCTCTGTATCTTCTTTTTTGTGAGCTTGTGTGCATGTGTATTGCTTGGAAAGAGTGTTAGGAAGTGTTGTCTATCCATGAAAGTGTTTGTTTGCTGTTGTTAAGGTGTGTGCGAAGTGTACGAAGTGCTGAAGTGTAGGAAGGTTTTCCTACGACTCAGTATTTTGCTCATAATTTGAAGTAGGAGTGTCAGAATTGAGTGAAACCACTTCCATTGGATGCGTCTTCTTGAGAGCTTCGAAACGCATATGCTATTTGCTATATTTGGAGTTTGGAGCTGAGAGAAAAGCTCGATTTACTGTTGGCTACTGCACCAAGTATCGTGACACCATAATTGACAGTTGAAGCTTGTTTGGATTAGTCTTTGCCTTGTTTGCACTCTTTGAGTAGTTCATTTGCATTGATCATCATTTGAATGCATGTCTTCATACACTCGGCTAGGTTTTGATACTCATCGGATTGATGATTAAAGCGTGAATCCCCACTATATGCACTTGAGGGGGATTGAGGTGTAGTCTCTTTCTCCGCAAGTCCCTAAGTTGGTTCTTAGGTCAACAACCATCAAGGAGAGCAAGAACAATGAAAAGAAGAGAGAGAACAATAGTAACAGTGGTAATAAGAACAACAACATAAATAACAACAAAAATAACAAGAGCAGTTACAACAACAGTGCCAACAACATCAAGAAAAACAACAACAAAAACAACAATAGAAACAATAGAAAGAGGAAGAATGACATCAAGAGTGAGAGCAACAACATGAAAAGAAACATAAAAAACATGAAAAATATCACCATCATCAAGAGTAAGAACAAGAGGATGATCAATATCAACATAGAGAGTAGGAGTGCCATCAGCAAGAGCATCAAGGTGAGGAATAGTAGTAGTATCAAGCTAGAAAAACATAGGAAGATCACCAAGATGAGGAAGAAAAAATAGAGAAACAAGGTCATCAATAATAAAAAGAGCAAGAGCCACAACAATATAATAAAGGGCCACAAGCCAAAAAGCAAAAAAAAAAGAAAGAAAACTAAATAGCAATCGAAGAGAAAGAAAATATGGAAAATTGAAAAGAAAAAGGAGAAGAAAAAAGAGGGCAATCTTAAAGAGCACAATAATAAGGCCAACAAGCAAAGGCAAAATAAAGAATGCAAGGAAAAGAAGCAAGAGAAGATATAGACACCTACAAAGGCACATACAATACAAGAAGTGGATAATATGGTCATGGTGAAGTAGGATGTAGAGGTCTCAAGATGCAGGCTAGTGGGGGTAAAGATAGAATTAGAGAAGAAGTTTTTCAATTTTGATTTTCATACTCCTAATTGATTAGAGAAACACTATAGTCCATCTCCTAGCATAATATATTATGAACCAAATCTATACACTTTTTCTTTTCTTTTTTTAAGAAGAATTTTGGTAAGGACTAATCTTCCTAGCATGAATTAATATAAAGAACAACTGTACAAGTGAAGGGATGTAGTGCCCATGGGATCCCCCTTATCCCACAAAGCATGGGTAGGACAACCCAAAGGTGATACAACATTGACGGCCCAAAGGCAATAGGAAATCTAGGTTTGAGAGTTGGGAAGACTACACTTTTGCTTTGCAAAAGTTAATGTCCTCTTATTTAAGCTTGAATTTGAATCCTTTCATATGCCAACTTTATTTGATGGCACCCATGAGGATGTAAACGATAAAGGCCTAAATTGTTGTATCGTAGAAAACAAAAGCAATAACAATACCATGTAAGTACTTGTAGCATAAATTGAAAAAAATCTATATTTTTATGTTTGCCTTTACATATATGTATGTCTATTTTCCCTTCTCATTCTTGACATATGCATCTATCTTTCTTCCTTGGGTTTTCGATGGTGGTGGAGTGTTTTGAAATGTGAATAATCAAAATGCTCTTTATTTGAAGTGTCACACCATGTTTTAAAGGAGTAGTCGAAATGGAACTCAAGGGTTCCTCTCTCTCTCTCTCTAGGCACACATATAGTCTATATATTTGCTAGGCTTGAGAGAGATAAGACTTGTTGAAATGACTTCTATTACGTTGTAAAAATTACATAAATCCCAAGCCATATGAAGCATTAGAGAAGTTACAAACAAAGACGACATGAAACTTGATGGATCTTAGTCATCTTTCTCTTTTCTATCTTTACTCTTCTTTGTGCTCTTTCTCTTAGTGGAGTTCTCTACTCGTGCCCCTAAGATTTCACCATGTGTCTTTTCTTGTTTTCCCTTCTTCAGGAGCTTTTTGGTCTCTACATATATTTTATTGCACTCTTCTACCCTCTTCCCAAGGTCACTCATCTTCTACATCCTCTTATCATGATCATTGGACTTATCTTCTTCACTCACATCAATAGACAAGAGCACTTCAAATGTCTTGAAGGCTCGATATTGATGCTCTTCTTTCTTGCTCATCAAGCATTCCTCTACATCCTATGGATAAGAGCCTTTGGAATCATATATGATGTCATACTTGTTATAGAACTTGTAGCCCACTTGAAATGAATTGGTGTCATAACATTGTTCTTTGTCTGAAGAGGCCATGAGGAAAGTTGGAAAATACACAACCCAATTAGTCCCCTATTTCAATAGTATCTCCATTAGTGTCAAGAGATTGTCACACTTTTCCAAGGGGAAACACGTGACTCATAGAGCTCTAGCATCTAGAAATCGAAATTAGAAAAAAAAGACAAATGCTTACAATTGGCTTTATGCATTAGGAGATATGTTGGATATTCTACAATTAATATCTCTTTGTGCATGTAGATGTGCTGCACCAAGACCTCTTTCATTGATTTTCTTTCATTTATTTGGAAGTCAAGGACTCTACCCTTCTAGGAGTCCAAGTGTGTATTGCAAGTTTTTACATTTTTTTTGTCTTCCCTTGTTTCATCAATATTCAATCTCCTATTGATATGGCCATCTTGGTATATTGATCATTGCTTGGCAAGATGTATGTCTTAATGGAATAAAGTGTTTTGTGTCCAACGAGAAGACATGACCGCTCCAATCGAGTTGAATGTCTCCATTAAAAAAGGATCCTATGTGTTTCCTTCTTATCAATGGTACCGATAGTCATATTGTCTTTTCAAACACAAATAGGTGAAAGGATGCTAAGGGTTGGGTAAATATTGCTTTTCAAAACACATCATTGTTGGATTTTTAGAATCATATATATTCAATCACTCTAGGACATATATCATGGATTCAGCACAATAACATGGTGTTGATATATTTTGATAGTGATGTGTGATCCCCCAGCTTGTATATACACTTATAACCATAACCGGTTACTTATCTTTGTACATTCTCTTGGTAATAGATTTAGTATTGTGTGTTGTGCTCTAAGCTTCTCCTTCTTTGTGTTGTTCACATGCTTCCGTAGACCTCAAACTCCAATAATAAGTATTAGAGCAAGTAGCTACTTCATCTAAGGCATCGTCGACACCCCTCCGGTCACAGTCTCAAAATCGCATGAAAATTGGTGAGCATACTCAGGACGATTAGGAGTTCAAAATAGCACGCTATGGTGTCAAAATTATGATCTGAGTTTGTTTCGGCCTCCAAGTGCACTATTTTAGTGCATGTGCAGGAAATTTCATCTTTTTGTGCCAAACATATATACAAGTTTTGGTTCGTCAATGTAAGCATCTCAAAGTCTTCTACAAGTTAAGCAGAAGTCGACAGGGTAGTTCTGTTCAACTTTTTGAGATACAATTTACATCAGGGTATTTTAGTGAGTGGCCATGGCTAAAGCAGTCATGTATTTTGTATGTTGGTTGTTGAGGATAAGTTGGATGGTACCAATTACCCATTATGGGTATAAATGATCCATCATTATTGGTCACAAATGGACTATAGAATATTAAGCAGAGTGTTGAAAAACATCCTACTAAACTTGCAAATATAGTTATTGAAGGTGATATGGATGGCATTGAAGATGATGTTCTTCAGTTTCCTATTCGTGTTGCAGTCCTTGTTGGACCAATTGTAGAGCAAATTTGTTGCGATGGCAGAGATCCTTAGGCACATGTATTAATAGCCCTTTCTTTCAAACATGCCATTATTCCTCACATTCGCTTCTGTAAAACAGGAAAGGATGATTGGGATACACTTACCACCTTATACCAAACAAGAAATGAGAATTGTGTTTCTTACCTTCGAAAATAGTTGGAGAGTGAGCACATGAATGAAGGAGATTCCATGGACATTTTTTTGACAAAGATCAAAGATTTGAAGGAGAAATTGATTTCCATTGATGAAGTCTTCCCAAACAGTTCACTTGTGCAGACTGTTCTATACGGTCTTCTAGATTCATATCAGATTTTTGCTTCTACTCTTTGATTGATGATGAAAAGCAATCCAAATGCCTTAACATTTGAGGAGTTAGTCTTTGTTCTATTGCAGGAAGATCAATCTAGGCAGAACAGGTCCATTATGTATGTTTCAGATCAAGCTTTCTTGGCTAGTCAAAAGGGCAAAGGTAAATCGAGCTCATTTGCTAGTGAGCAAAAATCTACTAATTATGCATAATCAAAGAAGGATGACAAAGATGAGAAGAAAACAAAAAAGAAAAAATTATTTTGTAAATAATCTAAAGGAAATTATCATGTCATAAAGAGTTGTCCAAAACTGGTTGCAAAAGGAGCAAAGAAAAAAGAGGCTAGAATGGTTGTTGCAACGGCCTCTACATCCAAATCAAAGTCTACAAATCTTATGCAGAATGAAGAATGGGCATTTACTATTGTTTGCAGTTATGACACATCTTCTCATGAACAATGTATGTCTGCAATAGACTCAGATGTTTGGTACATTGATAGTGGGGCAACCAAACATATTACCTCGCATCACAGTTTCTTCACTTCACTTGAGCTTGCCTCTACAAGGAATACTTATACACCTCAATAGAATCGAGTTGTTGAAAGAAAGAATAGGTAACTCATGGATTTGGCAAGGTGTATGGTCAAGAGTCGGGCTTTACCACATAGTTTCTAGCTTGAGGTTGTTATGGTGCAACATATGTACTTAATAGGTGTCCCATTAAAGCATTGCAATCGATCACTCCATATGAGGCTTGGCATGGTCGCAAGCCATTTGTTGCTCATCTGCATGCCTTTGGTTGTCTGTCATATGCATTAGTGCCTGAACAACAACATAAGAAATTGGATGATAAAGTAATGAAATGTATTTTTGTTGGGTACAATTATGAAAGCAAAGGCTATCATCTATATCATCCACATATTAAATGCATTTTGGTTAGCTGTGATGTGGTTTTTGTGGAAGATGTGATTCAGTCATTACTTTCATGTACCAAGGAGACATCAGTTAGCTCCAAAGATGTGTATGACACTTTTCTTCCTCTTTTTATAGTTGGATAGTCTAGTACTAGTCCAAATGAGGCAATTTCGCAACCTTTGCAAGTTCCACATGATGGTGTAGATCATTCCATTTGTGATGCAACTTTACATGATGCACTTTTTTTATGAGAGGTCCGATTTAAGGGAGGCAAAAACTATGTCTAAATGGTTGGTGCAGACTTTGCGAGATAGTAAATTAGATGCACCTCTATCATATCATACTCGTTCAGCCTCTTATAGTGACTCTTTTGCACCAGATTGCTATGCTATGGCTTCCTCCAGTCTTTGAGATGAGAATGAGCATGTTTCGTTTGATAAAGCACAAAATTCAAAAAATTGGATGGCTCCTATGCAATCAGAATATGATGTTATTATGAAGAATGGTACCTGGTCTTTATGTGACTTGTCTCCTGGCAAGAAGGCCATTGGCACTAAGTGGGTATACAAGATGAAGCATAAGCTTGATGGAACTATTGACAGGTATAAGGCTAGGCTTGTTGCGAAAGATTGTGCTCAAGAAAGAGGCCTTATTTTTTATGAGACCTTTGGTCCTACATGCCGAATGACTACTATTTAAAGCATCTATGCACTTGCATCTCATCATGGTTGGAATGTATATCAGTTGGACATTAAAATTGCATTTTTGAATGGTGACTTGCATGAAGAAGTGTATGTTTTTTAGCCGCATGGTTTTGTACAAAAAGGGCATCTAAACAAAGTGTGCATGTTGAAAAGACATTATATGGTTTGAAGCAAGCACCACGTGCTCAGTATGAAAAGATACATGCCTACTTGATTACATATGGTTTTGAGAATAGTCCAAGTGAGAGCACCTTATATGTTAAGCGTAAAAATGATGTGCTTCTGATCATTGGTGTCTATGTTGATGACATGCTGCTCACTGGTCCTAATGAAAAGCATATTGCTGATTTTAAGGCTGATTTGCATGCCTCATGTGAGATGTCACATTTGGGGAATTTTCATCATTATTTGGGTATTCAGTTTATGCAAGTTGATGGTGGAACATCTTTGTGTCAAACAAAATATATTGAAACATTATTGCAGTGTCTTGGCCTTGAAGACGGCAAACCTATTGGCAGTCCTATGGAAATAGATATATGGTTGAGTCTTCAGGATGTTGGACATGCATTTGATGTTGTTCTCTATCAGTAGGTTGTTAGATGCTTGATTTACTTATGCATAAATCAGCCTAATATTTAGTTTGTTATCTCATAGATGAGCAAGTTTATGCATTTCCCAAGTGTCAAGCATTAGCAGGCAGTTAAGCACAGTTTTCGTTACTTGAGTGGTACTCGGCCACTTGGATTGTTTATCCCAAGGGGGGATCACTATCGCCAGATTTACATGCTTTTTTTGACTCTGACTAGGCTGACTGCTATGACACTCGTGTGTCCACCAGTGGTTTTTGCTTCATGTTGGGTAGATCATGCATATCTAGGTTGATCAAGAAGCAACCTACTATGGCCACTTCTAGTTGTGAGGTTGAGTATAGCGTAGCTTTCACAGTGACTGTTGAGTGTGTGTGGCCCAGATGCCTTATGGATGATTTGGGTGTTGGTCAGTCTTCTTCCACCACCATCTTCACTGACAGTCAAAGTGCATTGGCAGTTGTGAGGAACCCTGTGTTCCATCCTCAAACTAAGCACATTGAGGTGCACTGTCATTATGTCGGGGAGAGGTTCTCTGCTTGAGAGATCAATTTGGCATATTTTCCCACACAGGAGAATGTTGCAGACCTTTTCACAAAGGCTCTGCCTAGGGAGAAGTTTGAAGCTTTCCACAAATCTTTGGGCTTACTTGCTTTTGTGGATTAATACCACATAGCTTGGCACTTCCTTATACATGAGTGTGAGCTCCTTATTCACCGCATCACTCCCAGGGGGGGTTTGTTGATATATTTCAGTAGTGATGTGTCTGAACACACTAGGACCGATGGGGCACTTTATTTCCCTCTTTAGGAGGTTTTTTTCTCCTAGCTTGTATATACGCCTATAACCCTAATGGGTTACTTATCTTTGTATATTCTCTTGGTAATACATTCAATATTGTGTGTTGTGCTCCAAGCTTCTTCTTCTTCTTCCTTGTGTTGTTTGCGTGCTTCCGTAGACCTCAAACTCCAACACACGATAATATAGAGATATAAATTAGACAAGTTATATGGAGGTCGTAAGCATACCTAGGTGCCATGTGAGAAACCTTACATAGAAGGAAAACTTTGGGAAATCATTGTCATAAAGATTTGAAATCTGATAGATATCATATTTTCTTCCTCCTCGAGGATAAAGGAATAAAATTTTATTCCCATGTTTTGACTCAAATAGTTTATTATTGGGCACAAGATGAGATATTATATTTTATTGCTACAATTAGGAGATATTATATTTTATTACTCCATGCAGGATCAAACATAATATTTTATGGCACATACCCTGCAAGAAAACAATACTCTATTCGATTTTCATAGTTTTGCATTTTCCAAAGTGAGGAAAATACAACGTTTGCCCTCGAAAAAAAAGGATTTACATGAATGGAAATATCACATAGGATACACTTTCGGAGAGAGGTCTGAAGTTCCTCTTAACCACACCTCTAGATAAGCCCTCACATGGCTGCCACATAGAGATATCTCATGCAAGCAAAAACTTGGTGGTCTTGAGTCATATCTCTACATGGAAAGAGAAAAACATGAAGTTACAAATCACAAATCAAGGAGGCAAGAATCCTATTTATTACGAGTTCAAGTCAATATTATCATCTTCTCCACGTTCACACAAGCAAAACATAGGAAGATCGAATGGAGGCAATCTGAAAATCTTGATCAACCAATAGAACACAGAAATCAAATAAATATATAATTATGATGTCATTTTAAAATCATTCAAAGATTTCGTTCGAAGCTTTTATAAATGATTTCGAGGTACATGCAATATCAATAAGTAAATCTACAAGAGCAAAAGTTATATCTACAATATCCCCATTCAACTATAAAGCTAAGACTCATAAACGTAGTGAAGATGATTTCAGTTGCCCCATAGTCAAGATAATTTCAGTTGCGCTGATAAAAGAGAGAAACCAGATGAAGTAGTATATCAATGTAAATCCTTCAGGTGACATGTGTAGAAATCAGCGACCATCTCTTTCCTCATCCCATATAGACTTCAAAGCCCTTGATATTTCGAATTTGAAAAGGGTGACTATAATCAAAAAATTTTAAGAAGGTCCTAGCCCGCATAGCCTAGTGGCTGATGCTTTGAATCTTTGAGAGGAAGTCCTAAGTTCAAGCCTTGGCTGGACATATCCATGAGTCTCGCATGATGGGGTGCCTCTACGTTACGAGGTTGGGTGTGTGAGTGTGCATTTTCAATTCATATATATATATATATAAGAAGTGTGTTATTATGAAAGTGCAAGTATAATGCCCGAGCTGAAATTTCCATGTGTGTTCCGAAACCTACATTGACCGTGTGTTTGTCATATAAATGAGGATTCCTGACCTAAAATTGTCTCGTTTGAAGGAAGTTTACAACTGACTCCAGACTTCAATATCGTCAAAAGCTGAGGTTGAGACACAGATTAGTACCCGTTTGAAAATGATCCAACCATTTTTGTCAAAACAAATAGCTATCAGTGCTAATTTCAGAAACAAACGGTTTCACCACAGAACCCTTTCTCAGCTGTTTACAATCTCAAGACTGAGATTAGTGCGAGCTCCTTACATGTAGGTTAATCAAACGTTAAATCCGTACTGTAAGCCAGGTGCATGGAATTGTATATTTGCCTACTATTCTTGTATCAAAGCAAGTACGAGGGAAGTTTGATGAGTGAATTCATTATTTCACTAGATTCTGAAATTGCCCTTAAATTTCAAACCTAATGGAAGAGTAGCTTGAAGACCGAATTTCCACCAAAAAAAAAAAAAAGCATAGGAAATTTCAAAAGAAATCCATCATCATTGAGAATATAGATATGAACAGTTCACCTCTAAAAATAGGCACCCAAGTCTTAAATTAGAGCTGTAAAGGCCTTTGTGAAGGCATGAATTTTAATGATTGTACAACTTTGGGTTTTTATGCTTCAGGTTGACCTAGTCAAAGCAGTTGGCAACAGATCATATAAATCTATAAAAACTGATAGCACTTTTATAAAGATTGAAGGAATTGCAGGTTTTCAAACATCATATTCAATATGAACACAAGCATAGGAGTTCTTCTCCAAACAGTCGAATCAGTCACAGATATCGACGTACAGTTCAAAAACCTCATCAAACCTTAAGCAGGATGTGTGAAGCTAGGATACACAAGAAGCAAGCCCCTCTTTCCAAATGACCCCTTCAAAGATTGTAGGATCAAACCAAAACAGAATTTCTGAATCAAAACTAGTGAATCTCTAAACCCTCATGTAGGCTGAATGCAGGTCTATCACTCCTTTCTCTTTTTTTACTTCCTTTTCTTTGGGGGGAAAGTTCGGTCATTGAGCTACTCTTCTATCTATGCTTGAAAGGTTGAAATGAACATCACATGCACCTTGGGGACCCGCTATCACCCACTTTTCATTGATCATACATCAGGCTGCATTTAGGTTTTGAAAGGTGACAACTATTGCTGCAGAGCTTTGGCGAATACAGCTTTTCTAAAAGAGCAGGAAAAAAAATGCTCACAACAAAAAGAGGCTTTTGGCTCTACTTCCTTTCCATGGAAAAAAACTTGCAACATCCCTTTCCTTCACAAGTCCTTCAACACAGTTTTTGATGTATGTATCTAAAGACACACAATCCTTTTACGGTCTCTTGCCTATGAGGGAGAACTCAAGCATAGATAGTTTGAGACTCAGTGGGACAAAATATGATAGAATCCCAAAGATAGTTTATACTTGTCTAGGGCATGTTCAACTCATGCACCTCAAAAAGCGTAAGAATCCATGCCCTCCAAACATGTGCAATCTCTAATATCTGTCAACCACATGCCCTCTTGATCTTTTGGGGCTTCTTCAAATTCATCTGATTCAATCTCATCTTTAGGGACTTCCATAGTATTACATTATCTAACAATATCTCAGGATCGTTCTTTCAATTCAAAAAATTCACTCTCTTTTCTGCCAATGCTAGCTTCACCTCTGATCCCTTGATCTGATACAGATAGAGGTGCCATTGTTGTGCCCTTTTTTTCACATAGTATTGTCTGAACCACTGGTTGGATACCTTCTCAATATCATGGTAGGGGCATCTATTCTGTGCTATCATGAACAAACAATCCAATCCAGCTTTGCTTGGTCTTGAGCACAAACAGTGAGTTCAATCAAAACCTTGCTTTATTGATTTGTATGGCATCCTTCAACTTATCCTATGCCAGAAAAATGTCTCTCATTGTGATCTACTTGCTAGATTCCTGAAAGCAAGTAGCCCATCCTGCCTTAATCCGTCCTCCTGAGGTAGGCAGCTCTGTATCTAGTGTCCATGAGCGTGACTGGCTTGTGCTCATAAATTGACTCATAAGGAATGAAATATGTAGTAGAACAGTGTATGGAAGCATCCTTGGCTATTCCCTTACGTGCCCTTACAAATCTTTTGTTAACACTAGTTTGGTACCAAAACAGGACACTTAAGTGTCCTGTTTTGATAATTTTCCAAAAAATCACATACCTACAAAGAGAATTTGAAAAAATCCTTTAACACACATATTACCTATAATTCAAAGGTTAATGAGAAATTAGAATATACAATAAATCATGTTTTGTGTTCATGTTAGTAGCCTCTCAAGATGCTATGGTAATGAACAGGATGAAAATTCCTAATCAAATGTATTTTTATCAAAAGAAAAAAATCCATTATTTGAAAGAAAAAATTATACATATTCCTTGAAACATAGATCACATAGTATGAACCTCGAACACACGTAGAAAAATCATTTCAAATAAAATAAAATCAATTATTTTGATGTTGTACACCAAAAACAGAACATGGTTCAAACAAATTTATTGGAATCCATAGAGGTGTACAAATATGTCAAAACTCTAACAAGGTATGAAGACAACAATGAAGGTATAGACATTTAAAATCAACTACCATAACTCTAGTCACCCAAAAAAAAAAAAAAAGAAAACCCTACATATATGACTCAAAAGAATTTATGGACATCATCCAAAGTGTACATGTTCAAGTTACCAAGTAGAAAATGTGTGACATAACAAACCAAGGCTTACACATATAAGGCTAAATACTTTATGGACATCCATCAAAATTTTCACATCTTCGAACACAACCAAGAATCTTCTGTTGTGAGAGCATCAACCAAATTCTATAGATACAATCATGAATAGTTTTTGGACACATAACAAAGAATGTACATTTATAGAAGAGATCCAATTTCTCCACATAAACCAACCCAATCAGACATCAAACAAGGTGTAAACATAATGGAAGTACCAATATGTGAAGACCAACGAAGTTTTTCATATCTATGTACACCGGACAAAGTAGATATGTGTGTAGACACCAACCAATATATCCACATATAAACATTAACATCCAATTGAAATAATGCCAAATTATAAATATTTACTTGATATCCAAGAAGACAAACTAGTTCTTGCCAAGAAACAAGATTCATGTACACATAGAATCAAAAGAAAATATAGTTTTAACATATTTAGTAAAAATAATTTTTGGTATTTGTTATATGCATAAACACACAATCTCTTGCACACATCCACACATACTCAAAATAATACTAAAATTTATTTGACATAATCTTCGATATCATAAAATGATAAGGATCATTTGAAAACATTTCATAATTTCCATCATGGATGCCATCTTCTTTTTGTCAAATCAAATATGTATGACAATTTGTTTCATTCTTATCACAATCACCATTGTCGATCACATATTATTTGATGAGATTAAGAATGGAACATGGCATGAAAGCATATTTTGGAGTCTTTAATACTTAGAATAGCATTTAAATATTTAGTATTTTTCATCATAATGTTTTATTCTACCTTTGGAACTATGTTCTTTTCATGAACATTGAAATATGTGTTTTGCTAATTCAGCATGAAAGTCGACACCAAATGCAATGGCTAATAGTTCAAAGCAGAGGCCTTCTAACTTTGAATAAAAATGTGCATTTAATTAACATGAATTTTTTCCATTGATAACTTACCCATTCTCTGAAATATCACTTACATACAAATTATAGTGAGCCCTTCTTAAAAGGTTGCGATAAATGGCCATGATCTAGAGAAGACAAGTTTTGAGTCCATGTTTACTACTTTTGGAAGTGGTAAACCTTCTCCAAAGATCCCCAAACACTTGATTTACATTGCCAAAATCAATCAATAGCCTGAGATTTCCTAAAACATATTCAATTTGTCAAAATGTTTGAATTGACTTGTTTTTTCTGTTATGCTAAAAGTTGAGTTTTTAGAAATTCCCATTTTTTTCTTCATTTAATAACCCATATGAGGTTGTTAATTGTTTAAGATCATATTTTACTCTAAAAGTACATGATGTGGGCTATCAAATCCAAGTGAACATGGCATCAAAGCCTCAACGGTGTCTTCAAGAAAAATCAAGCAATTTGGTGTAAAAGCAGGACACTCAAGTGTCCTAGGATAGAACTAGTGTTAAGGCTTTAATAGTTGTGGTTGTCACCGGCTGCATGTTTGTATGTTGTGAGGGCTAACATTAAATCAGGTGGTTGACAAAACTTTCGACTATTAAGATTACCTTGATCACTTACGATCTTCTTGATCGAACCTCAATTGTAAACAGTATCTTCAAGAAGAATATAGCATACAGCTGAGGTAGAGTTGGCCCTCAGCTTGGATAAATCCCCCTAAATCAGCGACCTCTTTGTACCCATGAAAATAACTTCAATGGAGTTCATCTTGATGTTCGACATAGTGCGTATGGCACACAAGATAGCACTCTATAAACTTAAGTACATCTTTGTAAATGTTAATCGAATATTGTGATCTTTCAATGCATGGTCACCAAACCAACTATCTCTTTGTAGCATAAAGATAAGTTTAATGGAGTTCCTCTTGATTTTTGGCATAGAAGTAAACATGACACACAAGAACCACTCTGTAAACTTAAGTACATCTTTGTGAATTCTACTCCAGTATTCCTTTTGGATCTTTCAAAAAGACACCAAGGCACTACAACATGCAATGCTTTTGACCTGACATTCTTGAGATTATAGCAAATTATGAATCATATTAATTGAAATCGACTGTAGATAGGAAAGAAAAGCAGCATTAATGGTTTTATTTTTCTTTTTCTCCATCCATAATGATCAGGGAAGGCATTGTTTGTATGCGAATTTGATCCATGGTACATTTCTGTACCTTCCAATGTGAGCTAAACCATTGATTGGCTTCATTATGCCACTGATACCAATCTTGCTTCGCCTAGTTTAAGAACTTATCAGGATGGGTGCCCAGAGCTTGCCAAAGCTGTGCATCACAAAAATCGTGCACAATTATGGTAGCACCTGCTTGCATCAAAGTTTGTTCTGGATTTCTAGTAGCAACACCTACAGTTGAGATCCCAGCAGCTACTGCTGCTCTAATGCCAGTGGCAGAGTCCTGTCAATAGCAAACAAAAATGGGATGGAATATCTTGAATTGTATGAAATAAAAATAGAACGCTTTGCTAAAACAAAGACATCAGATTTCATGTATGTGGTTTTTGCCTAAACAATCCAACCTTCACTTACCTCCAGCACAAATGCTTGATGAGGTTCAATGCCAAAGTGCTTTAGAGCCTTTTGATAAGGATCTGGATATGGCTTCGCTCGCTCACACTCGCCACCTACAATTACCTCCTCAAAGAAGCTTGAAAGACCTAGCAAAGATAGCATTAACTCTGCATTGACACGAGGAGCATTCGTGACAGCTGCACGTCTGAGCCCTTTCTTTTCAATATAATTGCATAGAACATCTAAGCCTTTCACAGGCTTCAACAGTCGAGATGCAATGCTGAATTAAGAAAATAAAAAGTAAAAAATAATAATAAAATAAAATAAATATTCAATCTCTAGATCACTTTGGTGATATTTGTTCTAAGAATCCACATACAAGCTACATATAGAAGAGAAAATGAATGACTACCTGCGAAATCGTGTTTCTTTGTCGGAAAGAAATTTGTCACGTCTCTCCTGTTCCCAATCAGGAAAAAGCGCGAGACCAATATGATAATTCTCTCGGCCTGATATATTTTCTACAAAAAATTCTTCTGTGATGGGAACTCCCCCTTGAAATCCAACCTGAAACACATCATTCATTAGATTAGAATATAGATGCAAGTATTCTAAACCACCCTAATGTTTCTATGCTTCATGCAAGTTCAACCCCTCCAAAGAAGAAAAGAACAAAAAGTGCATGTATGTGCACACAGCATGTACGTGCACGCAAACAAACCACACTCAAGAGAGCACTTTCTTCAGATTATCCTACTATAAACATATGACAGAACAGCAGCACGAACACAGAAAATCATTCTATAACACAAATAGAGGTCAATTAAAACTAAATGGCTCGGCCAAGATGAGATCACAAGAAACCAGGCTATACAAATCCAAAAGATTTTCCTCTAAAATTGCCAGGTCTACAAATTTGCAGCCATGTTCATGTCTGTGCAGCTCATTTTGATGCCAGTGAAACTCGTATTCGATCTGTATCCTTCAGAATCCTGTAATTGGTGGCTAAGTTTTCCACATGTGCAACCACTTCAGATAATGCAAAAAGAAGTATGAAAAGTTGCTAAGAACTTGCCTTCACTCTGGAAATACACAACAGTCAGTAATTGCTGGATAGCATTGCCCATTATCATTATTGGACTCACCTACAAAAAGGCTATACATTGCAGTTTTTTGTTTATTATGGCAGCATCCAAAACCTCATTCCGAAAATTCAGAGTGCAAAAAGGTTTCTAAAAGATGATCTTGAACTGAAGTGTACAAACGAGACAAAACCTTCAAAAGCGACTGCAATTGTCCAAAAGGCCAGCAAATCCCTAACAGTTTCACTTTATAGAATAATCCTTGAAGGTAAATTAAATATTGCTCAGATATGACTAGAAAGCTATACTACTTTGATCCGGGAAAATTGCCATCAGAAGACACCAAAGAATAGCCAAGGAATCACACCTCTTGCAGCATTTCTTGAAATGATAAGTAGTGTAACGGGTCAGAATCACATAAGGTACCATCAATATCAAAAAGTACAGCTTTCAGATTGCCTGTTTCTGGGAAAGGAATCTTCATGGAAGCTCCCTTGCAACTAAAGTCTGAGAATTGAAAAACATGAAATCTTAGAGCTTATCAAAATCTTATTTTGACTAGACACTACACATTGCTTGAACTGTTAGAACACTGAACTGAAACTATAAGATTATGCACCTTCCAGTAGAAAAACATTTTCTTAAGCACAGACAGAGAACACAGATATCATAGGCTCAGATTACTTCTGCTAAGGATTGTTGTAAGCCTAGACGAGTTGGGCATGCACTTTACATAATCACAGTTGGAAGAAAACATGCTCACCATAACCCTAAATGAGTAAATGCATTCCTCAATGTGTGCTTGCCAGCAGATCAAATGGCTTCTTGTCTGTTCTTTTTTATATACCAGACTTCTACCCTGGAACTGTACTCAGTGCTGAAATGCACCGCTCGAAAAATCTTGCCCTTAACGTGTTGTTGAATAGTCTAAACATTTACACTGAAGTCTAGCGAACTGTAAATCTTGTACCACTCCCCTGAATATTGAGATCATAGTCAGGTTTTGTATATACATTTGTAGCATGATCAGAACCACTAGATAAAATTTTGGCATTGTTTATTTTCTTCTGTATCTCCCATTTTAATATTACTGTGGATAATTGAATTTTAGAAACTACTGGAAATCTTTTTAACTCAATAATGATTGGCATATGGATTCATGGTTTAGGAAACATCTAAGTTTATAGACTAGAATCAACATGGGACGGAGTTCAAAATTTCAAGTCGGAAGGAACCCTTACATTCCAATGTAAAGCAATTCGATTTCAAAAGTCGGATCTTATCAGTCGATTTCAAAAGTTGGAAACCCATCCATTCCAAATTTGACTGTTGGCAGCATGTCTAAAAAAATCATGTCACCGAGAATAAGACCCAAGGATGACACCATTTTATGATGTGCACTACCTATTAGATGGTCAATGCCTCACCCTTTTGAAGCACC
Organism: Ceratopteris richardii; assembly: GCA_020310875.1. Classification (NCBI taxonomy): domain Eukaryota; kingdom Viridiplantae; phylum Streptophyta; class Polypodiopsida; order Polypodiales; family Pteridaceae; genus Ceratopteris; species Ceratopteris richardii. Next base: position 34,394,900 of record CM035434.1, on the reverse strand, counting down.
ACTATTATTACTCTGTTTTCTAAGGCCTCCATTATGAAGAGAAGCCATGTGATGTGTTAAGAATAGGTTCCTCATTTTGAGATGACATGAGATCAAGAATCAGCCATAAATGGTATGATGGTATGAGATGATTTTTGTGAGCCTAATAGACTTGTTAGGTAGGGTGTGAACTTTTATGTTGTTGGATGATATTTGAAGGCAAAAAAAATGGGTGTGTAACCTAAGGGCTGACGATAAGGCCACACAACAACTCAAAAGTTGTGTACCTATGCAATGTGCATGCATGAAAATGTTGCCCCCATTATGAGAAGAAGCCATTGCAAGGTTGTTAGCAACGTTTTTGTAACATCCAAGGGAACGTGTTGCTAACGTGAAAACGTGCTCTTTTTTTTTGCTTTCTTTTTTTACTTTGGCAACCTAGGCTACCTATAGCTAATATATGATGATTTAGATACATATTCAATATACATACATACATATATATATATATATATATATATATATATATATATATATATATATATTCAAATATTACTACATACAGTCACCAGTGTTGAATGTACATTGTACACGTGTCAAAGAGAAGGTATATGTGTCTCAACCACTAGGGTCTAAAGCTCGCTATTCAAAGAACAAGGTATAGAAGCTGAAGATGGCATTATATGGGCTGAATCAAGCCCCTAAGCATGGTACCAACGGATAGACAAGTATATCTTGGATCTAGGTTTCAAAAGATGTGCTTATGATGCTAACTTGTATGTTCTAAAAAGAGGGAAGACAATTGTGATTCTCCTATGTGTAGATGACCTTGTGATTACAGGAAATGATAATGCTCTTCTTCAACAAATGAAAGATGACCTGAGTTCAAAATCTGAAATGATAGACTTAGGCTTAATGCATTATTGCTTAGGCCTTGAAGTATGGGAGGAACTAGGGAAGATTTTCATTTTGCAACAAAAGTATGTAAGACAGATTTTGAAGGCATTCAACGTGGAGGATTTGAGGAGATTTCTAAACCTATGGAGTCAACACAAAATAATCTATTGAAGATACACAAAATTGGTTGGAGTCTCATCTACAAAATTGGTTGGAGTCTCATCTACTTGTGCAATAGCAGACCAGATATCCCCTATGTTGTTGGAGTATTAAGCAAGTTCTCTAGTAAGCCTTGCCAAACCCATTGGAAGGTAAGTATATCGACATACAAGTATGTGAAAGGAAGCATTGATTATGGTATTCGCTATGAAGAAGGATCATCTCTCGTTGGATAGTGTGATTCAGATTGGGCAGATTGAGCGAGAGATTGATGCCAGAAAAATCAGTTTCTGGATATTATTTTTCTTCAAGATCTCGGATTTTCTCTTGGATCAATAAGAAGCAACCATAGCAACCATAACCGTAACAACCGACTGCAGCATTATCTTCTATTGAAGCTGAGTACAAAGCAACATGTGTTGCAGCATGTGAAGCAGTATGGTTGAGGCGGATCCTATGGCAATTAGGAATACAAGGACATTAGGCTACAGAGTTGAAGTGTGACAACAGAAGTTGTATGGTCGTCACCAAGAATCCTGTTTTCCATGCATGTACCAAGCACAGAGAATGTCAGTAACAGTATGTGCATGAGTTGATCGAGGATGGGGTCGTGGAGATAAGCTACTGTCCCACTGAAGAAAATGGAGCAGACATCTTCACCAAGGCTTTTGAGAGAGAGCAACTTCATAGACACTTTCCAAAGTTTGGCATTGGACCAAGGAGGTAGTTCGCCACAGGGCAGGGCGGACATTGAGGGGGGTGTTAGATATACACAATACTCCACCCTCAAGTGACCATCAATGATCCATGGTACTCTAAGTTGTAAGGCCTCCATTATGAGAAGCCATTGTGACAGCCTAGACATTTGTGGAACCCTAACTTCCAAGCTAGATGAGGTCTATGTGTGCCCGTTGGTGGTAGTACATGATTTCTATGAGCCTAGCTATTAGGTTAAGTAGGGCATAAACTTCCTGGCCACTAGGAGACCATAGGACTTCTCATCATAGAGATATCATCGGATTATATGTTTTGCAGACTATTTTCTCTCTCCCGACTACGTTTATCTATACTGACTCCCATTGTAAAAGCTATATAAGAATTGCCCATGTGTCGCTCTACATAGCATCGCACACTAGAAATCCCTTCATCTAGAGTATATATATGCATCTACTTTTTTTTATTATGCATTGTTCACAAATGGCATATTGAATAAGTATCGTACGTTCAATGCGTTCCATGCATTGGTACTTCCGGTTCAAAGTACCGCATTGCAATTGATACAAGAACTGATCCAACCATGATACAAAGGAGAGATTTAAGTTGTAGATTCAAATCGGAATTTAAATTATTTAAATCATAGAGGTTTAAGAAAATGCCAAAAAATATAATGTCCATTGTCATCATCCATACTAGTGCCACTATCCATTTGTGACATCAAAAGAGTCACCAAGGTCTTGCACTAGGTGAATTCTAAGAAGACTCTCCAATGTCAAACATAATCTTATCATCTACAGTGTCATCATCTTTATCAAATGTATTAACCCTTGATAATGTGCTAATAGACCGAGTTACGATTTATAAACATGACAACATCTACTACCAAATCACTATCTCCACTAGAAAATGAGGTTATGCTGCATCCCACTCTAAATCGATGCGAGAAGTAGAAGCCTCACCATGCCTCCCACAAACACATCCATCCCCACTAGAAAATCAGGTTATTCTTCTTCCCTATCCTCTAGATCAACTCAAGAAGTGGAAGAATCACCACGACTCACATGAACACGTCTATCTCACCACGAAGCAATTCAACTTTCGTGGTTGAGTCCTACTACTAGAAAGTAATAATGTATCATCTACAAATAACACACCACAAGTGACAATGCATTAAAATCATAGTTTCTTCATATGTCAATCACATTTCCCACTCGTAGAGAGAGGAAAGTGAGAAAAAAGTATGATTTTTTTCATGAATTATACGTCCCAACATAAAAAGACATATAATGTAGTAAATATGTAATATTAACATAGAATACATAATTAGCTGAAAAAAAAAACTACAGCTATTAATTTTAGCAAATAACAATGAACATCAAAACAACAAATAATTTCAAATGGATTGTGGCAGCTTCCAATAATAAGATCACACCCGACATGTTTCCACGTGCTGGATGACCAGGAGATGGAAGACAGTTGCTTATGTGAAATTTTTTTCTTTTTTTTTTTTTAACTTAACATTCGAATCCCAGTCAAAGACGACACTTGTCAAAACCAGTCTAAAGAAGCAATGGGCATGCGATTGAGTCTAAACAAAAGGTGCAAACGGGCCTCCATGATTATGTAAACTGATATCCTTCATCCTTTGAAGTCCAGTGTAAATCGCAATGGATGAAACCCCACTATTCCCGCATCAAAATGTAAAACCTTAACCAAGTTTTGTTACCGCTCGTACGTTCAACGGTTAAGAAAAATAACTCATATGCAGCCGAACCCGATTTAAAAGATCCAGAGCAAAAGTTCTTGGTTGTCGTGAATGAGTGGCATGATAAATATAGCCCACTGAGTGTTAGCTAAGCAGCAATAAAGATAGTAAAGAGACTCTAGACCTAAAGGTGTTTCAACATACCCACCATCGATGAGGATAGACGTTACCGACGATGGAGAACTCTCTCTCTCTCTCTCTCTCTCTCTCTCTCTCTCTCTCTCTCTCTCTCTCTCTCTCTCTCTCTCTCTCTCTCTCTCTCTCTCTCTCTCTCCAGACATAAGAGATACAAACCTGGAGCTTGGTAACGCAGAAACTATTCTGCTCGGTATAGCCTCCTGAAACAGGCTTTTCCTTTGGAGTCCCCGATCCTACGTTCAATCCTTTTCCGACGCACAGAACCGAGGAAGCAACTCAATGTTCCTCAACGATCCAATGAGAAAAGTAAGTTTGACGCTATCATGTAACAACTGCTCTGGAGAAATTCACGCAGTTTGAAAAAGTTCGCTTTCTGGGGCAAAATTCCTTGTACATGCAGTCGGGATTTGCCACGGCTCTTGGAAAGGAGACGTGTATAAAGTGAACATATGAGCGCCTCAAAAGGCCCCCAGACTTATGGGAAACCACACGTTCTATGGTTATTTTCGGAGTACCAAGTGGCATCTCCTCCATGGTGAGAGTGCAGACGAGCTGGACCACTTGATCACGTACCTGTCCTATGATAGTGTGTCTATGCAGATCATCATCTTCATTGTTTGTAGCAGCAAAAGGATCGAAGGTACACAATGATACGAAGTAGGACCAATCAATACATCATATACCTCATATCATTCACACAAGAAACCCATGCATCGTCATTCAGCAATAGATGTGTAGCACACTTCACAAGCCTACAATGATTACCAACAATATAAGAACCCTTAAGGCCACATCACAAAGAGAGAGAGGGAGGGAGAGAGAGAGAGAGAGTTGCTCTTATCAAGAAGAAAGAGAAAGAGAAAAGAGAGCTACTCGCACAAGGTGATGGGGCATAGAGATTTGGGCTCTTTGTTGATGAAGCCCCTATGCAAAGCTCCAACTATGAATAATGGAGAGAGGTATAATTTAAGTAGGAATGAAAAAGATGTAGTCGAGAAATAAGATTCAAAAGGACAAGGTTTAATAATTAAATAATTAGAATTATGAAAATAATTAGAATTATGAAAATTAGAAATAAGATTCAAAAGGACAAGGTTTAATAATTAAATAATTAGACTTATGAAAACTGTTAATAAATGGAATATGTGTTTCAAATAAAACAACTCAATCGTAGAGGAACTTTTCAAAAAGTACATTGACGGTAAACGCATTAGGGGAGCACTAGTTTGTGCCCTTTAAGACTAGATTATTGGAATATGTTTTTAATTACAAGATAACTCACACAAGGGAATACAATATGAGAATATACAATTTATAAAATACAAGAATATGCAACTTATAGAAGAAGATTGAGAAACCGAGACAATTATGTATCGATAATTAGACTAGACAATATGTAGGAGATTTCACAACTTGGAACCATAAGTATGAAACATGATATCAAAATTGCAAGATTTCCCTTAATGGAGATGAAGAAGGTGCAAGATATGACTAGAAAAAATCTCGTACTACAAGATTACAAGATGATAAGACAAGATAACTAGGAAGTAGACTAGACAAGACTAGTGTTGGAGGTGGAAACTCACACGATGATTTTGATGGCTTAAAGAAAGCGAAAATGGTTGAGGTTGTGCCAAACCAAAGCTACGAATCACGATGGATATGTACAAGAAAGATAAGTTCAATCAAGGGTCCTATATTTTCCAAATTCCATCCCAAAACCGGCCTTTTACCTTTAAAATCCCACTTTCAAAAATACATCTAGAAGAGATTTCTTGTATTAACCTCCATATTTGTACAAGCCAAAGATTCGCTGAGCTTGAGCAGTGATTTCCTAAACATCTAGAATTTTCTCTAAATTTTTGCATTCAAATCGAACATCAAATGAGGTTTTAAGACCTATTTTTAGCTAGGTTCAAAATTAGCTTTATGGGCATGAGCAGAATCTCCACATTGATTTTCATAACTTTTTGCTTCGTTTTGGCCTCCAAATAACCTATAGACACTAAGTTTTAACCTAGGTTGGACACTATGGTGTGGATAGAGCTCGTCTAAAATTTATAAAAGTGAAAGAGATCATATTTGTTAGGATTAAGTTATTAGAGTTTAGTCCTTTTATAAGTCTTGTACTCAATTTTTGAGCAATGGAGAGCTTCTAGGAGCACTTTCCTCTTCTCTACTCATGAGCATGTATGCTTGCATGTATGTGTCGGCACCTATGCATGTGCATGCTCTCTCTTTCTAGTTGTTGATACATGTGCTTGCTCTCTCTTTCTAGTTGTTGATGCATGTACTTCCATTTTGCAGTATGTGTCTTCATACCATGACTCATTGATCGCTATGCAATTACGACATTTTGTATCATGTGTGGATAGAACCTATTTGACAACAATATGTCAACTGTACGTGCAGGTCTATGACATGAACAAGAGGCTCTAGAGTAAGTTTCACACAAGGAGGATGCTATTTCGAAGAGGCCAAGAATGGATATAACACCATGGCAAAGGGAAAGAAGAAAGGGAGACTCTTGAATGAAAGATCCCCAATTAGCTACCTACCATTCTCCTCTCAATCATAAATAGATCTTGTTCACATGAACATCCAAAATACCCCTTATATGGACACCCCTTATATGGATACCTCATTAGGGGAAAAAGTGAGCCTTGCATGGGCCTTCTAAGGATTCCTAATTTTTAGGAATTAAAAGGCTTAATCTAGGAGATTAAGGGGGCACCAAAAACCACTAGCGGTATTCGTAATGAAAATATTATTTGATGAATTTTGTTTTTTTATTATCAAATGCAAAATATTTCAACCTTTGGATGCTTAATTTCAATGGCCAAGATTAAATGTGGTTTGAGCTCTAGATAGAGAAAATCGAACAATTCGTGGAACTTGAGAGATGGTCATGCACTTTTTGGGCACTCTTTGCACACTTTTCAGCTTTTGGATCATGTCTAATCTAAAGGTAAACTGCAAATGGGGCTGATCCCAAAACCAGATGCGATGTGAGCCGTTGGATTGCCCATGGATCCAATGAAGGAGGTTCAAAGATGCCTTCCACTTTTGGGGAGTCAATCTCAACCCTTGGATGCTTCATTGATCTAATGGATACAATTGTAGGTGTGTTTTTCAACACCATTCAAGCTAAATCGTCCGATCAAATGGTCCATCCAACGGCCCTTGTGCAAAGGAACATTTTTTAAGGCTTGCCACATCTCATCCATTGAATGTAAAGCAAATCCAAGGGCTAAAATGCAAGGATTCCTTGACTTTTGACCTTAACCTCATCCTTTCGATCTTTAGGCCAATTCAAAGGCTATAAATAAATTGAAAGCATATCAAAACCATTCAAATAACCAAAACCATGAATTCTAGGCGGTTTTCTCCTGATTGACCACACAAAAACAAGGGAAGCCTATGCCTGGCCTATGTGATTAAGGGACTAGATTGTGGCCACCACCCTCCTCTCATTGGTCCATCATCAATCACTCCTTAAGCTAAAAGGCCCATGCAAGATTCATTTTTTCCCTAATGTTGAGGAGATGGAATACCCTTATCACTTATAGGGTTTGTGCTAGAGCCTTGGTTACCTAGAGCCTAGGTCTCTAACTTGTCTAGGATCCTTGACCAATGCAAGTAGTCCAATGGTAGGCCATGAAGGCCTAAATAGAAATATAGCACTCTCTCCCCCTTCTAAATATGTTTATCCTCAATGATCAAGGAGGGAAAAGCCTACAAATAAGATATTCTGATTCCCAATTAGCATATGTAACTAGGCTACTAACTATTGTGGTAGAGAGAAATTCCACAAATGCCACTCTCTTTTGTTGGAAAGTCTAGAAGTCACATCTTGGGTAGATGGTGTATCGGCTAAAGCAACTAGACCACGAACACAATTCTCATATTGAGAAATGTAAGGTCTCAATTTATTAACATGGAAAATTGGATGGATTTTAGAATCTTCTAGCAATAGCAATTTATATGCAACATCACTAATCTTGTTTATTATTGTCCATGGTCCACAAAATCTAGGAGATAAGTTACCAACTATCAGAGAAGAACAAGGGGGAGCTTGTAGAGATACACAATCACCTTTTTGAAAGATGCATGGTGTATGATGTGTAGAGAGTACATACGTGGAAGAAAAATGAAAAGAAGAGTGTGCTCACAGAATGAAAGAGTGTGAGAGAGTCAAAGTGAGTAGACCAAGAAATGGGTAAGCTCACATGGGTTAGAAATGAGCTTGCAAAGAGCATGAAATAGGCTCACCAAGCTTCTAATCAAGTACAACATGAGGGAGAGGTCCTCTTTATATAGATTTGGAGGAGGCTCTTCAAAGTACATCACATGTGGGATGATTCTCCTTATAGGATAATTAATCCAAGGTAGAAGCAAATGCAAGGTACCCAAATAGAATGAGATACAAGTAAAATAATGTGAAATGGAGTTTCTTCTAAATACAAAATGGAGATGAACTCATACGGTTGCAAATGGAAATGAAGTAGATGAGCTCATGTCATCAACACCCCCTCTGTAGCTCCATTTTGCAGCTATTCAATGTTGCAAAGGTCCACTAAGCACTAGAGTAGAACTAGAGGTAGAGATGTCGTGAACTTGTCCACTAGGTTCTCCTAAGAGGTACACTTGTTGATATATTTTGGTAGTGATGTGCGTGAACACACTTAGGACCGTCACAGGCACTTTTTTCCCTCTTTAAGAGGTCTTTTTTCCTTGGCTTGTATATATGCCTATAACCCTAACGGGTTACTTATCTTTGTACATTCACTTGGTAATACATTCAATATTGTGTGTTGTGCTCCAAGCTTCTTCTTCTTCCAAGTGTTGTTCATGTGCTTCCACAGACCTCAAGCTCCAACAATTGGTATTAGAGCATGTTGCCACTTCATATAGGGCATCGTCGACACCCGTCCAATCACAATCTCAAAATTGCACAAAATTTGGTGAGCATACTCAAGTTGATTAGGAGTTCTAAAAATATATGAGCATATAAATTGGGTCCCCGCTATTCAAATCGAGGGGTGGAATACATGTCTTCTAATTTTAATGTATTTTTGGTTGAGCGTGGGATAAAAAATCAGTGTACAGTGTTGTATGCACCTCAAAAAAATGTAGTTGCAAAAAGAAAGAATTGGTCTCTCATGGAGATGGAAATGTGTATGGTCAGAAGTTAGGCTTTACCACATAGCTTATGGCTTGAAGCTATTACGTATGCAACATATGTACTTAACAGCCATCCCACCAAAGCACTGCAATCTATCACTCCATATGAGGCTTGGCATCGTGGCAAGCCATCTATTGCTCATCCATGTCTTTGGTTGTTTAACATATGCATTAGTGCCTAAACAACAACATAGGAAATTGGATGATAAAGCAATGAAATGTATTTTTGTTGGCTATAGTACTAAAAGAAAGTCTATTGTCTATATCATCCACATACTAAATGCATTTTGGTTAGTCGTGATATTGTTTTTGTGGAAGATGCAATTCAACCATTACTTTCATGTACTAATGAGACATGTTAGCTCCAATGATATGCATGACATTTCGCTACCTCTTTTTATGTTGGAATCAATCTCTTATTGATCAAACAATGATCTATTGGTTCAGTCAATAGCTCATTCTACTCCCTCCTACAAGCATCAACGGGTAGTCACAGAATAAGTAGCGCGTTCCAATCATACCTTCTACATCTAATAGCGTGGGGTGGCGTGGTTATGTCAGTTGCTTAACGTGAAAAGCATGGATCTATAAAATATGCGTTTACGTTTTCTCTATCGCTGCCGGGAGTGGGATTCGAACCCAGATTAGCTCTTTAGAAGGCAACTGACATAACCACGCCACCCCACACTATTAGATGTAGAAGGTATGATTGGAACGCGCTACTTATTCTGTGACTACCCGTTGATGCTTGTAGGAGGGAGTAGAATGAGCTATTGACTGAACCAATAGATCATTGTTTGACCAATAAGAGATTGATTCCAACAATCCCCCCTGCAATGTCATATTGGCTCAACCTGGACTGGTTCTGCAACCTGTCATAAGCTGCAAACTACCACAAGCATCAAGCTTGTATTCCCGTACTTCAGAACTTGTTCTTCAAAAGTCTTCTTCAAAACTGAATTTGACTTTTCTTCAAAAAATCTGAACTTGCTGAATATGAACCATAATACCTGAGAAAATATGCAAACTAGATATCCAATAGTGTACACATCAAGCAATCACTTGCTTGACAACAAATATAGCATGAACTGTCTCCGAACCTGCTATCTCCTGTCTTCAAAAACCTGAAAACATACACTAGGATCCATATATTTGCATTTACCTTCCAAAAAGATTTCTCAACGTACTTCTGCTGCGTCATGTAAAATACACTAAACAAAATCAGGAACTGAATCCTGGAACCTGTGACTGACAACTCAAAATTTAGTGTATTATGAACATTGCTGGTTCATCTCTGACTGTACTCAAGTCAAATCAACTCAACTCAATTGAAATCAACTGAAATATGAGTAAAGATCTATGATGTCATCATGTTTTCATCCTTTAAATCCTTCATACCTCTTTCCTTCAGAACCTGGTATAAACATATATGTGCGCACTTCTGAAATATACCTTTCTGAAATATCAAGCTTCTCTTCAATAGAAATCTGGAACCTTCTCCTGAACAGGAACATCCTAACAGGAACTTTCTCCAAACATTCTCCTTCTTCCTTCTTCTTTCAAAGCTGGAACATAAAGAGAACCTGACAAAGGAAATATAGGAATACCTGAAATAGGAATACCTGTAGGTATGAATCTGCATTCTTTTACATATGGCTTGAAAATAAGTCTTCATGTTTCATCACCCCCTGGATGACTTAACACTAGTGTCCAATATTCTTCAAATATATCAGACTTTATGAAATGTGGAACGTCTTCCTTCATAAATCTGATGTTTAGTGATCAATACCTGTATCTGAAACAAAATCTCTGAACCCTTTTTTTATTAGCACTGCAGTTGCTAATAACTTTCACTGTAGGTCTTGAGCTTCCCATATTGTAGAATAAGGTTAGCTGATAAAACCTTGCTGAAAGCTTTTTAGGATTCATAACCTTCTGTAACATAACAAGTATCTTCTTCTATCTCTCTTCAAGACAAATCTGATAGAACCTGAATCTTTGACTTACTTCTTCCAATGTTAAGAATATTCACAAACAAAGGATAGACAACTGACTCATAAATGTTCAAGATCATACAAGATCATACAAGATCAATGATCTCTCCTGTGTAGAATCTGCTGTCATCAAACCTTCATGACTGAATGTTTGATTTACTTCATGAATATCTCCAAGTGTCCATGCTTCTCAAAAAGTTGTAAACTTTTCTTCAAACAAATCCTTCAAGGAATCTGCAATTCCTACTTGAAACATAAGTGGACAAACTTCTCACCTTGAGAACTTCAAAAGCTGCAAGTTGATACTTCATAACTTTCATATTTTACCCGGGTGAAATGTGATAGTACCTGCTTGATTTTCTTTTGGCTAACTCCACTTTTCAATCAAGTGATAGGATATGATGGAACACCTTTTTGAATACAAACATGTATCCAAAAGTCAAGACAATCACTGAAAGTAGATTCTTCAACTGACTGGTACATCAACAAGATTCTGAATTTTCTGAAGTTTTTGAAAATACTGAATATGAGGTAATCTTTTCCAAACATAAAACCTCAACCCAAGTCTTCAACACCTGCTACAGAAAACTCTTTTACCTCAAGAGTTAGATAAAGAAGAAATATACTTCTCTGCAACTTGTCATATACCAAGTAGCTCTGTATTGACACTCCAAGAATTCTTTGAGGGAACATATAAGCTGCCTGCTCAAAAGCTTCAACATAACTCATACACATATGAGTGCTTTTGTTTCTCTCAATGCAATTCTTTGTCAAATCTACTAAATCATGACCAAGTGTAATGCAAAACAAGAAACTGCTTCTTCTTTAAACAAGATGTTCTCGTAACTTGTCTTTGGGTGTAGAGGATAAAATAGGAAAAGTATATGGAAAATATATGAGAAAAGGAAGCCTTACTTTTCTTTTGGAAATGATGGACTTTTTTTTCTGCATCTTTCTTCCACCTGATGATGTCAACATTTTCAAACTTCTCTTCCATACCTTTTGTTCTCTTCATCTTGAAGTAGCAAACACTCTTGACTTCTTCAACTGAATTTTTCTCTTTCTCTAATGCTAAGAGTAAGAGATAAAAAAAACATGGCATATAAATGGAAGTTGAATATAGAAACATGTTTTATCATCTCCTCATATCTCTGAATCAAAATTCTGCTTCAAATGTCTGAAACGACTAAATTCACCAATCGTTGTCTTTGAATGATGAATTACCCTTCTAGAGTTACCTTCTCTAGATACATTTGTACTTTGATATCCAACCAACTTACAACAGAAAATTGGCTGAAAAAACTCATCTCATCTCTGCGCTTGTCTTCTTAGATGAACTTTCTTGCCATGAAAGAGATCTTCTCAAAACTCTCTAGAAAAACCTCTAGATACCTGTTTTGATGTAGCCTTTAACTTTCAAATGATGAAAGTGTATAAAAGAACTCTTTGAAATCTTCAAATCTCTTCATAACTGCTCTTCTAAGACATGACCTGCAAATGATAATCTGATAGTAGAAATTGATACCTGTGATTTGATGTCGATCTGATTCCTTCATCTTCTCTAAACCATTGTTCTTCCTTGAATCTGAAGTAATCTTCTCTTCATCAAGTCTGGATCTTCAAACAATACTTTTGTAAAGTATTTGCATACTCTTCCAAAAATATTTGGCTGCTAACAGATCATCAACTTCGTACTCCACACTGATAAATACACATGTAAATGAAGTGTCTAATTCTCAAATCTCTACTCATCTAGATTAAGTGTGTATGTCAAATGTCAAATATTAGAAGATGCTTTCAAATCATATGTTGTAAATCTGGAAGACTGGGAACCTGGGCTTATGAATGAGCCTTAATGCATTGATGCCAAAGATCTAAAGTTCTGAAACCAAAACCTTAGTGCTCTGATACCAAATGTTGAAGCTTTTGAGCAGGTAGCTTATATGTTCCCTCAAAGAATTCTTGGAGTGTCAATACAGAGCTACTTGGTATATGACAAGTTGCAGAGAAGTATATTTCTTCTTTATCTAACTCTTGAGGTAAAAGAGTTTTCTGTAGCAGATGTTGAAGACTTGGGTTGAGGTTTTATGTTTGGAAAAGATTACCTCATATTCAGTATTTTTAGATTTTTTGAAGAAAAGTCAAATTCAGTTTTGAAGAAGACTTTTGAAGAACAAGTTCTGAAGTACGGGAATACAAGCTTGATGCTTGTGGTAGTTTGCAGCTTATGACAAGTTGCAGAACCAGTCCAGGTTGAACCAATATGACATTGCAGGGGGGATTGTTGGAATCAATCTCTTATTGGTCAAACAATGATCTATTGGTTCAATCAATAGCTCATTCTACTCCCTCCTACAAGCATCAATGGGTAGTCACAGAATAAGTACCGCGTTTCAATCATACCTTCTACATCTAATAGCGTGGGGTGACGTGGTTATATCAGTTGCCTTCTAAAGAGCTGATCTGGGTTCGAGTCCCACTCCCGGCAGCGATAGAGAAAACGTAAACGCATATTTTATAGATCCATGCTTTTCACGTTAAGCAATGAACGTGCAACAAAGTGTTTTCCCGATTAAAATCTTCGGATAGCGATCGTGTGCTTTAGGAGAGCGATCACGTAGCTTTTTTATTCGTGGAGATTTATTATGAGCTTTTCAAAGTTGTACAGACTACTATATAAGAAGCACCTTGGGCTCATTGTATTCATCCTTCACCTAGGATCAACACAAGCTTTCTAGAGCTTGGACCTCAGTAGAGGTGGTGTTTCTTCTAGCACATGGGGCAGCCATGGTGCTAACTTGAAGCATGTTGAGGAGCAGCTATGGAGTTCTTCTTGGTGATTCTTCTTGGAGAAGATGAAGGGTGTGCTCACACTCTAGCTCATGGAGAGGAGGTCAACTCTTGTTCATGGCAAGAAGACTTGATTATTAGCAGCTTGATGGTGAGGATCGCCCATCTACATGATGTATTTGAAGATCATCTTCTACAAGAAGATGTTAGGTTGAAGATTATCTTCTACAAGAAGATGTCTGGCTACTTCAAAGACATTGGATGGGACCATCTACATGATTTTGAAGATTATCTTCTACAGGAAGATATTAGGTTGAAGATTGTCTTCTACAAGAAGATGTCGGGCTACTTCAAAGACATTAGATGGTGATTAACATAAGATTCACATCTTATGTTAAGTATTCAGGTACATATTCTCTTTATGCACACAGGTACTACTTGAAGTTTATGGAGGCTGTGGCGTTCATATCAGAAGGAGTCCTATTCGGCATAGGTACAAGAGAATCAGTACTTATATGCTTTATGCATATTTTTATGAGGTGTTTGAGAAGGTGTGTTCACATGAGTTTGAGGATTTCCAGCAACAATCTTGTTAGCATTCTATGCTACTTTATAAGTATGTGATCTTTTCACACACGTATCTGACTTAGGGTCTTCCATAGCCTAAGTTTAGATGTAGGTTTGTTGACCATCAGTTTCACACTGATCCTTCCTCATTCAGTCACTCATATTCACTCTTCTATAACCTATTAGGTCACACATCTCATGTATATTCAGATTACTGCCCACACATCTGAATATGTTTGTTACATTGTACATTCACTCATTCATCTATTTCTCATCACATAGAGTGGTTGAGAATTTTACTCCCACATTGTACATTGAACATTGGTATATATGTACTATGAGTAAGCGATGGCTTACGTAACACCTTACACATGACGTCTATTCTTTCTCTATCTTTGTCTCATCATCTGTATGATTAAGTTGTGGTATGTTCATGTTTTGTCAATATGGAAGATTGCTGGAATTAATGTTGTACATGACTGGAACTATGGAACCATGAACCTGTGACATGAGCCTAAGGGCCTACCTCACTTCCAACATTTTATAGGTGGACAATCAAGTGTTGGCCCAAATGAGGCAATTTCTTAGCCTTTACAACTTCCACATGATGATGCAGATCATTCCATTTCTAATTGCACATTTACATGATGCACTTGTTAATGAGAGGGATGATATAGATGAGGCAAAAGCTATGCCTAAATGGCTAGTGTAGACTTTGTGAGATAGAAAATTAGATGTACCTCCATAATATCATACTCATTTAGGATCTCATGTTGGAGTTTGAGGTCTGCGTAAGCATGCAAACAACACAAGGAAGAAGAAGAAGCTTGGAGCACAAAACACAATACTAAATGTATTACCAAGAGAATGCACAAAGATAAGTGACGTGTTAGGGTTATAGGCATATATACAATCAGAGGGAAAAAAACCTCCTAAAGAGGGAAAAAAGTGTCTCTACAGTCCTAGTGTATTCACACACATCACTACCTAAATATATCAACAAATCCCCCTTGGGAGTGATGCAGTGAACAAGGAGCTAGCACTCATGTATAAGGAAGTGTCAAGCTAAGTGGAATCAATCCACAATATGAAGTAAGCCCAGCTTTGCAAAAAGCTTTAAACTTCTCCCTAGAGGGAGCCTTTGTGAAAAGGTCTCCAATGTTCTCCTGTGGGAACATATACCAAATCGTCTCTAGGAGAGAACCTCTCCCTAACATAATGATAATGTACCTCAATGTGCTTAGTGCGAGCATGAAACATAGGGTTCCTCGCAATTGCCAGTGCGCTCTCACTATGAGTGAAGATGGTGGTGGTAGAAGACTCACCAACACCCAAATCAACCAAAAGGCATTTGAGCCACACACACTCAATAGTCACTGTGAAAGCTGCCCTATACTTAACCTCACAACTAGAAGTGGCCACAATAACCTGCTTCTTGCTCAACCAAGATATGCATGAGCTACCAAGCCTGAAGCAAAAACCATTGATGGACACACGAGTGTCAGAGCTACCATCCTACTCAAAGTCAGAAAAACATGTAAATCTAGCGATAGTGATCCCCCATTGGGATTAAAAAAATCCAAGTAGCTGGGTAGCACTCAAGTAGCAAAAGATGCGCTTAACCGCCTTCCAATGCTTGAGACAAAGGCAATGCATAAACCTGCTCATCTGTGAGACAACAAATTGAATATTTGGTCGAGTAATGCATAAGTAAATCAAGCATCCAACAACATGCTGATAGATAATAGCATCAAATGCATCTCCAGCATCATGAAGACTCAATTGTAAACCTGTCTCCATAGGAGTGGCAATAGGTTTGCAGTCTTCAAGGCCAAAAAAAATGTTGCATTAATGTGTCAATATATTTGTTTGACACAAAGCTAGTCTACCATCAACTTGCATAAACTAAATGCCCAAATAATGATGCAAATGCCCCAAATCTAACATCTCAAATGAGGCATGCAAATTAGCTTTAAAATCAGCAATATGCTTCTCATGAGGACCAATGAGCAGCATGTCATCAACATAGACAATAATGATCAGAAGCACATCATTTGCACGCTTAATATATAAGGTGCTCTAAGTTGGATTGTTCTCAAAACCATGTGCAATCAGGTAGGCATGTATCTTTTCATACCAAGCACGTGGTGCTTGCTTCAAACCATATAATGCCTTTTTCAACCTGCATACTTTCTTTTCATGCCCTTTTTGCACAACAACCACGGGGCTTAAAAACGTACACTTCTTCATGCAACTCACAATTCAGAAATGCAATTTTAATGTCCAACTGATGTACGTTACAACCATGATGAGCTACAAGTGCATAAATGCTATAAACAATAGTCGTTCGACATGTAGGAGTAAAGGTCTCATCAAAATCAATGCCTTTTTCTTGAGCATAACCCTTTGCAACAAGCCTAGCCTTATACTTGTCAACTGTTCCATCATGCTTACGCTTCAACTTGTATACCCACTTAGTGCCAATGGCCTTCTTTCTAGGAGGCAAGTCACATAAAGGCCAGGTACCATTTTTCATAATAACATCATAGTTTGATTGGATAGTAGCCACCCAACTTTCTAAATTTTGTGCTTCATCAAATGAAATTAGGTCATTCTCATCACAAAGACTAAAGGCAGCCATAGCATAGCAATCTAATGTAAAAGAACCACTATGAGAGCCCGAAAAAGTATGATATGATATAGGTGCATCTAATTTGCTATCCCCAAAAGTTTGCACCAACCATTTAGGCATAGTTTTTGCCTCCTTTATATTAGTTCTCTCATCAATAAGTGCATCATGTAAATCTACATAAAAAATGGAATGATCTGCATGATCATGTGAAACCTGTAAAGGCTAAGAAGTTGCCTCATTTGGACTAGCACTAAATTGTCCACCTATAAAAAGAGGCAGCTAGGTGTCATACACATCTTTGGAGCTAACTGATGTCTCCTTAGTACATGAAAGTAATGGTTGAATAACATCTTCCACAAAAACAACATCATGGCTAACCAAAATGCATTTAATTTGTGGATGATACAGACGAGAGCCTTTGCTTTTAGAATTATACCTGACAAAAATACATTTCACTGCTTACCAGATAACCAAAGACATGCAGCCAAGCAATAGATGGCTTGTGACCATGCAAAGCCTCATATGGAGTGATAGACTGCAATGCTTTAGTGGGACACCTATTAAGTACATATGTTGCACACATAACAACCTCAAGCCAAAAACTATGTGGTAAAGCCTGACTCTTGACCATATACCTTGCCATCTCCATGAGTGGCATGTTCTTCCTTTCAACAACTCCATTCTATTGAGGTGTATACAACACTCTACACTAATGTTTTATTCCATGTACAACTAGAAATGCATTAAAGTTAGAAGACATGTATTCCCCCTCTCGATCAGAAATGAGGGTGCTCATTTTACATGCTGATAGATTTTCAACCAAAATTAGAAACTATTTGAAGCACATAAACACTTCAGGCTTTGCTTTCAGTGGATACACCCATGCCTGCTTGGAAAAATCATCAATGAAAGTCACAAAGTAAAGGTAGTTCCCAAATGAGGGCGTTTGCATACGACCACAAACATCACTATGAACAAGCTACAATTTTTGAGTAGCTCAAACTGAACCATCTTTTGGGAACAAGAAACACTACGTTTTGCCGAAAATACAACCTTCACAAACATGTTTACCAAGTGCCTCAAGTTTGGGCAGAGAGGAAACCATTTAAGATTTTTGTAGGCGTAGCAAACTATCAAATTTCAAATGACCAAAGTGTGCATGCCAAAGCTTTGCATTTGACATAGCTTGAGAATCATGTACTGCTTATGTTGAATCATTCATAGATTTTTCATAGTCTATGAGCTTATACAACCCACGACATAAAATGCTAGAAGCAATAATGACATTGCCATTTGATAGATCATGAATTGTACATATGTCATCAATAAATTTCAAAACCAATCCGATCTTGGCTAATGCTTAAACTAATAACAATTTTTTCTTGATTCTTGGCACAAATAAAACATCTGACAATGTAAAAGAACTACCATCAATAGTAGTTAGAATGATCTTACCAACTCCCATGATATGATAAGAGGAGTTATTAGTGTGTGTGATAGTATTCCCTGTAGGGGCAGGCTCAAGTGAAGTGAAGAAACTACACTAGAAGGTAATATGTTTGGTTGCAGACATACACTATTCATCAAAAGATGGGTTCTGCACGAGATTAGGAGACTCTATTTTGGGTGTAAAGGCCTTTGCAACAACCATTCTAGCCTTTGTCTTCTTTGCCTCTTTTCAAGTAAGTTTTGGACAACTATTTATGACATGATCAATTCCTTTACAATATTTGCAAAACAATTTCTACTTTTATGTTTTCTTTTCATCATTGTCATCCTTCTTTGATTGTGCAAAATTAGTAGATGTCTGCTTTCTAGTAGATGAGCTCCATTTACCTTTGCCCTTTTGATTAGCCAAGAAAGCTTGATCTGCAACATGCATAATGGACTTATTCTGATCTTCCTACAACAGAACAGAGATGAAATCCTCAAATGTTAAGGCATTTGGATTTCCTTTCATCATCAATCAAAGAGTAGAAGCAAAACTCTGATATGAATATGGAAGAACATTCAGAACAATCTGCACAAGTGAATTGCCAAGCAATATTTCATCAGTAGAAATCAACTCCTCCTTCAAATTTTTGATCTTTTTCAAAAAACTATCCATGAAATCTCCTTCATTCATGTGCTCACTCTGCAACTATTTTCGAAGGTGAGAACCATGAGGCTAATTCCTTGCATGGTATAAAGTGCAAAGTGTATCCCAAGCATCCTTTACTGTTTTGCAGGAGTGAATGTGAGGAATAATGGCATGTTTGACAGACAAGGCTATCAATGCATATGCATGAGCAAATCTCCCCAACCCAACAAAATTGCTTTGTAGTAGGTGCAACAAGAACCGCAACAAGAACAGGAACATAAAGAATATTAGGATCTTCAATGTCATCTACATCAACTTCAACAACTATATTTGCAGGTGTAATAGGACATTTTTCAACACCCTACACAATATTCCATAGTCCCTTTGCAACCAATACATGATGCATCATATAAGATTGTCACTCTAGTACAATGGTGAGTAGCAACGTGAGGAGTTCCACCTTGTAATTATCAATCCGCGGGGAAGGTAGGCCGATATGAAGATGAAGAGCAAGTGAAATGTGTGAAGGTGATGGTGAGAAATGCAAACATATATACACACATACACACACACATGAGGAAAGTGGCAATGGAGATCAATGGAAGGCAAGAAAGGAACTCATATTCATCATAAACTAGTTACAATCGCTCTACTAGGCTAAGAGTTACAAGTTTCAAAAGTCCTCAAAATGAGCTCTCTAGCTCTATTTATAATTTTTGCCTAGTTTTGACCGGTTTCATATCTAGTGATTGACATAGTTAAAAAATAGGTTCTACATCTAATTTGAGGTACCTAGCGGCTTCCAAAAATTATGAAAATTAGTATGAGCTACCTACTTAGACTCCTCAAGCTCGAGGACTCCTTGGCTTGCACAAAATGGATTCATACATGCGGTAATCAGATGTATGTACATATATTACATTGTTTTAGTGATAAAAATCACTTTTTGGGTTATGAAACTACCTATGTGCTTCTGCTACGTCTATGAGGAGATCTTGTACTTAGGGTAGCATTTGCAAATTTTTGCTTACTAGTAGATGAGCTCCATTTACCTTTGCCCTTCTAACTAGCCAGGAAAGCTTGATCTACAACATGTGTAATGGATCTGTTCTGCATAGATTGATCTTCTTGCAACAGAGTAGAGACTAATTCCTTGAAGAGTGGAAGCAAAACTCTGATATGGATCAGGAAGACCATTCAGAATGGTCTGCACAAGTGAGCTATCTGGTATAACTTCATCACCAGAAATCAATTGTTCCTTCAATTCTTTGATCTTTGTTAGAAAACTGTCCATAGAATCACCTTCATTCACATGCTCACTCTCCAACTATTTTCGGAGGTAAGCAACATGAGCCTCATTCCCAGCCTAGTACAATGTGGTAAGTGTATCCCAAGCATCCTTAATTGTTCTGCAAGAGTGAATGTGAGGAATAACTGCATGTTTGATAGACAAGGCTATCAATGCATATGCATGAGCATCTCTGCCATCCCAATGAATTTTCTCTACAGTAGGTGCAACAGAAACTGCAGCACGAACAAGAATCTGAAGAATATCAGCATCTTCAATGCCATCTGCATCAGCTTTAATACCTATATTTGCAGGTGTAATAGGATGTTTTTCAACACCCTGCACAATGTTCCATAGTCCTTTTGCAACAAATACATGTCACATCATATAAGCCCACAATGGGTAATTGGTACCGTCCAACTTATCCTCAACAACCAACATACATAATACATCACTGCTTTTAGCCATGGCCACTAACATACATGTAGCAGACTTCGAGACACCTATAATGGTGAACAAAAACCAATATATATCTTTGGCACAAAAAGATGAAATAGCCTACAGAAGTGCTACGATAGTGCGTTTGGAGGCTGAAATGAGCTTAGATCACGATTTCGTCACCACAAATTGAAGCAATTTTGATCTTCTAATCACCTTGAGTATGCTCATCAAATTTCGTGCGATTTTAAGACTGTAACCAGAGGGATGAAGAAGACGCCCTACACGAAGGGGCGACCTACTCTGATACCAATAGTTGGAGTTAGACATCTCTAGAAGCATGTGAACAACACAAGGAAGAAGAAAAAGAAGCTTGGAGCACAACACACAATACTGAATGTATTACCACTAGAATGTACAAAGATTAGTAACTCCTTAGGGCTATAGGCATATATACAAGCCGGGGAAAAAACCTCCTAAAGAGGGAAAAAGTACCCCAATGGTCCTACTGTGTTCACACACATCACTACCTAAATATATCAACAATCTCTTATGGTAAAAAGAGGATAACTAAATTGGATCTTTGACACAAGGGGGCTAGACATATCAACCTTTGGAGACCAAAGAACATGCAAAAGAAGCAAGTGGTAAGAGGTTTTCCAACATTCTCAACTACTACGATGGATGAATTTTGTGAAGGTTTCCAATTAGGCAAGAACTCTAGAATTCCTTTCAAGAAAAACAATTACAAATGAAATTTTCTTGGTCTCATACATATAGATGTATGGGTTCCAAATAAGGAGTCACCCATTGCAGGTAATATACATTTTGCTACCCTTATTGATAAATTTTTTATTTGAGTACCTACAAGCTTAAGGTATAAGGAGGAAGTTCACTTGTCCATACACACCTCAACAAAATGATGTGGCAAAAAGAAAAAATAGGTATATTGCAGAGTTTGGTGGAAGTATGATTGAATGAAATGAATGCTCCATTAAGGTGTTGGGGAGACACTCTTTCTAATGCCATGTATATCATGAAATGGTGAACTATCTCTAGTCTACATGCTCTCACATCACAAGAAGCTTGGAATGGGAGGAAACCAAACCTTTCACACTTGAAGATATTTGGATGTGTGTGTTACACACAATCCATCATGAATTGAGTAAGCTTGATGTCGGTCCAAACATATGTATCTTTCTAGGTTATTCTTTGGAAGAAAAGGGCTATAGGTGTTATAATCCCATTAGCAAGAAATTAAAGGTTTCAAGAGATGTCATATTTGATCAACTAAAACCCATGTTTGGTCATAAGTTATGCTTACAAGGTGAAGATGTGGAAGAAAAAAAAGTTGTGAATCCAACTAAGAGAGCATGGATATGAGTGGTACAACTATTTCAACAAGTGAAGGAGACTCAAGTGTCAACTCACCATGGAAAGGAAGTTCAACATCCACTAGAGGCAAGACAAGAATCATGGAATTTGATGATGATGACCATGACATATAGGAGGAAGAAGAACCCATACACAATGTAAGATATTGATGTAACTCATCCCTTAGGCATAGGAAGGCATGGATTCCACTTGGCAATTAGAGGCTTATTGCCTTATGAGGTAGATGAGAGTTGAAAAAGATCTCGTGAGTCTCATCTCATGAGCCACTAGGAGGAGTTGCTAAAAAATGGATGGGAGGATTGGATACGTATGTCATTGTGTGTGTGAGTCATTGATGAGTTGCACATGAGCTTCAATGGAGTTTTTCATTATGGCAAAGAAGTGGGGTGTCTGGTGGTCATACCTCATTGATATCAAAACACAATCCAATCCCCTAGGTAGTGAGTCTTTTTGGCCTACACCTCATAACATCTCTAGAGGTAAAAGGCTATGGTACCTTCTCTAGAGAGAGAAGGAGAAACATTCTCTCTCTCTCTCTCTCTCTCTCTCCCTCTCTCTCTCCTACCAAATCTACACACGCGAAGAAGATAACAAATGCACATGACTTTGTCACCCACACACAACAAGAGTATAGACAATTGAATCTTGTACTATGAAATGATTATCACACATACCCATCATGTTTCTCATGAATCATCCCTTCTTTGCTCATGAATCATCCCTTCTTTCCTCCCTCTCGAATGAGTTACATGTGCCCATGAAGCATTTGGAACACTACTCATCAAAACATCACTCAAATGCATCAAAGGGATACTTTTGTGAGTAGACTATGGGATTAGGGCTGCAAATTGTTATACAACCACAATGTATTAAAGGGAAAACATCTATCCAATTGTTGGTGTAGGTGTGTATTCATCATAGAGAGAGAGAGAGGTTTGCTAGTTATTGAATAGCCTCTATACATGTTGATAAGAAATATGGGCTTTATTTTTGAAAGAACAATTGTGCAAGTTGAATGTGCATAGTGTTTGCATGACCCCCCTTATCCCATAGAGAAGGGGTTAGATGAGAGTTTTACAGGGGCCTAAAGGCTTCGACTAGGTTAGTTGTGTGAAGGCTTGCATATGTCCTACTGGTGGGGAGGGCCAAACCCTTGCCCTTGCCTCAAGAGGTGAGGGAATCAACCAATTGACCCGACCTGCATGGACATATTTCAATCGATTTGAAGATGTAGGCCTCTGCTTTATTTAATGACAATGTTCCCTTCTTATTGAAGTGATTTTGTAGGTGGAATATTTGGCCTATATTAAGCACCTATAGGTGATCAAGCATCATGATGGAGGGAGAGCCTAATATACACAATGCTTAAGTCGAGAAGAGAAGGCATGTTGAATTATTTTATCTTGGTTATGCATGTTTATTTCAAAGAGGAGAAGTATCACTAAGCACATAGTCCAAGTATTTTATTTGTATTTTCTCTACAAAAATCAATCCAGGAGAGGGAAAAAATGGGCATTTGACATGGATTACTAGGGAAAATTATGTGTATGAGGAGCATGGCATATGGAATCCTATGAGGAGTGGAAACCTCATGAAAAAATAGAGTTGAAGGAGGTATTTCCCACCTCAAAAACCCATTGCCCATCAAATTTATGATTCCCACATGTTTAAATCTCGCCAATACCAATTTTGGGAAAGGAAAATTAAGAATAGCCAAGGAGAATTAAAGGGAAAAATGTGCGGAAGGAGTTAGAAAATCAATAAAAACTATAATGGAAGAAGATTGAAGCTTTCCAAAACCTCCCATTCACCATTTTTGCAAGAAAGTAAAAATCCTTGTTCAGGTCTGTTTTTGGAGAAAATATCAAGAAAGGGAAAAGAGAATTTTGGGATGTGAAAAGCATGTTAAAATGTCTCCATATATTACTCTCTCAAGGTGTAGAGAGAAATTTAGGATTTCTATGATGGAAGAATATCTTTGGGCACTTAATCACATTTCCTCTCCTGTCCTAGTTCTCCACCTATTGACTAGTTTGGCATGTGACACTTCTATAGGCCATATCTTGATCCAGGAGACTACAAATTGGATGTGCTATGGGTCATCTTGAATAGCACAAGAGTTCTTTTCATATTGTGTTGATTTGTTTTTATGAAATTATGTATTTTTCTAGATCTCTATAGGTTTTCAAATTTTTATAGTATTGACGACTACATTTTGAAAGTGAGATACTACAAAGTGAGAAGGCATTTGAAGTGATTTCACTTTGAGGCATTCATACATGATGTATGTTACATTGTGTTTTTTTCTTAAGTTCTTAAAAAGGTTTTCCATGTCTTGAAATTGATTAAACATGCATTTTTGGGCATATTTTTTGTATCATTTTTTATAATCAGTTTGACCATTGATGTTTTGGGAAGCGATCTGATGCCATTGGAAATTATAGAGATGTTGGAGCTCATAAAAAAGCTTCAATGCATTCAATTATGACATCAAACCATTTTAGGGACATATTTCTTATATCTATAACCATTATGGTTTATGTTTCAGAATGTTGGCTTATACATGCATGGATGTCTGATTGAAACACATTCATAAAGTTTGATCATTGTTTTGAGTTTAAGAGAAGAATGGATAAACTTGCCAGATATACAATTATTTGATGTTTGTAGGAAGTGTAATTGCAAGAAGTTGAGAGAAAATGCAACAAAGATGTTGTTGCAAGCATACTATGTTTTTGCTTATGGAGCTTGATACTTTACTATATGGCTTGTACGCCATGGGATTACAAAGCCCTATGTTATTATTGTTGATGGCCTATGTGCCATGGGCTCGCAAAGCTACTATGTTTATGATATGGTTAAAATTTTTCCAAGCTCCATTTCTCTAGGGAAATGCTATTGATTTTTTTTCCCTTCTCATGGCATTATATACACACATAGATTTAAGTACAATTTCACAGCATGGAAACATGCAATCATATTTTCATGTTCATTGTAAACATCATAGGATTGTAAGCATGCTTGTAAGCATAAAGTTTATGGGCTCATAATAATCAAAACTTCATAATTAAGGCAAATTCATTAGTAATTCGATCCCAAGAAATAATTCTTATGGATTTAGACTATAGGATTTCTAAGGCGAGTGCCATACACCACCATTAGAATTGAGCACAAGCAAACATATAGATATTAGAAAGTTGCACACAGGATTACATGAGATATATATGATCATCTCCAACCTAGTGAAGGTTTATATACCTTCAAAAGAGTCTCAAGATATAATTAGGAGACTAAGTAGTATCATGAGCTATGCCTAAAGGGTGACTAGTTTCACAATTGGACATCACTTGAGAAAAGTAGTGAAGCATTCTTGCTAAACTACTAAGGAAACCAACTAGAAAGGATCGAGAAGATGGGTTTCATGAGAGTGCGTTGATGAGTGCTAATTATTTAAGTGATGATTAACAAGGACATAGTCATGGCACTAGCTCTGATATTTAGAGCATAGATATATCAATGATGAACATTTGGGGTACCATATATATATATATATATATATATATATATATATATATATATATATATATATATATATATATATATATATATATATATATATATATATATATATATATATATATATATATATGTGTGTGTGTGTGTATGTATATATATATATATATGTGTATATGTGTGTGTGTGTGTTGGGATGTAGACAAAGGTACTTAGATCAAGTCTTAGTTCCTAGGAAATAGTTAGCTTGGAATAGAAAGGGATATCCCCTATCTTGTGTTGATTAGAACCAAAATACACTAGTTTTGAGGACATCGCTTCATTGAAATCCAATTACATACTATGTATGTGTTTCCATTATATATGGAAAATATACAGTAGGTTTAGTGTAGGTATAGCACCATGGATTGGAAGAAGGTTCCACTAGTATGCGATGATGGAAACAACTTCCCTTTGAGAACTCTTCTTCCACGGCTAGGGAGAAAAGGACTCATCAATCATGGGGCATGTCTCACTAAATCAGAGGAGATCCCTTAATAGAAATCCCCTTAGGACTAGGTGTTATCTTTCATCATTTTGGGAAGATTTGTTCTTCCAATGGAGTGTGTCATGGGATATTTTATCTCAAAATAAATCACATAATCATTTTACAGCTCTTAGGAATGATGATTTTATTACTTTGAATGGATCATATAGATTTATAGACAAAGGATGGTCAATAGAGATAGTTTCCTTAGTATGGATGCACATTTATTTATTATGGTATCCTTTTATATGATTTTCGAATATTTTAGAGGAGGGCTTTGACCCTAGGAAGGAATTTATTTTCTACACTCTTTACAACATGATCCTTCACCTCTTTATGGCAGATTTGTTCTCCGCATTTATAGAAGTACATAATCAGGGATTATGCATATGATTTATTCATGGAAGGGAGGAACCAATGAGTTCACCAATGCTCTTTAAGGAAGGAGAAATTGGGGAGAGATCTCACTGTTGGGTGTGTATAGAAGTGCGAGACACACGAGAAGCACACACAAGGAGCACAAACGCAACAAGACACACGGAGAAGACGATGGCTGGAATAGCTCTCTCTATTGATCGATGAACTGAACTGAAGTAAGAGCTGAATAATATCCCTAAGTACAAAGTACCACCACATATGAGAGTATCAAGTATGTGGTAACATGGGGAAAAAACCTCTAGCCAGCACTAGAGTAAAAAGTGCCCATGTATAGGGAAAAGGTTCACATCAAAGCTACTCGAGGAACACATAAGTGTAACAAAACCCCCTAGAGCGAATGATGTGAACACATACAGGGAGTGACAAATCAGCCCCCACAAGGTAATAAGCCTAAAACTTTGCGAAAAGCTTCAAACTTTTCTCGTGGAAGAGCTTTGGTGAATATGTCTTCCACATTATCTTGTGTAGGCACATATACCAAATCAATATCTCCTGCATAAAGGCGCTCTCTCACATAGTGATAATGCACCTCAATATGTTTGGTCCGTGCATGAAACATTGGGTTTCGTGCAACAACCAAAGCACTCTGAATATCTGTGAGAATATGCGTAGCAGCATCAATCTCCATGCAAAGATCCATCAATAGGTGTCTCAACCATATACACTCCACTGTAGCTGTGAAAACTGCCCTGTACTCAGCTTCACAACCCGATGTCGCCACTGTTGGTTGCTTCTTACTCAACCAAGATATGCATGAGTCTCCAAGGAAAAAGCAATTACCACTAGTGGACACGCGAGTATCATAACAACCAGCCCAATCACTATCTGTAAAAGCATGCAAGCATGGCTGAACATCTCTGCCATAAAAGAGACCTAAGCTCAAAGTGCCTCGGAGATATCTAAACACACGTTTCACCGCTTGCCAATGCTTAGTGCCAGGGCTATGCATGAATCGACTCAACTGGGAAACTGCATACTGTATATCCCGCCTTGTGTTGCATGCATATATAAGACATCCCACAGCTTGCTGATAAAGAGAAGTGTCAAATGCATCACTGGAATCCTCAACGGAGAACCTGAATCCTGACTCAACTGGTGTGGAAACTGGCTTACAATCCTCAAAGTGAAAACGTTGAAGTAGTTTTTCAACATACTTTGATTGATGCATAACAATTCCCCCCTCAACGGATACAAACTGGATGCCAAGATAGTAGCTCAAAAGACCAAGATAAATGACATCAAAAGTATGCTGCAAATCAGCCATAAGAATGTCAAGTTTTGCATCACATGACCCAGTCAAGAGTATGTCATCGACATAAAGAACAAGCACTATAAGATCAGCCCCATTTTTGCGTACATAGAGTGTGCTTTCAATCCGACTACATGTAAAGCCAAGAGCAATCAAGTGCTTATGTATTTTGTCATACCATGCACGTGGAGCTTGTTTGAGACCATACAAGGCTTTATGCAAGCGACAAACCATATGCTCTTTCCCTTTCATAACAAATCCAGGAGGTTCCTTCACATAAACCTCTTCTTGCAAATCTCCATTCAAGAAGGCTCTTTTTATGTCCAATTAATGCACTTTCCAACCTCGATGGGCAGCCAAAGCAACCACTGTACGAATGGTAGTCATGCGTGAAGTAGGTGCAAAAGTTTCCTCATAGTCAATGCCGTATTGCTGTGCATATCCTTTGGCAACCAATATAGCTTTGTAGCGATCAATGCTACCATCAGATTTTCTCTTAATCTTGTAAACCCACTTTGTGCCAATGAGATTCTTTCCTTTTGGCAATTCACATAACTTCCAAGTACCATTCCTATGTATGGAATCCATTTCTTATTGCATAGCACTCATCCATTGTGGATCGTCACATGCATCTTCAAAAGAAAGTGGCTCTTCATTACATGTTGTAGTAATAAGAGAATAATCCACAAAATTACTTGATGCATGGTGAGAGCTTGATCTTGTTCTACCAAGTAAAGGTGCACTCAATTTGCTGTCCTGCAAAGTTTGTTTCAGCCACTTTGGCATAGATTGTGCACTCTTGATAGACATGCGTTCATTATGTAAAACATCTTCAATATGTACATCATGCATGGGCTGAATTTCATGCTCAGTTTCAACCATATTTTGATGCAAATGTTCAACCATATGTGGCTGGAAATTTCCAGCAGTTTTGATATTTTTTGACTGAAAATTTTCAGCCATGTTTGGCTGGAAATCCTCTGCATTTTCAGCCCTGTTTGGCTGGAATTTTTCAGCCCTTTGAACCTCAGTTGGCTGGTCTACATGTCCATCGTCAAGTGCACCATTTTGGAACAAAGGCATGAGTGTATCGAACACATCTTGTGAGCTAACTGTTGGCAGTTTTTTGCATTCAAGTAGAGGTAAAACTGAATTTTCAACAAATACCATATCTCGACTCACAATAATTGTGTTCGTCAATGGATGGTACAATCGATATCCCTTACTTTCAGCACTATAACCAATAAATATACATTTCTTTGCCTTGTCATCAAGTTTGTGACGTTGTTGTGATGGCACAAGAGCATATGCCAAACAACCAAACACACACATATGACTAACCATAGGCTTATGACCACTCCAAGCCTCATAAGGAGTGATGACTCTCAATGCTTTTGTAGGGCAGCAATTCAACACATAGTTTGCACACATGACCGCTTCCATCCAAAACTTATGAGGAAGATGCTTTCCTTTAACCATACATCGTGCCATTTCAAGTAGAGTTCTATTTTTATGCTCGGCAACACCATTTTGTTGAGGTGTATATGGCACCGTACATTGGTGTGAAATACCTCTTTCACGAAGAAAAGCATTAAACTCATGTGACATCTACTCACCACCATGATCCGTGCGTAGAGTCAAAAGCTTTTGTGAAGAAAAATTTTCAGCCATAGCTAAAAATGCTTTGAAGCAAGAAAATATCTCATTCTTTGCTTTCATAGGATACACCCATGTATGGCGAGTAGCATCATCAATGAAGGCAACAAAATATACATGCTTCCCAAAAGATGGAGTCTTGACGGGACCACATACATCACTATGAACAAGCTGCAATGTTCTTGTAGTGTGTGTATGACCATCTTTTGGAAAAGAAGCACGATGCATTTTTCCAAGAATGCAACCCTCACATGCATGCTTTTCAATGGACTCAAGTGTAGGCAAGCCAATAACCATGTCCTTCTTTTGCAAGTAGAGCAAACTATTGAAGTTTAAATGACCAAAACGAGCATGCCAAAGCTCCATTTCAGTCATGGAAGAAGTATGAGCAACTAAGGCATTCGAGCCAGCCCTCTTGTATGTATCCATGCAATACAAACCATTACATAATGTACCGGACATCACAATTGTTGGAGATAGATGTCTGCGGAAGCACGCGAACAACACAAGGAAGAAGAAGAAGCTTGGAGCACAACACACAAGACTGACTGTATTACTAGAGAATGTACAAAGATAAGTAGCCCATTAGGGCAATAGGCGTATATACAAGCCGGGGGAAAAAAACCTCCTAAAGAGGGAAAAAAGTGCCCCGGCGGTCCTAGTGTGTTCACACACATCACTACCTAAATATATCAACAAATCCCCCCTGGGAGTGATGCGGTGAACAAGGAGCTGGCACTCATGTATAAGGAAGTGCCAAGCTATGTGGAAATCACTCCACAAAAGGAAGTAAGCCCAAAGCTTTGCGGAAAGCTTCAAACTTCTCCCTAGGCAGAGCCTTCGTGAAAAGTTCTGCTATGTTCTCCTGCGTGGCACATATGCCAAGCTGATCTCCCCAGCAGAGAACCTCTCCCTGACATAGTGATAATGCACCTCAATGTGCTTAGTGCGAGCATGGAACACAGGGTTCCTTGCAACTGCCAATGCGCTCTGACTGTCAGTGAAGATGGTGGTAGCAGAAGACTGGCCAATACCCAAATCAGCCATAAGGTGTCTGAGCCACACACACTCAACAGTCACTGTGAAAGCTACCCTATACTCAGCCTCACAACTGGAAGTGGCCACAGTAGGCTGCTTCTTGCTCAACCAAGATATACGTGAGCTACCAAGCATGAAGCAAAAACCACTGGTGGACATACGAGTGTCATAGCAACTAGCCCAATCTGAGTCAGAAAAAGCATGCAAATCTGGCGGTAATGATCTCCCCTTGGGATAAAACAACCCAAATAGCCGAGTACCACTCAAGTAGCGAAAGATGCGCTTAATTGCCTTCCAATGCGTGACTCCTGGGCAATGCATAAACCTGCTCATCTGTGAGATAGCAAACTGAATATCTGGCCGAGTAATGCATAAATAAATCAAGCATCCAATAGCCTGCTGATAGAGAACAACATCAAATGCATCTCCAGCATCATGAAGACTCAATCGTAAACTTGTCTCCATAGGAGTGGCAATAAGCTTACATTCTTCAAGGCCAAAATGCTACAATAATGTGTCAATATATTTCGTTTGACACAAAGCCATTCCACCATCAACTTGCATAAATTGAATGCCCAAATAGTGGTGCAAATGCCCCAAATCAGACATCTCATATGAGGCATGCAAATCAGACTTGAAATCAGCAATATGCTTCTCAATAGGACCAGTGAGCAGCATGTCGTCAACATAGACAACAATGATCAGAAGCACATCATTAGCACGCTTAACATATAAGGTGCTTTCAATTGGACTGTTCTCAAAACCATGTGCAACCAGATAGGCATGTATCTTCTCATACCAAGCACGTGGTGCTTGCTTTAAACCATATAATGCCTTCTTTAACCTGCACACTTGGTTTTCATGCCCTTTCTGCACAAAGCCACGGGGCTGAAAAACATACACTTCTTCATGCAAGTCACCATTCAGAAATGCTGTTTTAATGTCCAACTGATGTACATTCCAACCATGATGGGCTGCAAGTGCACAAATGCTCCGAACAGTAGTCATACGGCATGTAGGTGCAAAGGTCTTGTTAGACGGCCGCCGAACAAAGGACAATTGTACTTAGACAGATGTTTTTAATGTAGAAAGAACCCTTCTGGAAGTACGCGGTAAAGAAAGATTCGCGCAAGCCTTGTAATAAAATTCTATTTAAAGCAATGAAAAGAACGGCAGAGGGACAAGAGAAGGAGCCCCCCGTGTTTTGGGATTTGCAAGTATAGTGTTGTATGTATAGAACAGAGTAACTCTGTTCTGTTCTGTCTACTCCATTCTCTCTCCTGTGTATGTGCTTGTGTGCGTATGTGCGTTATACGCAGTGTTACGAATCGATACTGTGTTGCAGAGATTTCACCCGGTAATGATTGAAGTATTTCTTAAGCGTTATTCGAACTGGAATGCGTTTTTTGATCGTTCTTCTGTGGAGCACGGAAGCATAGAGAACTAACATGGTTCAGTTGTGAGTTATGAGTCTCTGTGAATGACTGGGTCGGTAGTATAATCTGTGTTAAGATTAGTACCGGTAGTGTTCTGAATACGAGTAGAATGATGATAAAGTGCGCGACAAGTTATGGTTAGTAGGTCTTGCGATTTGAAGTTGGTACTCGGTAAAGTTGTAGATTGTGCAGAAGGATTTCGTGGTGTGTTCGTGTTAAGTTACCAGGAGTGCGCTTTGTGTATTGACTCTCGATCCGGACTACTGCTCAACTGTTATAGCAGGTATAGTTTGGAGTGCGGGATTCTAAGACGTTGATAGCCTTGGTTGATCAGAAACAACTACTGAGCTAAGACGCGCGGACCGAGTGACGGGTGAGTGAGAAGTTGGGAAAATAGTATAGGGCCTCTGTCTAACAGACCCCTACCACTCCCAAGGACCCACTTGGCTAGAGTCAGTCTATTCTTACGGTGAGATTGAGTACAGAGAACAAGAGACTCGGAGATATCTGGTACGCAAGTGTGGAACCAGACTCTGGAATCCCCGAAGGACTGTTGTTTTGAATTAGTAACTAACGTCTGCGGTAGGTAGTTAACGGTTGAAGTTACAATAAGCGATTATACCTTTAACATTTGGCGCCGTCTGTGGGAAAGTGGCATCCGCTTGCTAGTTCTCTGGCCCGTCGTCTGTGGGAAAGTGGCATCCGCTTGCCAGTTCTCTGGCCCGTTGTCTGTGGGAAAGTGGCATCCGATTGCCAGTTCTCTGGCCCGTTGTCTGTGGGAAAGTGGCAACTGATTACCAGTCTCTGCGGTAAAGTAGCATTTGATTACGAGTCACTTGTGAGACAGTGGCATTAGAGTGCTAACGGTTTGTAAGAAGCAAACATCCAGCAACATTTGCTTCACTGACAGTAGCAACAGATCCAGATTGTTGCAAACTGCTCAGATAGTATCACTGGGCAATGATACATGCCGGTCACTCGATCGGGCGAAACATATCCTAAGAATCGTCAGATTGAAGCACGAAAATCACAAAAGATAGCCTCGGGAGAAGCAGGCATAACTAGATCTGACCAAGTGGTCAAGAAAAGTGGAAACATTACAACTGATTCCGGTCATAATCCGGTAGAACGGTCAACGCCTTCGATACATTCTGATGCTACTTCGACCCAGCCTATCGAAGATATAGCAAGTCCAGACTCTATCAAAACGCCGTTGGAACCTAGTTTAACAATATCAGATAAAGATTTAGAGTTATCCACGGTCAGAAATACGTTAGGAAAATTCGGCAAAAGTAGTAAAACAGGGCATTCTGGCCCAAGTTCGGTTCATTCCGGTGAGATTCCGGTGATAGAATCACCGATCGCTGGCAAAGGTTTAGCCTTTTTTGCGAAATCATCAGCTCAACCTTCGTGTTTGGAAGAAAGATTTCGAATATTAGACATCCAGAAGGAAGGAAAGCTGTTCGAAACAGAGATCCGAAGCATCCTAAGTCGAAACAGCACACCGGAAAACGCACCATCCGGCGATACAAGTCCCGATAGTTCACCCGATCAATCCCGAGATACAGAAGGAAACCCTGAACCCTTCACAATGAGCGGGCAACACCAACAACAACAACATCAACAACAACAGCTAGGACCGCCAAGGCCGCCTCCAACAGGAGTAACCTACACGAAATTCGGTGGATTCCCAGGAGACGACCCAGACGCCCACGTACGAACTTTCGAGATAAGTTATGCAGTTCTTAACCATCCACCAGATCAGGCGTATAAAGCCATTGTTTTTCAATCTACACTGATCAATGAAGCGGCGAGATGGCTCACGGAATATGATATCAATCATTTCGGTACTTACGATGCAGTACGAGACGCCTTTTTACAGCGATTCAGACTAAAGAAGAATCCTGCTGAAATCTTTGAGTATCTACAGAACAACAGACAGAAGGTAAATCAGACCGTCCAGGAGTACGCTACCCTCTTTAGAACACATTTATGGTAGATACCACAGGCTCACGCTAATCTACCTGATGATGTCATCTCTCAATGGTTTATCAATGGATTAACCCCACAATTGAAGCAGATCATGATCATAAGATGTGTCAGAGCTATGACCTTGGATGCCGTCATTGCAATGGCTCTACAGCTAGAATCCAAGGTTGGTGGATTTTCAGAAGACTTGGAATGGTTAAAAACAAACAAAAATATGGCTGAAGATATCACCAGGCAAGTATACTGCACCACATGCAAAAATTCGGGGCATACAAGTGCCAACTGTGCACTGAACCAAGTGTTTTGCGCTATCTGCAACACTACCGGGCACACCACCGGAAACTGTGTCTACAACACTAGAATACAAGGGACAGCAACCGTCAATGCAGTCATCCAAGAACATGGCCAACCAGTAAATCACTATGTGCCTCCGCAACTGAGAAACAATCAACAACAAGGATATCGGAACTACCGAGGACAGAGAAACAACACTTATAATGCCAACCGATGGCAGAATGGACCACCACCGGAAAACCCTGAGTTACCACCTCCACGCTGTCATTTCTGTGGTGAATTCGGCCACATTAGAAGGTTTTGTAAAGACGCAATGGAGTATGATCAAAGAAAGAAGGAACGCCAAAATCCAATGGCCAACATGGTAAAAATTACACCGATCGAGACACAGACTGCTACAGTCCAGACCCATTCCGGTAAACAACTTCAGCCGGCAGCAGAAATCTTTGAACCAGGGATACAAGAACAACGAAGGATGTATAACAAAGCTAGTCACTGGACCACAACAGAACCACCAGTGTTCCCAGAACCTATTCCGGTGACTCAGGCTTCTTCATCAAAGGACGAAACAACACAAAAGGATGCATCAGTAGGGCCATCATCATCAGTAGAGACAACAGCAGACACTTCTGCGTCAGTAGAAACTTCAAGTCCAAAAGAACAAGACAATCAAGCTCAACAGGCCTGGGAAATTTTGTCCAAGGCATCCATCACGCTGCCTCTAGGCCAACTTCTGGCCTTAGTGCCCGGGATTCGACAACAGTTTCAGCAACAATTCAGCCCAGTACCTTCTTGCATTCCGACAACAGCTGCAGTTCAACCGGAACCTGATGCTGCGATTGATCACGCAGTGCCCTTGATCACAGTATGGTATAAGAATCAGATGATCACGCAGGTATTAATTGATGGAGGCTCAGGCGTAAACATTGCGACCGCAGCGTTATGCAAAAAGCTAGGCTGGACCGAAATTGAACCAGTTCAATTCTTTGTTCGAATGGCGGATCAATCGAGAGTCCATCCTGTAGGACTTATGCGGAATGTACCCATCACTCTACAAGGTACAACTTTCAAGATGACTTTTGTCATACTAGGTCTACCCGAATCCACTTTGGATTACAATCTTCTTTTCGGCCGACCTTGGCTGAAGCATGCGAAGGTAATACAGGACTGGTCTGCACAAGAGCTTACATTCAAGGATGCCCATCGTAAATATGTGGTGAAACTAGATGCTATGCAATCTTGCGAACCTCACGCCAGACCGTACTTTGCTGAACCAGTTCATATGTTAGATGGACTGTCAGATGATGAAGAAGAGCAATTTCTGAAGAGTAATGCCGATTTAATGTCTCTAGGAACTGTTGACCTACAATCTGTCATAGATAACTGGAACACGTTAGTATGTACAGTAGTAGCTATCACCGGAAAGTCGGTCCAGGAAGATACTTCCTCAACCCATGACGACGAATTACAACCACTGTTCAAGCCAACAGATGATACAGAGAAACCTCAACAATTTTATGTCCCAGAAGACCAGCTGATCACGTACAATCTAGGAGATAGAGACCACCCACGACCTGTGAAGATGAGGCAGAACTTACCGGAAACATTTAAGGAGGATTTGATTAAACTTCTTCGCGAATTCGCAGACGTCTTTGCATGGGATTACAAAGACATGAAAGGATTAGATCCGCGCATCTATCAACACAGGGTCATGTTGAAACCGGAAGTGAAACCAAAAAGACAACCCAGCTACAGAATGAACCCCCATTATGCATCACACGTAAAAGCCGAACTTGATAGACTATTAAAAGTCGGATTCATTGTACCAGTAGAACACGCTGAATGGATCTCACCCATCGTGATCGTGCCAAAGAAAAACAAGCAGTTACGAATCTGTGTGGATTACCGGAAATTAAATGCAGCAACAGTACCAGATCCTTTCCCGATCCCCTTTTTGGATACCATGCTTGATAGAGTCGCAGGTCATGAAATGTATTCATTTTTAGATGGATACAGCGGGTACAACCAAGTTAGAATGGCTGAAGAGGATATACCAAAAACTGCCTTCATTACCAATTGGGGTGTCTTTGCCTGCACAGTAATGTGGTTCGGATTGAGAAATGCACCAAGCACATTTCAAAGATGTATGCAGGAGATATTTTCTCCTTACCTCACCTCTTTCATGCAAGTATATCTCGACAACTTCTCAATCTTTGGGAAGATGATAGCACATTTGTTTCACTTACGATGCTGTTTTCAGAAGTGTCGAGAATATAGACTCTGCCTTAATCCCAACAAATCCGTGTTTGCGGTTTCATGTGGCAAACTACTTGGGCATATTGTATCTGCCCAAGGTATCCGAGTGGACCCAGATAAGATTTCGGCGATTTTAGAAGCCCCAATACCCACGACTCCGAAAGAAGTAATGCGCTTTATGGGACAAATACGGTGGCATGGCAGACACTTGCGGTGGCTTGCTCACCTAGCAGTACCACTGAACAGGCTAATCACAAAGACTCCCAGACAGTTTGAATGGACTGAAGAATGTCAAACTACATTTGATCGACTCAAGTATCTCCTGACGCAAGCTCCAATTTTACAACCACCAGACTGGGACAATCCGTTCCATGTTTTTGTTGACGCTTCAGATATTGCAATCGGCAGTATTCTGATGCAGCAAACAGATAAGTGGTTTCGCCCTGTTTATTACGCCAGTAGAAGACTGGCACCGGCAGAAAAGAACTATTCCACCACTGAAAGAGAATGTCTAGGATTGATTTACTCAATCAAAAAGTTCAGACATTATCTACTAGGCCGGAAATTTACCTTTCATGTGGATCATGCTGCCCTTGTTTATCTAGTAAGACAGCAGCACTTAGGAGGACGATTAGCACGATGGGTGCTACTTTTACAAGAATTCGACTATGATGTCATTCACCGACCCGGAAATGCACATGCCTTAGCAGATTTCTTATCACGCCTAGATTTCGGTAAAGCTCCGGTAGGAATAGATGACACGACTCCTGCGATTTATAATGCTGAACCACTACCTGATGAAACACCCAACTTACAAACACCACCTACATACTATGATCAGATTCTAACTTTTCTCACCGAAGGACGCTTTCCAGCTGAGACTGCCAAGGCGGTTCGAAGAAAAATCGCAGTTTTTAGCCGCCGATTTCGGTTAGTTGCTGGAGAACTATATTATACAGATCATACCGGAATCCTACTTCGCTGTATTCCACCACATGAAGTTAACTCAGTTATCACTTTGGCTCACTCAATTCCTCCCGGTGGCCATTTTGCAGCAGACTTAACTCACCGGAAAATTCTGCAAGGAGGACTCTGGTGGCCAACTATGTACAGAGATATCTCACAGTTTGTTAAACAATGCGATGCTTGCCAAAGAGCTGGTCAGCCTTTACATCGGCATCTTTTTCCCCTGCAACCCATCTTACCATTAGAACCTTTTCAGAAATGGGGTTTAGATTTTATCGGGCCAATTACACCTCCAGCAGTATCCAGTAACAATCGATACATACTGACTTGCACAGATTACGCAACTAGATGGGCAGAAGCTTGGGCTTTGCGGTCTGCTACAGCAGATACGGTAGCAAAATGTCTACTCACGGATGTCTTCCCACGATTTGGTTTACCACTGGAAATTGTCTCAGATCAAGGCACTCATTTTGTAAACAATTTAATGAAGGCACTCACACAGTCCTTCCAAGTCACACATAAATTTAGCTCTCCTTATTATCCACGTGCCAATGGATTGGCTGAAAGTACAAACAAATCACTGTTAAACATCCTCCGGAAATTGATCATGGAAGCACCGGAAAGATGGGATCAACTACTACCTGCAGTATTATGGGCATACCGAACTACATATAAAGTAACAACAGGCTTGACACCTTTCAAGCTAGCTTATGGCTTAGAAGCAATCGCTCCCATGGAAGTAGTCATCCCAAGTTTGCGGGTAGCAATCACTCAGAAGATGCTACCGGAATCTTCACTGACAACACGAATGGACGCACTCAGAGAACTTGATGAGCACCGATGGCTCAATTTTTTAACTATGCGCGAAGTTCAACTAAGGCAAGCTAAGACACACGATCGATATTTGAAGACGCCAATCTTTTCGGTAGGACAGCTTGTACTCTTCTATAACGCAAAATCGGACAGAGCAGCAGGAAAATTCAAACTACGATGGTTCGGCCCTTTCAAGATCTCAGCACAAGTAGGTCCGGCAACTTTTCGGTTGACTACGTTGACCGAAATTCCACTTCCAAAAGTAATTAATGGATCGAAGCTGCGGCCGTATTATCCCACTACCAGTACGCCTTAATTATTCGGCGACGAGCCACGTTTTGTATAAATTTTTGTGTTTTGCTTTTAGCCGTCTTTTGTACAAATCTTTATGTTACCAGCCGCCCCTCCCTACTGGTCACTCAGTACGCACGCTAGCATGCAAACCGTATCATTCCCGCACCACACAATGATACTCACCCCCACACCGTGTTCTCCATATTTAACCCCCTCAGTTGCGCCAAAAAAACCGCTATTGTGTTTTCGTGATTGTGTGTGTTATCTCAGTATTCTGTGTTTTCTGTAAGTGTGCATTGTGAATGCCATGGAAGCGCTAGCCAACTACGCTTCTTTCCGCGAAGGTATCCCTACAGACGTAGGCGAATACCTGCGATGCAGAGGGTTGGCCAACTTCGCTGAGTTGCCTTGGCACTCAGTGGAAGCCCATCCCTTCTCCGCACAGATCATCCAAGCCATTGCCCAAAGCCCCACCACCGAACGACAGTGGGTCTTCCTTTCCCTCCCAGATAGATCCGTCATCACCTTCCAAGCCTTTGCCGACGCCTACCGCCTCACCCCGCAAGGCCGCGAAAATGGCCCTACCATCCCTTTCGCCCGTATAACCGAACTCTTTCCCCGCTCCTCATCAAACGAATACGCCATTCTATGCCGCCCAGAACCCGAGCGATCCGCCCTACAGTTCCTTGTAGCCATCCTCAACCTGCAAAAACGAACATATGGCATCTCTCGCCCCTTCTACTCCGCCTTAGATTTAGCCGCCCGCAAACCTGTAAATTTTGCCTCTTACTTTTTCCTTAGAATCCATAAAGAATGTGTAGCTATCGTAAAACAGCTCCAAAAGGGTTCTACCCCCCGCTCTCGCCTTCCACACATCATCTCCTTCCTCTTCCCAACCATTCTCGCCGCACAACCCCCACCCGCAGGCCCCGCACTTCGACACGAAGAATCCGCACAACCAATCGAGGACACTGAAGAAGAAGACGAAGAGATTAATCAACTCTTCCGTACCAAGCGAATTCGGATCAGCTCCTCGGAAAGTGAAGTCCAAGGATCCGCCGGAAAAGATTAGGAGACCAAGCCAGACGACCAAGAGGAAACATACCACGACACCGCCACACACAACGAAACATCGACGGAGCAACCAGACCGGCAGGATCAAGCAGAGACAGAAATAGTGTCCACAGAAAAAGAATCTGAGCAGCACCAGGATGAACAGGAATCGGCCACCAAAGCACTGGATCAACTCATCGACGCCATCAACCAGACAGAAACCATACAACAAACACTCGCCAAGGTAAACCCCTCAGATACTGTTCTCCCTACACCACCTCCTTCCAAACCCCTCCCCCCACCGGAACCACCCCTCCCACCCTTCACTGAACCCGTAGCATCCTCCTTTTCCTCCCCTAACTACTCTCCGCCAAACTCCCAGCAACTACTCACCGACACATCCTCTCAACCTCGTCATCCTCCACCACCACCGCCACATAACGCATTCTCGGAACTTGCCGCCATGGGGTAGTTCCTCATCCAGTTATCACACCAGCTACCCGCCCAGTTTACGGCAGCCACGGACCACCTGAAACTCGAATACCAGCACAAGGTAGACACCCTGGAAGCCGACATCGCCCCCCTCCAGGAAGAAGTTGATGCCGTAAAGACCGAGAATCATCAACTCCGGACACAGCTAGCAGAACTCCAAGCACGATTTTTGACAGAACAGACGCTAGTACAACAACGAGATGCAGCCCTGGACCAGCTAGCTGCCAAAGACCAACTCATACACGACGCACATGAGGAAATTCGAACACTGAAGGCCGCCCTTCAAGAACAAGAAGATATCAACGTATCTCTCGAAGAATTGATCGCAGACACGAAGCTTCAATTACAAGAAACCACCCAGAAGATGCAGGACCAACAGAAAGAAGCCGACCAAGTTCAAGAGCAATTACGGCGAGCCGAAGAATGTGCCGACACGGTCAACCGTATTCTCAAACAACAATTACTACGGGAAGGCCAATACCAAAAAGATATCGCCAACGCCCGCAGAGAACGCGATGCGTATAAGAAAACTCTCAATTTCCAAACACAGCAATTTGAACGCCAAGACAACCAAATACGCAACCAGAAGGAGTGTATCAGAGAGATGCAGACCAAACTGACTGAAATAACGACAGCCCGAGATGCGGCATTAGCCAACGAATTTTATCTCCAGGAGGCTTTTCTTCAAACCCAAGCCGAAATTTTGTTAAATCAAGCCATAGCCCTCAGTGCAGTCAGAACCGACGCCCAATTATTAGAACCTACCACCTTAGTGCAAATGTTAGAAACCCTCAAAAAGAAAATTACCCGAACATTTAGGCTCGCCCGAAGTATGTACTTAGAAGGTCTAGTATCCGAACCATAGGAACTTGCGGGTTTGAGTCCACCGTGCGTGCCAGTGTTAGACGGCCGCCGAACAAAGGACAATTGTACTTAGACAGAGGTTTTTAATGTAGAAAGAACCCTTCTGGAAGTACGCGGTAAAGAAAGATTCGCGCAAGCCTTGTAATAAAATTCTATTTAAAGCAATGAAAAGAACGGCAGAGGGACAAGAGAAGGAGCCCCCCGTGTTTTGGGATTTGCAAGTATAGTGTTGTATGTATAGAACAGAGTAACTCTGTTCTGTTCCGTCTGCTCCATTCTCTCTCCTGTGTATGTGCTTGTGTGCGTATGTGCGTTATACGCAGTGTTACGAATCGATACTGTGTTGCAGAGATTTCACCCGGTAATGATTGAAGTATTTCTTAAGCGTTATTCGAACTGGAACGCGTTTTTTGATCGTTCTTCTGTGGAGCACGGAAGCATAGAGAACTAACATGGTTCAGTTGTGAGTTATGAGTCTCTGTGAATGACTGGGTCGGTAGTATAATCTGTGTTAAGATTAGTACCGGTAGTGTTCTGAATACGAGTAGAATGATGATAAAGTGCGCGACAAGTTATGGTCAGTAGGTCTTGCGATTTGAAGTTGGTACTCGGTAAAGTTGTAGATTGTGCAGAAGGATTTCGTGGTGTGTTCGTGTTAAGTTACCAGGAGTGCGCTTTGTGTATTGACTCTCGATCCGGACTACTGCTCAACTGTTATAGCAGGTATAGTTTGGAGTGCGGGATTCTAAGACGTTGATAGCCTTGGTTGATCAGAAACAACTACTGAGCTAAGACGCGCGGACCGAGTGACGGGTGAGTGAGAAGTTGGGAAAATAGTATAGGGCCTCTGTCTAACAGACCCCTACCACTCCCAAGGACCCACTTGGCTAGAGTCAGTCTATTCTTACGGTGAGATTGAGTACAGAGAACAAGAGACTCGGAGATATCTGGTACGCAGGTGTGGAACCAGACACTGGAATCCCCGAAGGACTGTTGTTTTGAATTAGTAACTAACGTCTGCGGTAGGTAGTTAACGGTTGAAGTTACAATAAGCGATTATACCTTTAACAGTCTCATCGAAATCAATGCCTCTTTCTTGTGCATAACCCTTTGCAACAAGCCTCGCCTTAT
The DNA here is from genome assembly GCA_020310875.1 of Ceratopteris richardii. Taxonomy (NCBI): domain Eukaryota; kingdom Viridiplantae; phylum Streptophyta; class Polypodiopsida; order Polypodiales; family Pteridaceae; genus Ceratopteris; species Ceratopteris richardii. The sequence goes on along the minus strand of CM035434.1, from coordinate 34,352,869 downwards.
ACCTGTCCACTATACCATCAGATTTACGCTTCAGCTTGTATACCCACTTAGTGCCAATGGCCTTCTTGCTAGGAGGTAAGTCACATAAAGACCATGTACCATTCTTCATTATAGCATCATATTCAGATTGCATAGCCGCCATCCAATTTTCTGAATTCTGTGCTTCATCAAAAGAAACAGGCTCATTCTCATCACAGAGACTAGACGCAGCCATAGCATAGCAATCTGATGCAAAAGAGGCACTATAAGAGCCTGAACGAGTACGATATGACAGAGGTGCATCTAATTTGCTATCACGCAAAGTCTGCACTAGCCATTTTGGCATAGTTCTTGCCTGCTCAATATCAGCTCTCTCATCAATAAGTGCATCATGTACATCTGCATCAGAAATAGAATTATCTGCATCATCACATGAAACATGCAAAGGCTGAGAAGTTGCCTCATTAGGTCCAGCACTAGACTGTCCACCTGTAAAAAGAGGCATCAAAGTATCATACATGTCTTTGGAGCTAACAGATGTCTCCTTGGTACATGAAAGCAATGGTTGAATAGCATCTTCCACAAAAACAACATCACGGCTAACCAGAATGCGTTTAGTCTGTGGATGATATAGACGATAGCCTTTACTTTCAAAACTATACCCAACAAAAATACATTTTACTGCCTTATCATCCAATTTTCTGCGATGTTGTTCAGGCACTAATGCATATGCCAAACAACCAAAAACACGCAGATGAGCAACAAATGGCTTGCGCTCATGCCAAGCCTCATATGGAGTGATAGACTACAGCGCTTTAGTGGGACACCTGTTAGGTACATATGCTGCACACATGACAGCCTCAAGCCAGAAACTATGTGGTAAAGCGTGACTCTTGACCATACACCTCGCCATCTCCATGAGTGACCTGTTCTTCCGTTCAGCAACTCCATTCTGTTGAGGTGTACACGGCACTGTACACTGGTGTTTTATCCCACGTTCAGCCAGAAATGCATTAAAATCAGAAGACATATATTCCCCCCCTTGATCAGAACGGAGACCATATCAGATTTCTGCAGACGTAGCAAACTAGCAAAATTCAGATGACCAAAGCATGCATGCCAAAGCTTTGCATCTGACATAGCCTGAGAATCATGAACTACACATGCCGAATCATTCATAGATCTTTCATAGTCTATGAGCTTATACAGCCCACGACATAAAATGCTAGAAGCAATAATAACATTGCCATTTGACAGATCATGAACTGTACATCTGTCATCAACAAATTTCACAACCAAGCCAACCTTGGCTAATGCAGAAACTGATAACAGATTCTTCTTGATCCCTAGCACAAATAAAGCATTTGACAAAGTGAAAGAACTACCAATAGCAGTAGTCAGAATGATCTTACCAACTCCCATAACAGGATAAGAGGAGTTGTTGGCGCATGTGACAGTATTCCCTGTAGGGGCAGGCTCGAGTGAAGAGAATAAACTGCGCTGCGAGGTAATATGTTTTGTCGCCCCACTGTCAAAGTACCAAACATCTGAGTCCACTTTAGACATGCACTGCTCATGAGAAGGTGGGTCAAAACTGCAAACAGTAGTAAACGCCCATTCTTCTTCCTGCACAAGATTAGCAGACTCTGTTTTTGGTGTAGAGGCTTCTGCAACAACCATTTCAGCCTCCTTTTTCTTTGCCTCTTTTGCAGCCAGTTTTGGACAGTTCTTTATGATATGATCATTCCCTTTACAGTACTTGCAAAACAATTTTTTCTTTTTTGATTTCTTCTCATCTTTATCCTGGTTCTTCGAATGTGCAGCATTTGCAGATTTTTGCTTAATAATAGAAGAGCTCCATTTTCCTTTGCCCTTCTGACTAGCCAGGAAAGCTTGATCTGCAACACGCATAATGGACCTGTTATGCCTGGACTGATCTTCCTGCAACAGAACAGAGAATGACTCCTCAAATGATAAGGCATTTGGATTGCCCTTCATCATCAATTGAAGAGTAGAAGCAAAACTCTGATATGAATCAGGAAGACCATTCAAAACGGTCTGCACAAGTGAGCTATCTGGTATAACCTCATCAGTAGAAATCAACTGTTCCTTCAAATCTTTGATCTTCATTAGGAAACTGTCCATAGAATCACCTTCATTCATGTGCTCACTCTCCAACTGTTTTCGGAGGTAAGCAACACGAGCCTCATTCCTAGCTTGGTACAATGTGGTAAGTGTATCCCAAGCATCCCTAGCTATTCTACAAGAGCGAATATGAGGAATAATGGCACGTTTGACAGACAAAGCTATCAATGCATGTGCTTGGGCATCTCTGCCATCCCAACGAATTTGCTATGTAGTAGGTGCAGCAGAAACAGCAGCACAAATAGGAATCTGCACAATATCATCTTCGACAGCATCTTCATCAGCTCCAGCACCTGTATTCGTAGTACCTGTTGTTACAGGTGTAATAGGACGTCTTTCAACACCCTGCACAATGTTCCACAATCCTTTTGCAACCAATACATGTCGCATCATATAAGCCCATAATGGGTAGTTGGTACCATCCAACTTATCCTCAACAGCCAACATACGAAATACATCACTACTTTCAGCCGTGGTCGGTGACTAAAATACCTTGATGCAAAAAATTGACTATATCTCAAAAAGTTGAACGGAACTGCCCAGATAAGTTCTGCTAAACCTGTAGCAGACTTCGAGATGCTTATACTGGCGAACAGAAACTGGTATATAACTTTGGCACAAAAAGACAAAATAGCCTGCACAAGCACTGTGATAGTGCGTTCAGAGGCCGAAACGAGCTTAGATCGCGATTTCGGCACCACATAGCAAAGCTGTTTTGATCTCGAAAACACCTTGAGTATGCTCACCAAAATTCGTACAATTCTGAGACTGCAAACGAAGGAGTGTCGACGGCACCCTAGATGAAGCGACGACCTGCTCTGATACCAATTGTTGGAGATAGATGTCTGTGGAAGCACGCGAACATCACAAGGAAGAAGAAGAAGCTTGGAGCACAACACACAAGACTGATTGTATTACTAGAGAATGTACAAAGATAAGTAGCCCATTAGGGCAATAGGCGTATATACAAGCCGAGGAAAAAAAACCTCCTAAAGAGGGAAAAAAGTGCCCCAGCGGTCCTAGTGTGTTCACACACATCACTACCTAAATATATCAACAACAATAACATCACCATTGCTGAAATCATGAACCATACACTTGTCAGGGGGAGCACTAGATTGTGCTCTCTGACTACAATAGACAAGATTTCGGAAATACACTTCTGATTACAAGAACACCCACGAAGGGAAAATGATACAAGAATATACGATCGATACAAGATGTCCCACAACCCGGGACCAATAGGTATGGAAAACTTGACTAGAGATGATACAAGAGATCCCACAACCCGGGACCGTAGGTAGGAGACAAGATATCTCGATTACAAGAATTCCCTTATGGGATATGAACTGGATACAAGAAATAACTAGAGAGGATCTCGTACTACGAGATTACAATAGGACAAGAAAGGATGTCCACAATACAAGACTAGACAAGACTAGAGTAAGAAACAAGACTAGAACTTGAACTGGAACTTGAAACTACTTACTTGGTGATCAGGATCCCTTGAGCTCCCAAGACTGGCATTGGCAAGAGTGAGAATGAATGTGGCCCAAGCCTCCTTATATAGGATTTCAAGGGCGGTTCCCAAGGGCGGTTGCGACTTGATGATGTCATCATGATGTCATCGACTTGAATCAGGACCTCCGGGTGTCAGAATTCAGCAAATAGACAGTCGATCTTGGGGTTTTTGCATGTTCGGGATGCAATGGAAGCATTAGATTCTCCAGATTCTAAGCCAATCATGAGATATAGAAATTGATATGGAATCTAAGGTTTAGATGGTTTCCTTGTCCATGACATCACCTCCCCCTCAAGCGACAAGTTCCAGGAGGAGCGGTTATGTGACTCTGAGATCTTCTAGGACTTGAATCTTCATAACTCTTGGTCTTTGTAGAGTTCTTGATATGTGGTACTGGAACAAGATGATGATGGATATCCATGATGAAACTGGAAAGGGTTTGTAGTATATCGAGGTACATAATCAAGGGTATGATTCTCATGATGAACTATATTATTCTTTTGACTCTGATGATGGTCCTTTTGATGTGGGATGGGATTGTGGAAGTTCTAATCCCAACTTGTTTCTTTTTCTTAGGGCATTTGAATACCATATGATCATGCTCTCCACAATAAAAGCATAATCCATTATCCTTTCAATATTGTCTTTCCTTTGTTGTAAGTCGTCTGACCATGATGTGATCCAATTGCATGGGTTCTAGTTGCGTTTCCTCGAGCATATGTTGTTGTGGAATAGAAGTAAAGTTGTATTCTCGATCTCTAATAGAAGTCTTCTTCTCTTGCTTTCTCTCGAACAACCTATTATCACATTCAATTGCTTGATTCATGAATTCATTCAAAGTATTTACCTTGGGCATGGTTAGCATGAGGTCCTTAACATCATCACGTAAGCCCCATCGAAATCGGTTGATAAAATAATCCTCATGCCATGTGAGGTCACAAATGATTTGTCTGAATTTCGATGCATAGGTAGATGCAGGCCTATTTCCTTGATGTAGCTTCCTTAGCTTTGTTTTGGCAACACATGAACAATTGGTATCTCCAAATGAGGATGTGAACTCTTGAATAAAGGCCTTGAAATCATGCAAAATATCCATGTCCTTCTCAAGGATAGGTGCAAACCATGAAAGAGCAGGACCACATAATAGAGTTCCTATGAGTCCTACTTGAGAAGCATCATCTGGGTACCTATCTGGTTGCATCCTTATGAATAGCTTCACTTGTTGCAAAAATCCTCGAAACTTTGATATCGTCCCATCAAATTTCTCAGGCATGCTCACTTTTGGACTTTTCTTCATGTTAGTTGTCATGGGGGTACTTAAAGAAGATTGACCAACAATGATCTGCAGCTCTTGGATTTGCCTCTGAAGTTCTATGATTACATCTTGAATACTCTGTTGTTGAATCCTTTGTTGGTTCTCTCGTATCTCTTGGACTTGTTGTTGAATTACTTTAAGTGCAGAAAAGATTTGTTCACGAATAATCTCCATGGTGCCTGGTCTTGATGAAGGTAATCTTGCCAAAATGTCAGGGGAGCACTAGATTGTGCTCTCTGACTACAGTAGACAAGATTTCAGAAATACACTTCTGATTACAAGAACACCCACGAAGGGAAAATGATACAAGAATATACGATCGATACAAGATGTCCCACAACCCGGGACCAATAGGTATGGAAAACTTGACTAGAGATGATACAAGAGATCCCACAACCCGGGACCGTAGGTAGGAGACAAGATATCTCGATTACAAGAATTCACTTCTGGGATATGAACTAGATACAAGAAATAACTAGAAAGGATCTCGTACTAGGAGATTACAATAGGACAAGAAAGGATGTCCACAATACAAGACTAGACAAGACTAGAGTAAGAAACAAGACTAGAACTTGAATTGGAACTTGAAACTTACTTGGTGATCACGATCCCTCGAGCTCCCAAGACTGGCATTGGCAAGAGTGAGAATGAATGTGGCCCAAGCCTCCTTATATAGGATTTCAAGGGCGGTTCCCAAGGGCGGTTGCAACTTGATGATGTCATCATGATGTCATCGACTTGAATCAGGACCTCCAGGTGTCAAAATTCAGCAAATAGACAGTCGATCTGGGGGTTTTTGCACGTTCGGGACGCAATGGAAGCATTAGTTTCTCCAAACTCTAAGCCAATCATGAGATATAGAAATTGACATGGAATCTAAGGTTTAGATGGTTTCCTTGTCCATGACAACACTCATCATCAACAAAGTGTACATGAATTCCAGTTTTGGCAATCAACGGAACTGAAATTAAGTTCTTGTTGATACCGAGCACATACAATGCATTTTTCAAGAGAAACACACCTCCATTTGCAGCCGTAAGCTCAATTTCTCCTACTCCAATGATAGGATAAGAGGCATTGTTTGCACGCACCACATGTCCTCCTTTAGGTGCATCTTTCAAAGAGGTAAAAAATCTTTTGCATGATGTTATGTGCTTTGAAGCACCACTATCAAGGAACCAATCTGAATCAGCCTCACTCACAACCATACATTTAGAATGTAAAGAAGCATCATAATGACATGTAACAACACATGCCCAAAAATCTTGAGCCATGTTAGCTTCATCATTCTTTGCATTTGCTGAATTTTCAGCAATAGACATGTCGGATTCCTTCTTCTTTTCATTGCGTTTAGCAAGCTTTCTACACTCATCAATAGTATGACCAGCCTTCCGGCAATATTTGCATCTCTTCTTCTTTTGCAAATCAGCATCATTAGAGGAATGAGTGGAAGAGGAATCTTGAGGCTTTGGTTTTGATGAACCCAAAGCTGAACCATACTTGCTTTTCCCCTTTTGTGAGATAGCAAGTGCTTGCGTTCCTTCAATCAAACCACTCCTATTCACTCTAGATTGCTCTTCTTGCAAAAGAAGAGACACAACCTCATCAAATGCATACACATTAGGATTTCCTTTTGCAACCAAACGAAGTGTAGTAGCAAAGCTTTGAAAAGATTCCGGTAATCCTTTCAACAATGTAGAAATGAGTGATGCATCCGGAATGATCTCATCTATGTTTGCCAATTGCTCTTTCAAGTCCTTGATGCGTGTCACATACACATCCACCGACTCATTTTCAGCCATAGATACATCCTCAAGTTGCTTCCTCAAGTATGCAACACGTGCTTCATTACGCACGGCATACAAAGAAGCAAGAGTGTCCCATGCCTGTCTCGATGTAGAACATGACCGAATGTGTGGAACTATATGACGCTTCACTGAAAGCGCAATCAAAGCATGAGCTTGAGCATCTTTTCCATCCCATCTAAGCTGCTCCTGTGTAGGTGGAGAAGGAGAAACCACTGTACTCGAAGAAGAAGCTCCATCTGTAACAATAGATTGTGAAGCAGAAGCACCTGCCGGTCTTCGATCTACATCTGCCACTATGTTCCAAAGTTGTTTTGCAACAAGAACATGTTTCATCATGTAAGACCACATCGGATAGTTGGTCCCATCAAGCTTATCTTCAGGTTGAAGCATGCCAAACAAGTCATTGCTGCCCGCCATTTCACTAAGGAACAAGAATGTGACAAAATCTTCACTTCGATGAAAACTGAAATGAGTGCTGAAATTTCAGCTCACAAACCGTCACTCTGATGGCGATTTTGACTACACGAATGGCTTCAAAATGGGGGTAAAACCCCAGCGCACTTGGTGGAAATGTTTTCCGGCTGTTGAAATTCACAGTTCTATGCTCCGAAGTTGATTTGCATTGTTAAAGTGCACACGCGCCGCGACGCGAAAAAACGAAACTCGAGAAGAAGTTGAACCTGCTGTGATACCACTGTTGGGTGTGTGTAGAAGTGCAAGAGACACACGAGAAGCGCACATAAGGAGCACAAACGCAACAAGGCACACGGAGAAGACGATGGTTGGAATAGCTCTCTCTATTGATCGATGAACTGAACTGAAGTAAGAGTTGAATAATATCCCTAAGTACAAAGTACCACCACATATGAGAGTATCAAGTATGTGGTAACATGGGGAAAAAGCCTCTAGCCAGCACTAGAGTAAAAAGTGCCCATGTATAGGGAAAAGGTTCACATCAAAGCTACTCGAGGAACACATAAGTGTAACACTCACTAGTGGGGAGAGATCCTCCTTTAGCTCATCTTCTTTGAAAGAGATAAAGGAGAGGAAAATGTTATTTTTTCTTGTGAGAATTAAATTTAATTTACTCCATGAGTATAAGAGAAGAGTACAAATCATCTCGCATGGAAGTAAAGAAAACTCATCCTCCATTCAGTATGATTTTTGCTAGTCAAGACGAGCTATTCGGTGACATCTTTATTTTTAGATGTGAGGAGTAGAGATATACTTAGGGATTTCTTTTCAATGTAATTTTCCTTCATATGGGAGTTTGATTCTCCACTATTTCAAAAGGGAAACCCATGGAGAACCTATGTACATGTTCTTATTTATGGATGAGTAGGGAAAATGGATCCAAGAGAATCTCTTTTAAAGGGAAAGGGAAATTTAAATAGATTCCAATACTAGAGCCCTTTTCCTTATATGAGATTAGAGAGAGAGTTTAGTCTCTCATATTTAGATTCTCAAGATAGGAGGGGCACTATCCTATCAAAGGAAATAGGGGGATCAAAAAGTCAATGGTTAGATAGAGCCTCACATGATGGTCACTCTAGGGGAGAATTTACTATTCCTAGTGATGGTATTTGACTGGATGAGGACCATTAATTGTTTGCATTAGAAAGACTAGGTATTTAGTGACAAATTTTCTCTTTCCATTTTTTATGAGTAGGGAAAAATCTAATGATGATACTTTGTCATGAGGATGATAATTGAGCATCAATTAGGAGGATACATATTTATGGATAATCTAAGTTTCAAGAATGAATGCTTTTGCATTCAAATGGAAAACTAAGGGGGAGAGAAAAAAATTAGAGTTTTCACTAGTGCCATTTGATGCTCTTCCAATAGAACATTAGTCCAAGTTTATGGATGACAAACCAATGGTTAGGTTTCATTTTATAGCCAAAAATTCTATTATGTGAGCTAGGATGATGGATTTGCATAGGACACAAGGATAGTTTAAGTAAAACCATTACGTTTGAGTACACTCAAGGTTAGAAATACCTAGAGTGGCATGAGGGCAAGTCTGTCATTTAGTTCTAGATGGGTTTGGCATCACCTTCCTATGGGATTGTGTTATATATTTTAGAAGATTTTATGGTTTATTATCTCAATTATGGTATGTAAGAGCATATATAGTTTGGAACTTTCCATTTATCATTCATATCATTACTCCATAGAGAAGAAACCACATGGACTTAGATAATTTAGGTGATGTTGTCATTATGGGAGAGATAGTTTGGAGGTTAGGTAGACCTAGAGATAATAGGAATTGATGGTTTTCCACCTTTGAAATGATCTCTTATGAGAGTTTTGAAGGGGAAGGATACAAGAAAACAACACATAGATATGACTGTGTACTAATGATACATGGGTTCAAGGGAGTTTGAGCACTTTCTTCTACCATTACAGACATTTCATCTACAACTTTGAAGATAAAAATATTTTCAAGGGGAAGTAATTGTTACATAGTGCAAGATATTGATGTAATCCATCTCTTAGGCCTAGGAAGGGATGGATGCCACTTGGCAATTAGAAGCTTATTGCCTTATGAGGTAGGAAAGAGTTGAAAAAGATCATGTGAGTCTCATGAGTCTCTAGGAGGATCTATTGGACAATGACTGAGGGGATTGAACACATATGTCTCTATGTGTGTGTGTCTATTACAGAGAAAAGAGGCACAAAAGAGAAGCCCCAAAATTTTGAAATTAATGGGCATAAAATTTCTTCTTCAAAATTCTAGGAAATTCCCTTGAAACTATGTAAATACACTAGAGGAGTCCTATAGATGCATAAGCCCCAAATCCTTGAAACAAACTCTTGTAAAATAGTAGGAAATTAGAGAGTAGTCAATAAAGTGCCGGTCTCTTGTGTGAAATGACCATTTTTAGGGCACATGTATATAAGTCACTTGGTGACTCTTTGTAAGAACTTTTTACCATTGTGAAGAAGAAGAGCAGAAATTCAAATTTGCTTCTTTCCTACTGATTTTCACCTTCTCCTTGATCTTTTGTGTGTGTGTGTGTGATGCTTGGAATGTGTGTGTAGGACTGTGAGCTATCCCTTCCCACCATTTTCAAACTACTGTAGTTTGTGTATGTGAGCCATCACGAGTTGTAGAGCGAGTGTTGGTGTTTCCCGCCATTCACTGTTTTGTGCATAACTTGAAGAGTGTTTGTCAAATTTGAGTAAATTTTGCATCAATAGATGCGTCTTATTGAGAGCTTCGAAACGAACCTGCTATTGCCGGAGTTCAGAGCTGGGAGAAAAGTTTGAATTCGTGCTTACTGCTGTCAGTGGTATCGTGGCATGCATTTTCAGAGAGTTAGTGAGTTGGAGAGGAGATAAGTCTTTTCACAGGCATTGTAGCTCAACCACTTCACTTTCCATCATGTGTGCACATGTCTTCATACACTTGGTTCATGTGGTTCTTTGGATTGATAATTAAACGTGTATCGATCCATCACTATATGCACTTGTGGGGCGATTGAGATTTAGTCTCATCGACACAAGTCCCTAAGGCTTCATGACCTAGGTACACACATTTTTGGCACCGTTGCCGGGGAACAAACTTAACCAAGGTGCCTTCGTGATGGTTATAGCTCTAGAGTGAAGGAATCATACTTGTAGAAGTGAATTCATTCGGTGGCAAGTAGTCAAGCACTTCAGCACTTGTTACTTCACACTCTTGAGGTGTGTGTAATGAGTTTTCACGTTTAGGATTAGGAGTGAAGAAGGAAGGGAAGAGTTAGGGTTAGGCTACAAAGAGGAGTAGAGTAGGAGGAAGTTGGAAACATCAAGAAAACTCCCAAAAAATTGCCAAAATTAGTGTAGAGTAGGTCTCATGTATCCCAAAACTACAAAAACCAAAAAAATCAGTTCATTTGACACAAGTGTGAGAACTGGTATCATGGCCATAATAGTGATCAGTATCGCCTGAGTGGTATCACGCCTGGCAAGCTAAAGAGCAACTTTGAGAGCTCAAATCTTAGGCAAAAAATCCTTGAAGGTAAGCTACAACAAGTTGTTTATATCAAAATTACTTCATAAGTACATTTGCACATGATTTCCATCATTTTCGGTATCGTGGGGTAGAACAAAGAGTTTTTGGAGAGTCTTTGAGTGATACAGAGGGTCAAGAGTGAGCAGGGGTGAGAACTAAACATATTTGCACAAACATTTTTGAGTTTAGAGCGATTTTGGCTAAGGTATCACGGTCGGTTGAGTTTTGGTATCGCGATACCGAAATTCCCTAGTATCACGATAGTCACCTGGTACCGTATCGCTGCATACCCATTTGAGGTATCGTGATACCATTCTGGTATCATATCATCAAGTTGGTATCGCGATTGTGATCAGCTAGTGGTATTGTATCGCGGTCCACTCGATATCGTATCATCCCGGTCATGGTATCATATCGTCGACCGAGCGGTATCATACCACGTGCACTGTTGGTATCATATCGCCAACTTAGTATCGTACCATGCAAAAGCATGGTATCGTATCACCCATCCTCTCTGATATCATATCGTCCATTATTATAATATCGTATTATGAGGAATTCAGTATCGTATCGTCTCCAAGCCAGTATCGTATCGCGACTTGATATCGTCACTTGCACCAGTATCGTATCGTGTGAAAAGCTGGTATCGTATTGTGAGGAATCCAGTATCGTATCGTCAAATACCGAGGTATCGTATCGTGTCAGTTCTGGTATTGTATCGTCTCATTCGATGGTATCGTATCGCCGGAGGTTTCTGGTATCGTATCGTGTTGAAACCGTTATCGTATTGTCTGTCTGGTATCACCAAAAGTGGTATCGTTTAGGACCAATCAAGCCATTTGAGGGCAAAATTGGGAGGAGTTGAAGAGCCAATTGAGGGGAAGTAATAAGTCAACATAGGCCCAGAAGGGTGAATGAACTTGGGATTAGGACGAGTTCTAAGTAGCCGGAGGAGTGTCATTTCAAGTGCAACCCAAGCAAGTCATCACTCTATCTATATTGAAACCTCTAGTGATTCAGAGGAGGAGATCTCTATGGCCTCAGAAGACATGCAAGGTTCTGTCCCTAGAGAACTTCATGCCGACTGTAGAGGGGGAGTACCACACCTCTCTGCAATATGTGTCCATTAATCCCCAAGGGATCCCTATTTACCTGGATGGCTTAAATAGGTCTATAGCAAGGATGGTAAAATCTACTGAATCAACAATAGTGCCCATGCCCGCAGTCAAGTATGAAGGAGGGGTGTACATGGATAAATTAGGCCACATTTATGTGGTAACAAAACACCCAGACCGGATCAACGAGAGAGGAGGATTGGAAGGTCAAGGAAACTCGACAAGACCTGATCCTGAAGAGTTGGTAACTAAACCAAGAGGCAAGTCAGTGGTGACTCGACTCTTGAGAGGGGATTTGATACCTCAAGATCATTACCTATTAGATGTCTACTTAATCCACGAGTCAGTTTTACTGTTACAAACCGATTCACCCACATGCGGATAGGAAGAATGCCCAATGACTTTCTATGACTAAAAGGATCCCGAAGACGAGTCTAGAGTCACCTACCTAGACCAGAACCAAAGAAGGTATTGGCTAGTAGATGTAGTTGATAGGGATCAGTTGAAGTATATGGGTTTGCCTGTATTCCCTTCTCAAGAACAGGCAACTACGTCCCAAAATCCTTTTGGAACGCATCGAGAGCCACAGAATACAATGTCAGGACAGACGAGCCAACGAAGTGTTCCTAACCAAACTCATGTGCAATTTACAATGCCAGGAGTACAGTCACACAATCAAACCCACTGAGGACTAGGCAACCTGAATCAGCCACTAGTGAGGCCAAGACCACAACCAGGAGTGCATCATGGAATACCTCGTATTAGACTAGCAATTCCTATAATATCTAGACCACCAGAACTAATAAGAAGACTAAGACCAATTCAAGTGGACAATTGTATGAGAAATCATTATGACGGAATGGGAGAACCTTATGATCACATAGCTAAATTTAAACAAGTTTTACGGGCTGAACAAGTGGATGATTTCTTTTTGCAGTATGAATCCTTTGGACTTACCCTCACAGGGATGGCTTTGACTTGGTTCCAACCATTGGATCCCAATCAATTTGGAAATATTGAGCAATTTTTTTAGGAATTCATTGGAGAATTCACCAAGAGAGGGATTAAGCACAACTCTTTATCCTTAATCCATAGCTTCAAACAAAATCCAAATGAACTGGTGAAAACAGCTGCCCGGAGATTCAATCAATATGTCGATAGATGCCCAGCAACAGAAAGACCTTCTCAATAAAAAATGATATCGCTATTGTTGGACGGATTGAGGAACGGGACTTTGAGAATCTTAGTCTACATGAAATAGCTCCAGACATTAAGCAAATGTCTTCAAGAATGTATTGATCTAGAGTATAACCTGGCTGATGATCTTAAAATTACACCAAGCCCTACAAAATCAGAAGACATTAGGAGTACAGTGACACTAACTCTAGTAATGTAGATGAGTTAGCAGAACTGGTAGCCAAGAAGTTAGGAGTTCACGAACAGAGAAACTACCAACATCCACCAATGAGAATACCCATGTTGCGACGATGCAGCCTATGCGGTGGAGATCATCCATCTCACATGTGTGCAAGAGGGGGAATAGGCATGCCTCAAGCGTATCCATACAAAAGGCAACCACATCGAGGACCTACCCTTGCAAGATAGAATAGAAATACACTAATCACACTACTGAGAGTTGCCCATTCAACAGGCAGCCAAGACCCTTCAATCAACCTCAGTATAAGCCTTATGGATACCCGCCTAGAGAGCCAGGAAGGGAGATTCCCAAATATAACCATTATCCGGGACCACAAGGAGCACCTAGACCATACGACCAAGGGTAATATGAATGACCTTAGCCAGTGTTAGGACAACAACTATCCCTTCTACAAAACGTAGTGCCAGTTAAATATACTCAACCAGAGGAAAACATGGAGAGAGCCATAGTACCAACTACACCATTAACTAGTACAAAATCAACGAATCAAGGATATGAGCAAAACCAAGGAGAATACTATCCCTATGACACCAGTTTGTTGGAGTATGACCAAATTTATGACAAAAAATACTATGATTATGAGGGATAAGAAAACACCTACATACAAGAGTTTGCAACCCTAATGTACACTGCACCCAAGGCACCAGCACCCATGAGGCCACCCCTTAGACCGCCTATGCCAAAGGGACCTTGCTATGGATGTGGAGGAGACCACTTCATAAGAGAGTGCACTCGGCCATATAACCCACCACTCCCCAGGACTTGGGAAGGGTATTGCAATGAATGTGGAAAGGAACATCTATTTAGAGACTGCCCCAAGAACCCCAATAAGACTCATGATACAACCCAAATCAGTGTGATTGAAGTAATTGAATCATCAGGCGGTGATAAAGAGTACATAGTACCCTTAAAGGCTATCGCACGAGCACAAGCCAAAGGACAAGAGAGGAAACAAGTAGACTCTGAGAAAGGAAAGAATAAAAAACTAGAACCCAAAATACAGGTAGTGGAAGACTCTGAAGACCCACATGAGAATACCCAAACAAAGAAAACCCAAAGTTGGAAGGATAGAAGGGGAAAACTTAGAGACAAATGGATGAAAAACAAAAGAAAGGAAGACAAGAAGGACACAAGAGGCGGTAAGAAACCTAAGGAATCTGAAATACGCGAAGAAACCCCCATCATGCCTCAGGAATTAGATGTGGATGACAATCAGCCAACTCCAAATTTGGAAGAAATATATGACGAAGTTTCCATGTTAGATTGAAATAGGGAAGAAGCACACATCATTTCTACCCTACCAAACTACATGGGAGAATATGAGAAAGAATCCATGATCTTTCGTGCCCCCACAGTGCGAGGAAAGGAAAATGAGTCTTTAGACAAGACCTGCCACAATCTAACTGAACTCAAGAAGACCAAGGTACAATGCCTATTGACTGTGGAAGAACTACTACGTGTCAAGCCCCAAATATCGACACAATTAGCGGGACACTTGAAGTTAGAGCATGAGAAGAATAGAATGGAAAATAAGGAAACTGAAGCCCATTCCACTATACAAATTTCGATGGATAAAGTTGGAGAATTTAGCGAAGGAGATGAGGGCAACACATGTTTACCCATCACATACAATGGGTACATGACCAAGGCCATACTAGACACATGAGCAGGAGTAGGCATAGCCACCAAAGAGATTTGGGAGAAATGGGGAAAGCCAGCCCTGCGACAAACACGTATGAAGCTTCAATTAGCAGATGGTCATGTAGAGAGACCCCTGGGAATACTGGAGAAAATTAAGTTAGCCACCTGTAGAGTGAATTTTGAGCACATGTTAGCTATATTTCAATTTGGAAAAGCTAATAGCTATGAAATGATATTAGGGCGACCATTCATGAGACAACTCAGGATGGTACAAGACTGGGGAAGAGACACTTTATACCTACAACATCAAGGAACTACTACCAAGATAAATCTGCATACATTTGTGTATAGGGATGTACCCCCCTGCAATGGAATCCCATGCTCAAGGAAGAGGATGATTTGTCAATCCATAGTGCAGGATCAAGTCACTAATCATGGATGCATGAAGATGCCCAATTATGGATGTGTAAGGAAGCAAAGAGAGAAGAGGAAAAAACTCAAATATGGCCTACCCGACATCAAAATTACTGACCTGTAGAGGACCCTACGTATATGGCCCAAGTTTTTCCTGATGAAGCATTCGAACCACATGGTTGGATGGAGATTCTAGCCACTTTGGACGTATACGTAAATGAAGAAGTATTGACCATGAATGGATGTGTGGATGAAGAATGTTATGATGTAAGCTTTTACATGGTAGTCCTTCAAGAGGTAGAAGCAGGAGAAGTATTAGAAAAGGAATGGAAGGAAGAGTACGAGAGCATAGAGATGGAACCAGAGTTTGATTCAGAGGAACGATATTTAGAAGCAATCCAAGTCAAGGACAAAGATGGAACACCCAAGGTGTTAGCAATAGAAGCAACTTAGTTGAGACAGAACCATGAGGAAACCATAGATAAGACTGAACAAGCCCCATATCTGTTTGACGTCCCAGAACACTTCAAAAGATATTAAATAGAGGAGAGGAAGATAGCCATTCCGATGCCTAAGAGAGAGGCAAGAGAAGGAGAAGCATATGACAACAAGGAACAAACGAGGAAGGTAATAGTGACTGTGGAAGATGGAGATGAAAGATGCACGTACATAGGAAAAGATGTGTCACATGAGGAGGGAGAAGAGTTGATAAGACTAATTTGAGAGTATCAGGATATATTTGCATGGACCTACAAGGACCTCAAAGGTGTAGAGCCCTCCATTTTTTCTCATCGAATACCAATGACACCTGATGCCAAACCATCGAAGCAACCACCTTACACTTATAATGATGTCTATGCAACAAAAATTAAGGAAGAGATAGACAAGCTATTAGCAGTCGGATTCATTTATGAAATAGAACACACCGAATGGGTGTCACCATTAGTGGTTGTACCCAAAAAGAACGAAAAACTAAGAGTGCACATTAATCTGAAGAAAGTAAACGCAGCTACAATCCGAGATAGCTACCCATTACCTATCATTAATCATCTTTTGGAAAGAGTTGTAAGTAAGGAAGTCTATAGCTTCTCGGATGGATTCTCTAGATACAACCAAGTAGCTATTGCTACTGAGGACCAACATAAGACTGCATTCACGACTGAATGGGGGGTCTATGCTTCAGGGTGATGCCTTTTGGGTCACGAATGCCCCTGCTACTTTCCAAAAGTTGATGTGTCATGTCTTCAAGGAATTCCTGAGGAAGAGTATGGAAGTGTATGTAGATGACTTATGCACCTACTTAGACTGGAGACATGAACATATTCCACAGTTGCGAAGAATATTTGAAAAGTGCCGACAATATAAATGTGCATGAATCCTAAGAAGTGTGTCTTCATGGTGAGACAAGGGAAAATCCTAGGACACATTGTATCTAGGAATGGAATCTCTACTGACGAAGATAAAATCAAAGTAATACTGGAACTTCCAAGACCGAAAAATGCGAAGGAACTGCAAGCATTTATGGTTCATTGTGGATACTATCAAAGATTTATTCACATGTATGCCATAATTGCCAAACCATTATATGGATTGTTGACCCAATTCACATGGACAGATGAATGCGAGAAAGCGTTTAATGAACTGAAAAAAAGACTAAGCACAACACCAATTATGAAAACACCCAACTGGAATAAGCCTTTTCACATTCATGTAGATGCCTCCAACTACGCACTTGGGTGCATTCTAGCTCAACCTACAGATGAAGGAAAATTGGACCATCCTATTGCATGTGTGAGCAGGCAACTGAATCAAGCTGAACGAAACTATACAACGATGGAACGAGAAGGTTTAGGAATGGTGTATGCACTGAAGAAATTCAAATATTACCTTCTAGCAAACAAGTTCAAGTTCTTCATAGATCATCAAGAATTATTGTATTTGGTCAATAAGCCTTGTAACATGGGAAGATTAGTAAGATGGTTTCTGTTACTAATGGAGTTCGACTTCAAAGTGATAGTAAAAAAAGGAAATACCCACGTGAGGGCTGATCATCTATCTAGGTTAACACATGGAGAACCACCTAACATAGTATCAGATGATTTGCCAAACACATACCTATTCAATTTGGAAGTATGTCCTAAGTGGGTGGAAAAAGTAATTTCAATACTCACCCATGGACCACAACACTCAATTAACAAGGAGATTAGGAAGGAAATTTTGCAATCACGTAACTTACACATTGTAGCAGGAAGTGTGCATAATAAAGAACCTAACGGTGTATTGTCTACATGTGTAGAAGAAGACAAACACAAAAACATCAAAAAAACACTAGAAGAAAACTAGAGAGAATTTTAGAGGTTTAGGACGTTTCCATACCCCCTCTGATTTTGGTGCCTACTTTAAGAGTAGCACAACATTATGAATGGACAAGACATGAGTTGTCCAAGAAACTAGAGCAGATTGAGAAGCTACACGAAACAAGACTACAAGCTGTTGCAGGAATTCATGCCACTAAAAGGAGACAAAAAGCATATTTGTCCTTGTTCTTCACGAGTTCTTCTCCTATGACAACCATTTGGCTAGCGTCTTCATTGCATTGCTCAAGGAATTTATTCTCTGCCATCTTCCATTTTTTCCTAAGTTCATTGGTGTCTTCCATATATCTTTTTTCCCATTCCGCAATGATGGCTTGCTCTTTTTTCAGCTGATCTTCATACTTTGCAATTTGATCCTCCAATTCTTTTGTGCGGCTTGCTGTGATCTCGGTAGTTTCGATGGTTCGATTACATAATATGGCAGTCATAAGCCTTTTATTCCTATTCCTTAAGGTGTCTGCTTCCTCCATATATACTGTGATTTGACTTTCGAGCAACTTACTTTGTGCGTTCATTCTGACTTTCTCCACCTCACCAGCTTCATATTTTCTTTGCAGCTCTTTAAGTTGATCTCGAAGTTGTTGGTTCTCCGTTGCTAGCATGGCGCTTCTCTCCTTTGCTTCGTTGGCCTCTGATTCCTGTTGATATATTTAGGTAGTGATGTGTGTGAACACTCTAGGACCGCCAGGGCACTTTTTCCCCTCTTTAGGAGGTTTTTTTCCCCCAGCTTGTATATACGTCTATTGCCCTAATGGGCTACTTATCTTTGTACATTCTCTAGTAATACATTCAGTATTGTGTTGTGCTCCAAGCTTCTTCTTCTTCCTTGTGTTGTTCACGTGCTTCCGCAGACGTCTAACTCCAACAATTGGTATCAGAGCAGGTCATCACTTCATCTAGGGCGTCGTCAACACTCCTCCGGTTGCAGTCTCAGAATCGCATGAATTTTGGTGAGCATACTCAAAATCGCATGAATTTTGGTGAGCATACTCAGAATCGCAGCGCTTGTGGAGTCTATTTTGTCTTTTTGTGCCAAAGGTATATACCAGTTTCTATTCACCAGTATAAGCGTCTTGAAGTCTGCTACAGGTCTAGCGGAGTTTGTCTGGGCAATTCTATTCATCTTTTTGAGATACAGTCAATTTTCTGCATCAAGGTATTTTAGTCGCCGGCCATGGATGAAAGCGGTGATGTATTCCGTATGTTGGCTGTTGAGGATAAGTTGGATGGTACCAACTACCCGTTATGGTCTTATATGATGCGACATGTATTGGTTGCAAAAGGATTGTGGAACATTGTGCAGGGTGTTGAAAAACATCCTATCACACCTGCAACTGTTACAATTGCAGGTACAGAAGTTGATGCAGAAGGTGTCGAAGATGCTGATATTCTCCATATTCCTGTTCGTGCTGCGGTTTCTGCTGCACCTACTGTAGAGCAGATTCACTGGGATGGCAGAGATGCCCAGGCACATGCATTGATAGCTTTGTCTGTCAAACGTGCCATTATTCCTCACATTCGCTCTTGCAGAATAGCAAAGGATGCTTGGGATACACTTACCACATTGTACCAAGCTAGGAATGAGGCTCGTGTTGCTTACCTCCGAAAACAGTTGGAGAGTGAGCACATGAATGAAGGTGATTTTATGGACAGTTTCCTAATGAAGATCAAAGACTTGAAGGAATAGTTGATTTCTGCTGATGAGGTTATACTAGATAGCTCACTTGTGCAGACCGTTCTGAATGGTCTTCCTGATTCATATCAGAGTTTTGCTTCTACTCTTCGGTTGATGATGAAAGGCAATCCAAATGCCTTATCATTTGAGGAGTTAGTCTCTGTTCTATTGCAAGAAGATCAGTCTAAGCAGAACAAGTCCATTATGCGAGTTGCAGATCAAGCTTTCCTGGCTAGTCAGAAGGGAAAACGAAAATGGAGCTCTTCAACTAGTAAGCAGAAATCTGCTAATTCTGCATATTCGAAGAAGGAAGATAAAGATGAGAAGAAATCAGAAAAGCAGAAACTGTTTTGTAAGTACTGTAAAGGGAATGATCATATCATAAACAACAATCCAAAACTGGCTGCTAAAGAGGCAAAGAAGAAAGAGGTTGGAATGGTTGTTGAAGAGGCCTCTACACCAAAAACAGAGTCTGCTAATCTTGTGCAGGAAGAAGAATGGGTGTTTACTACTGTCTGCAGTTTTGACCCATCTTCTCATGAGCAGTGCATGTCTACAGTAGACTCAGATGTTTGGTATTTTGACAGTGGGGCAACCAAACATATTACCTCGCAGCGCAGTTTCTTCTCTTCACTCGAGCCTACCCCTACAGGGAATACTGTTACATGTGCCAACAACTCCTCTTATCCTGTTATGGGAGTTGGTAAGATCATTTTGACTACTGTTGATGGTAGTTCTTTCACTTTGTCAGATGCTTTATTTGTGTCAGGGATCAAGATGAACCTGTTATCAGTTTTTGCATTAGCCAAGATTGGCTTGGTTGTGAAATTTGTTGATGACAGGTGTACAGTTCATGGTCTATCAAATGGCAATGTGATTATTGCTTCTGGCATTTTATGTCGTGGGTTGTATAAGCTCATAGACTATGAAAGATCTATAAATGATTTAGCATGTGCAGTAAATGATTCTCAGGCTATGTCAGATGCAAAGCTTTGGCATGCACGCTTTGGTCATCTCGATTTCGCTAGTTTGCTACGTCTGCAGAAATCTGAAATGGTGTCCTCTTTGCCCAAACTTGAGGCACCTAGAAAACATGTTTGTGAAGATTGTATTTTGGGCAAAATGCAGCGTTCATCCTTTCCAAAAGATGGTTCAGTTCGGGCTACTCAGAAATTGCAGCTTATACATAGTGATGTCTGTGGTCCTATGCAGACACCTTCTTTTGGGAATTATCTTTACTTCATGACTTTCATCGATGATTTTTCTAGGCATGCATGGGTATATCCATTGAAGGCAAATTCGGAAGTGTTCATGTGCTTCAAACAGTTTTTGGTTTTGGCTGAAAATCTGTCAACATGTAAAATGGGCATCCTCCGTTCTGATCGGGGGGGAATATATGTCTTTTGATTTTAATACATTTTTGGCTGAACGTGGGATAAAACACCAGTGTAAAGTGCCATATACACCTCAACAGAATGGAGTTGCTGAATGAAAGAACAGGTCACTCATGGAGATGGCGAGGTGTATGGTCAAGAGTCAGGCTTTACCACATAGTTTCTAGCTTGAGGCTGTCATGTGTGCAGCATATGTACTGAACATGTGTCCCACTAAAGCGCTGCAGTCTATCACTCCATATGAGGCTTAGCATGATCGCAAGCCATCTGTTGCTCATCTGCGTGTTTTTGGTTGTTTGGCATATGCATTAGTGCGTGAACAACATCACAGAAAATTAGATGATAAAGCAGTAAAATGTATTTTTGTTGGGTACAGTTCTGAAAGTAAAGGCTATTGTATGTATCATCCACAGACTAAATGCATTCTGGTTAGCCGTGATGTTGTTTTTGTGGAAGATGCTATTCAACGATTGCATTCATGTACTAAGGAGACATCTATTAGCTCCAAAGACATGTATGATACTTTGTTGCCTCTTTTTACAGGTGAACATTCTAGTGCTGGTCCCAATGAGGCAACTTCTTAGCCTTTGAAGGTTTCATGTGATGATGCCGATCATTCCATTTCTAATGTAGATTTACATGATGCACTAGTTGATGAGAGAGTTGATATTGAGGAGGCAAAAACTATGCCAAAATGTCTAGTGCAGACTTTGCATGATAGCAAATTAGATGCACCTCTGTCATATCGTACTCGTTCAGGCTCTCATAGTGCCTCTTTTGCATCAGATTGTTATGCTATGGCTGCATCTAGTCTCTATGATGAGAATGAGCCTGTTTCGTTTGATGAAGCACAAAATTCAAAAAATTGGATGGCTGCTATGCAATCTAAATATGATGCTATAATGAAGAATGGTACTTGATCTTTATGTGACTTGCCTCCTGGCAAGAAGGCCATTGGCACTAAGTGGGAATACAAGCTGAAGCGTAAACCGATTTATGCATTGCCCAGGAGTCAAGCATTGGCACATGGTTAAGCGCATCTTTTGGTACTTGAGTGGTACTCGGCTACTTGGGTTGTTTTATCCCAAGGGGGGATTACTACCGCCAGATTTGCAGGCTTTTTCTGACTCTGATTGGGCTGGTTGCTATGACACTCGTGTGTCCACTGGTGGCTTTTGCTTCATGCTTGGTAGCTCATGTATATCTTGGTTGAGCAAGAAGCACCCTACTGTGGCCACTTCTAGTTGTGAGTCTGAGTATAGGGAAGCTTTCACAACGACTGTTGAGTGTGTGTGGCTTAGACACCTTATGGCTGATTTGGGTGTTGATCAGTCTTTTGCCACCACCATCTTCACTGACAGTCAGAGCGCATTGGCAGTTGCGAGGAACCCTGTGTTCCATGCTCGCACTAAGCACATTGAGGTGCATTATCACTATGTCAGGGAGAGGTTCTCTGCTGGGGAGATCAGCTTGGCATATGTGCCCACGCAGGAGAGAATTGCAGACCTTTTCACGAAGGCTCTACCTAGGGAGAAGTTTGAAGCTTTCCACAAAGCTTTGGGCTTACTTCCTTTTGTGGATTGATTCCACATAGCTTGGCACTTCCTTATACATGAGTCACTACTTGTTCATTGCATCACTCCCAGGGGGGATTTTTTGATATATTTAGGTAGTGATGTGTGTGAACACTCTAGGACCGTTGGGGTAGTTTTTTCCCTCTTTAGGAGGTTTTTTTCCCCCGGCTTGTATATACGCCTATTGCCCTAATGGGCTACTTATCTTTGTACATTCTCTAGTAATACATTCAGTAGTGTGTGTTGTGCTCCAAGCTTCTTCTTCTTCCTTGTGTTGTTCGCGTGCTTCCGCAAACGTCTAACTCCAACAATTCCTTGACCAAGAGTGCATGTTGAGCTTGAATTAATTTTGCATATAATTTTTCACTTATTACGTGGAATTGACTTTTCTCTCGCATGGCCTTATCATAATCTGCATCTGCTTCAAGCATTAAGTGTTGATGTCAATAGCAATTTGTATCATTTGCTTCAAGCATTAAGTGTTGATTAGTAACCTCCACATTCAACCATGTCTTGGGGTTGCTAGGTTCTTCCCCCGTTCGTACATCCTTGCCTTGTTCCACATGTATGGTTTCATTGTGCGGTTGTCTTATTTGAAGGTGCACTTCTTTCTCTTTTTTCTCTTCTTTGTTGTTGATTGATTTTGTAGCGCTTCCTCGAAAGGTAACATCCAAAATTAAAGGTTATGCGATCACTCTGATTGGTGTGAATGGTGCGGCTTCCTCTACTTCTGTCTGTTCTTGCTCTTCCTTTGGTCTCTTTACGAGAGCTACTCCTTCTAAATACGTCTCAGTGATCTGAATGTTTGTTTCTTCATTCATTTTGAATATATGGACACCCTCTTTTGGTGATTCCTACTTTTTTGTGTCTTTGTTAGTGTCATTAGGAACCGGATCTATCTTTGTGCCTTCCACCCCAAATTCATATGGTGCTTGATTCAATTCCTCCTAATGGCCATCATCTTTTGAGTCACTTTTGATGTCCACATTCCGCATAGATGGTTCTTGCTCTTCTTGCATATCGGACGATGAACTAGAGTTTGCCAATCCCAACTCTCTATATCTATGAACCTTAGTCATCCTTTTTCTTTGCTCAGTGTCTTCTTGAGATTGGTGGTAATGATGACCTTGGATCGGTAGGTTTACCTGACCTTCCATGTATTGATGAGTTGCTTCCATGGCTTCGGTTAGTTCATCTTTTGTAATTGGCGTATTGTCTTCTAGCCTTGTCCTTGGAAGTACATGTATCCTTTTTGAAACTGGAATGGCTTCTTCTACCTTCATCATCTCTCATAGTCTTTTGGTACCTCTCATTCTCAGTTGAGTGCTGGTTTTAGCTTCTTCCACTATTTTTACTCCCTTCTTCTTCCTTGGAACCGTGGCTAGCTTCGCATACTTAGCCATTTCTACAGAAGAGGGCATCTCTTTCAAATGTTCCCGAATGCCTAGTGCATGATAGATAAGTATTGTTAATGAAACACTTCCGTTCAAGAACTTCTTATGGTTCCACTGTTTCTTTGCTTCAAAAAGGCGTTCTTGGATGTATGGCATCATGTTCACTTGGTTGCCAATCTGTTTGATAGCGTGTGATAGCATCTGTACTATGATTTTTTGTGGTGCATTTGGAAAGCAAAAGTGTTGATGAATCAATCTTGACTTCTTCTTCTATATCGACACGATTAATATCCGTGAATATTCGTGTTTTAGTCCCTCGGATTTCATCTTTCAAAATTGTGTTTCCATCCTTCTCCCACCTGAAGGCTTCCTTGATCAAATCATGGGTGAATTGAATGATTACCCACTCTCCTACCACATCTAGAACTCTGGCTTCAGGCACTAATGGGTCATGTAAAGCCGATTGTAGGGTATTCATTACCTGTGTGCATCGTTGGAAGTCCGGTGTGTAGATTGGTAGTTCAAAGTACTTCTGAATACCTGCCTTCTTCAGTATGTCCATAGTTGATAGAAGTTCATGCACGACTTTGAAATCTTGGCACATTACTGGAAATTGATGGTCCATGTCCATAATCTTGATTGTTACTAAGAACAGATAGTCCTCGACGGGTTGATCCTCCCGAAACCAGTGACCTTTTGCTTTTGTCACGCTCTGTAAGGGAAACTCTAGCACCTCTTCTTGAATAGTAGCTACATAATCCTCAGAAGCCATCTGCACTTGTAAGAGAGAGAGCATCAGTTTCAAGTAGGAATGAAGTCGTGTTTTAAGTGTGTCTCAGTGACATGTTGCTTAGTGTGTCACTCCATTTCCCCTTGCTTAAGTAAGTAGGGTCTCTTACCACACTTCTTTTGATTTATATTCCTAAAAGAAAACTAAAGTTAGTTTTAGGCGAAGCATTTATTTATGTACATTGTAGGTTCATTCCTATGGAAGTGGAATCTAGGAGCTATTCCCAAGTTGGAAATGTGCACCACTAGTTTTATTGAAAAGATTATGTGCCGAATGCATGGCCACATAATGTGGCCATGTCATGCATACTCTAGGTGCAATAGACTATACATGAGAGCAAGTGGAATCCTATTGAGTCGACTGTTCCTATCCTTGCTGCCTCTTAGGTCTCCATATCCATTTTGTAGTTGGTGTTTGAGGTATTTGGCTACATCGATCTGGTTGTTCTCTGGCCCTTAGCTCCTGTTTTCTTGAAGTTTGACTGTTTGATGTTTTGTTCCTCTTGTATCTTTGATAGGTCTTGTTGGGCTTCATTGTTTCGCTTCGTGCGCACAATATTTCCTCTAGCTTGTTTAGTTCTTGGTTTGCAGTCTGTTTGAACTTCTTTGGGATCCACATCTACGTCCGTGTTTTCTGGGCTTCTACTAATGATTTTGGTAGCCACACACAAAAGAGTCTTGGTGGCTCTGATTGTGGTATGGAGTAATGGTGATTTCCCTTTGTTTTCATTGATAGATTGGTGTGCTTTTGAGTGGAATCACTTGGTTTAGTCATGTGATCCTTCTGAATCCAGTGTAAACGAGTATTCCTTGGATATGACGTTCGAGTAGTATTCCTTGGATATGACGTTCGTGCTAGCATCTGATCCATCAATGGTTCCATATATTGCTTTACTTGACAACCACTTATGTAATTAGGAAGTATATCTCCATCTAGTGTGGCTAGATTGACGGCTCCGCTTGTCGAGATCCTATTGACCAGTAGGGGTCCGCATCGACGTTTTTGTAGTTTCTTGGCATGTTGCTTCAAGGTATATACTAGGGCTAAATCTCCTTCTTTCATGCCTTTGTCTTTGATGTGCGCATCACGCAAGCCACCGAAGAAATCAAAGCAAAGGATGAACTCGTCATCAAATTAAAAACTCAAATAGAAAAATAGGTAATCGTGGGGACACCAGTAGTTCCAAGCTCCACAATGGCTACTAAGGAGATTGAGGTACGTCCTCTTTCTCACCCCATGCATCATTCACCAACAAGGGAGGAAGTAGAGACCCACACTGAAAGACATAATCGGGCTATTGTAGAACTAAGCCAAAATGAGCGGGCACTACTAGTGTCCCGACTTACGGAAGAATTTGAAGAACAGGTGGTCAAAGTAACGAGAGAGGCAAAGATTGAGAGCAAGAGTCTAGAACAGATTTTGAAGCCTTTCAATGTACCTTATGGGTCACTCAAAGAACAAACACCCCAATATATAAATATGACCACCAATAAAGAACCACATAGCGATTTGCAATTCAACATGCAGACATTCACCTATACACAAGAGGAATTCGATAAGGCCCAAATCCTATTTGGAGAAACAAATTTTTGGAAAAGAATCCTACGCTACGAATACACTGGGAATCAACACCTTACATACTTTAAATCAACCCATTTTTTACCCAATACCTAGAAGACGCTCCTGGATGCAATTTTGGGAAGCACAATGCAGGGAAGCTTAAATAATCAATGGCTAAATTATCCACTATTATGGAGCCCACCATGTAATTACTTACCAGTGGAAGAATACATGGTGAAGACTATCGAGTTTTGGATCGCCAGATATGCTACAATACCGGATCTGGCCATCAAGATGACCAACAAAATTTTGAGTATGCTACTTACAATAATAAAGGTATTTCAACACGCTTAGTATACCTTTTTGAATCTTCATCGGAATTAACTAGGGATCAGATGCACTAGTTTTTTATTTATCTACTATCCCTAGTCGCTTAATGCTCATCGCCATATACTCTAGACTTATGTTTTTTCCGAGTCCATGTATGCAAACATTAGAAGAGGCATTCTTTACAGGATTTTTTGAATTCGACTCGGAGATCTTTGCAAAAATATCTTCTAACTTAAATGCACTACTGGTGGCCTATGAATTAAGCTTTTTTGCAGACCATAGATAGGCACCAGATTACGACGTAAAGTCATTTCAATGGAAGGAATTGATGATATGTCAAGCAAATTTGCTTAACCATAGAGAGAAAAAAGTCATCCAAACATATGCACATCGCCATAAAAACCCTATCGGGGACGACAGAGTTCAGGAGGAGGGATGTATGGAGGGAGAATCAAGCAAAAAGAGAAGAAGAAGAAAATCAAAGACCAAAACAACTCAATGAAAAAGAAGCTCGATAAGAAAGAACCACCCTCTGCCCAAAGCCCCGCAGGCGCATGCATCAGGCGACAACACCAAAGAACTAGGTCCTGAGGAATGGAAATAAAGAAAGATAACAACTAGGACTTTTCATGGGGAGGTTGCACACAGCTTCCTCATCCACTAGATGCAGGTGGTGGAAAGAAATGAACAGGCTAAGGAATGCATCAGTTCCCAAAGGATGTCAAGGAAGATTTAAGAATAGGACCTTTAAAACATAATGCTAGCTTAGACGAGAGGTAAGGCTGACCAAGTGAGGCATGCAATGCAAAGAAGTAAACAGGCTCCAAAAAACACAACAGTGGGAAGCACGCCACAAACAAGGATGGATCAAGGCCAACAATTATCCATGAAGAAGTGCAAGAAGATATCCAATAGATCTCGAGCCCAGGAAGGTGCTTCAACCTCTTGATCTTCGGGAGATCCAAATCAAAGGCTGAAAATCTAGATCTTCATACCTTCCACTGGTTGCATGCGTGGCAGCCTGACTTAACATAGCAACCTAGAGTTAAAGAGGTGATTGTAAAATTAGAGTACAAATCTATTGTAGTTCATCTCCACGGGTTGCGAATAGAGAAAAGAAAAGAAGAGGCCAAAACCAATGCAAGAGTTCTCGAGTTATGATCAGTTCCTTGACCACTGGTACAACTAGATCATTACAACTTGCACAGGAGCTGGCAGTGGGCAACTATAAAGAAGCTATCAATTAATCAAGAACCAGATCAACTATAGGCACAAAACTAGAGACAAGAAGCAAAGCCTATCAAGGGACGACATAGACAAAGAGGGGGAGAGTGTTGCAGGGAAAAGAGGCACAAAAGAGAAGCCCCAAAAGTTTCAAATTAATGGGCATAAAATTTCTTCTCTAAAATTCTAGGAAATTTCCCTCGAAACTATGTAAATGCACTAGAGGAGTCCTCTAGATGCATAAGCCCCACATCCTTGTAACATAACTCTTGTAAAATAGTAGGAAATTAGAGACTAGTCAATAAAGTGCCGGTCTCTTGTGTGAAAGGACCATTTTTAGGGCACATGTATATAAGTCACTTGGTGACTCTTTGTAAGAACATTTTGCCATTGTGAAGAAGAAGAGTAGAAATTTAAATTCGATTCTTTCCTGCTGATTTTCACCTTCTCCTTGATCTTTTGTGTGTGTGTGATGCTTGGAATGTGTGTGTAGGACCGTGAGCTATCCCTTCCCGCCATTTTCAAACGACTGTAGTGTGTGTGTGATCCATCATGAGTTGTAGAGCGAGTGTTGGTGTTTCCTGCCATTCAGTGTTTTGCGCATAACTTGAAGAGCGTTTGTCAGATTTGAGTGAAATTACCATCAGTAGACTCGTTGAGATCTTTGAAAAGAATCCCTATTGGCGATATTCGAAGTTCAGAGCTGGGAGAAAAATTCGAATTTGTGCTTTATTGATGTTGGTGGTATGGCGGCATGCATTTTCAAAGAGTTAGTGAGTTGGAGAGGAGATAAGTCTTTTCACATGCATTGTAGCTCAGCCACTTCACTTTCCATCATGTGTGCACACGTCTTTATACACTTGGTTCATGTGGTTCTTTTGATTGATAATTACACGTGTATCGATCCATCACTAGATGCACTTGTGGGGTGATTGAGATTTAGTCTCATTGACACAAGTCCCTAAGGCTTCACGACTTAGGAACACAGTGTCATTGATGAGTTCCATGTGAGCTTCAATGGATTTATTTTTTATGGAAAAGAAGTGGTGTGACTAGTGGCCATACCTTAATGGCACTACATCAAAGGTAGAGATAGAGTCCCCAAGGCAGAACAAAGTCATAAATCAGAAAGGTGAAAGGAGGAAGTCTTAAATAGTAAGGTAGCCAATCCAAAAGCTTACTTGTGATTATTTCATTGCATAAACTTATGTGTATATGTGTAAAGTGATCAAATACAAGGAACCAAATACATTTGAAGAAGCTAGAGTAGAGGATACATGGAGTTAATCTATGCAGGAAGAAGTGGAACATTACAAGACAACACATGGAATTTAGTACCAAAGTAAGATGACATCAAGAAATATCAGAGGAAGGCCCAAGAATATTTGGAGTCTCCTTGGATATGAAGCCATCCAAGTGGTGGAAGTGAAAAGACGTACAAGTACATCTTTTTTCGTTGCACTTAAGGAACATCTTGCCCCTTGGCTAAGTTTAGACCTATTAAATTTCCAAGGAGCCAATCTTCTTGAAGAATGATTGCTCAATGAGATCATCATCCTCACATACCAAAAATTTGATGGATAATTTGGCTTTACCCAGGTGCATGGGAAGAGTGGCTTCTCCTATGCATGGGGTTTGAATACCTTCCCAAGCCTATCTAAGAGGCTTGGAAAGGGGTGATTTGGTCCTTCAATGTCTCAAAGAGAGATAATTTGTTTACATTAGATGCGGCACCTATATCAATAAGGAATATTACCATGTGTTTAGGGAAGGTTGACAATTGAGTAGCTATACATTGCATTTGATCTTTGATTGTCTTTGCATTAGAGTGCACTTGAAACATGGCCATGGCAAAGGTTTATGGTTGCATAAGGACTCCATCAATATTTCTCTATTTTCATTTGCTTGCATGTTTTGATTGATGTGATTTATTAGAAATATTTTCTTGTGTATACACTCTAAGGCCTCTCATTGAGCATGGACTCTGATGCATTGTTCTTATTGTTCTCTGTTTGTGGCCACTTGTAATTATCTTAAGATGTTTGTTGTGAGGGATTTTGTGTAGACTTTGACTATACAACCATTATTGGGAAATATATCACCTTCAAGTGTGGCTAGTTGGATGGCACCACTGAGTAAGATAAAATTTATCACATAGGGTCCATTTCCTCTTTTCTACAGTCTCTTAGTGTGTTGTCTCAAGGTGTTCACAAGTAGAAGATCGCCTTCTAGAAGTTTCTTATCCTTGATATGGGCATCAAAATAGGTTCTTTTTCATTTCTTATGAGCTTAGATATGTGCAAAAATCTTAAGGTGTATCTCTTGAAGAACATCAAGCTTATCCACTAGAGCATATAACTTGTGACTATTCCATTCATATTCTCTAGTCAACTTAAGAATTAGTAGAAGGAAGTCAATAGGCAAAATAACAGGTTGTCTATATACAAAATTTAAAGGGCTAGCTCCTAATGTGGTCTTGGAAGCAATATGATAAGCCCAATGGCATGGTTTCCTAGTTTGAATGTCCCAAATTAGCCAATTTCATGAACACTATGTAGAGCACTTTGTTGAAACTCTCAGCTTGACCATTCACTTATGGATGATATGGGGCTGATTCTTTATGATAAAAGTTTATTTTAGCAAGGACTATAGAATTCATTAAGAAATTAAGACTGGATTGTGTGGCTTCCAGTAATGGTAGATAATGATCTTCATGTGCACAAAGGCATAGGAAGTTATCCTTGCCAAACTTATAGAGCATATTGCCAATAAGAGCATAGTCTCGTTTCTCTTCTGCATGGCTCATTGTCTAGGTATGTTCATTTCATAAGGATAAGTTCCATATTTCAAATGATGCACTATGTTTTGGCTCCAAGAGGGGCATATGAAAACATTGTATAAAGTAGCATGATCAATGGTTAGAATTAATTGGTAGATAAGACAAGCACTAACATACCCATGTATGGTTCTTTCCACGTGTGGCTAATATACATCATTTCTTTGCATATTCTGCAGAGCCCTTGATTTCAGAAGATGCCTACCAAAAGCATTCACATGAGTTTTAGTATGATAATGATATGCTCATCTTGTGGTATGCAACAAGGAAGGAATATGGTGGTGTCTCAATGATATAGGAAATTGAATGTGCACGCTCTTAGGCTCCATTACCTTGTCTTTCGTGAGTTGCACATATGGATGTGTTGGCCAAAAAGATAGAATAGGAACACGTGGCTCATCCCACTTTGGTATTGTGTCTACATTGAACAAGTAAGGATCTTGTACGTCATCATTTATCACTTCCTTAGGTTCAATACCTTTTTCTTGACAAATGGTCAGCTCTAGAATGAGTATTGCCCTTTTTTACTACCACCTCAAAAGCACATTCCATTAGCAAGACGAAACACTTTAGTAACCTTCCTATAGCACAAGACTTATTGACTAGTTATAGTAGGTCTTGGACTATAAAGATCTTGAATTTTTGTGGCAATAAATAGTGTCAATTTTTTTACTACATAGACCATGCCAAGGCCCTCTCTCTAAACACATCTGATTTCATTAAGCTAGGATAAGTTGAAGACTTGCATATGCTATCATGAAGTCCAAATTGCCCTCATCAATGGGTTTGTGCTAATATGCATCCAATTTCAAAATGAGAGGCATCCACATGGACGTGGAATGGCTTGTTCCAATCCCAAGTCTTCAAGATGGGTGCTAATATGAGACATTTTTTAAGTTCTTGGAAAGAGTTCCCATATTCATCCATTGAATCAAAATTATTCAATTACACATATTTTGATTGAGCTATGGTTGCACACACGTGTATGAACCATCTATAATATCCACAATGTCCCATAAAATCTTGGACTTCTTTTACATTGCATGGTTGGGGTAATTTTACAATTGATTTTTTCTCTATATGTAGATATTCCATTCTTAGAGACTATGTCACCAAGTATTTTACCTTGGGAGACCATGAGGACATAGTTTTTAGGGTTCAAGCACACTGTATACAAGTGATATTTATGAAAGATCTATCTTAATTCCACACATGCTTCGTCCTTTCATCCAAATATGCACATAAATCATCAAGATACATGTTGCAAATTGAACTCACAAGCTCTCGACTAGGAGTATGATGGGCTAACCACTTGCCCCAAAAGACATGGTTGAGGATTACTCCCTAATCCTCTCTCTTGAGGTGTGGTTCATCCAACTCATGCTAGGATTATGTGATATTCCTTCCCCCTAGATTGAGCATGGTCCTAAATGCTCACTTATGGACTCTCTATCTTGCTTGGTAGCTTCTATCCAAGTAACACGTGGACCTATTTCCTATCCAATTGCCCTTTGTGTCCAAATTCCTATGCACCTTCATTTATGGTCAATTTCTTTCCCAATTTTCTCAACTAGACTCTCATACAAATGCTGGGAATTGAACTCACAAACCCTTGGATAGAAGCATGATGGGCTAATCACTTGCCCAAAGAAGTATGGTTGAGGATTACTTCCTAATCCTCTCTCTTAAGGTGTGGTTCATCCATCTCTTCCTAGGATTATGTGACAATACACTTCTAGGCAATTCCTAAGAAATTCCTTGAAGATATGGCACATTAAATTTTGGAAGGTGCTTTGGGCATTGGTAAATCCAAATGGCATCACTTTAAAAGAAGATATGCCTGATTCCATCATAGTTGTGGTTTTGTGTTGATCCTCTTCAACAATGGGCACTTGATTATAGCAAGAGAACCCATCCAAGAAACTATATAATTTTGTGTCTAGCTACCTGTTCGAGCAAATGATACATTATCAATAGGGGACAACTATCCCTTGTAATAGTTGCATTTACCTTTTTGAGGTTGATGCAAACTCGAAGTTTGACAATCACGATGGGTGAGACCCATTATGTATGCTCCATTTCATAATGAATCATGCTACTAATAACTTATCAAATTTACTTTGATCTCTTTGGGACAATCATGATGGGTGAGACCCATTATGTATGCTCCATTTCATATTGAATCATGCTACTAATAACTCATCAAATTTTACTTTGATCTTCACACAATAAGTCTCATTGTACGTATATGGTCTTTGTTTGGATGGTCAAGCATCTTCTACCATAGGTATACATTAGGCTCAGATGTCTAGCTCAACCCCATTTAGGTCCTTGTATGTCCAAGCAAAGACATCTTGATACTCTCCAAAGAGATGTATGAGATCCTTTTCCTCAAAACTTGACAGATTGTTCATAATATAAGAGCATATTTCTTTGTTTTCTTCCACTAGTATGACCACTTTTTTTGTATCTTCTTTATTCTCATAACTTTCTCCCATTCTCTTTTTACATTTACGCATGGTAGCAATGCTTTTGTGTTCCTCAATTTGATATTTGTTGAAATTTCTAGGAACTTCAAAACCTATTGCATGGTATGACTTATTGCTAGGAATACTTGCTTGTTCAATGGCAGTCTCATTCTCATGGAGTTGATAGATGGCTCGTACATGTTCGAGGATCAATTAGGGTCCCCATATGTTCCAACTACTCTTCTTCATTATTATGGGTCCCTTCCATGTAGAGACTATAGTAGTCACTAATGGTTGATCCTATATTATTTGGTGGGTGGTTGTTATAAATTTGTTGGAGTTAGACGTCTGTGGAGGCACACGAACATCACAAGGAAGAAGAAGAAGCTTGGAGCACAACACACAATACTCAATGTATTACCACTCGAACGTACAAAGATAAGTGACCCGTTCGGGCAATAGGTGTATATACAAGCTGGGGGAAAAATACCTCCTAAAGAGGGAAAAAAGTGCCTCCGCGGTCTTAGTGTGTTCACACACATCAGTACCTAAATATATCAACAAATCCCCTCGGGGAGTGATGCATTGAACAAGGAGCTGGCACTCGTGTATAAGGAAGTGCCAAGCTATGTGGAATCAATCCACAAAAGGAAGTAAGTCCAAAGCTTTATAGAAAGCTTCAAACTTCTCCCTAGGCAGAGCCTTCATGAAAAGGTCTACAAGGTTCTCTTGCGTGGGCACATATGCCAAGTTGATCTCTCTAGCAGAGAACCTCTCCTTGACATAATGATAATGCACATCAATGTGCTTAGTGCGAGCATGGAACATAGGGTTCGTCGCAATTGCCAATGCACTTTGACTGTCAATGAAGATGGTGGCGAAAGAAGGCTGACCAACACCGAAATCATCCATAAGGCGTCTGAGCCACACACACTCAACAGTTATCGTGAAAGTTGCCCTATACTTAGCCTCACAATTGGAAGTGGCCACAGTAGGCTTCTTCTTGCTCAACCAAGATATGCATGAGCTATCAAGCATGAAGCAAAAACCACTAGTCAACACACAATTGTCATAACAACAAGCCAAGTTAGAGTCAAAAAAAGCATGCAAATCTAGCGGTAGTGATCCCCCCTTGGGATCAAACAACCCAAGTAGCCGGGTACCACTCAAGTTGCAAAAGATGTGCTTAACTCCCTGCCAATGCTTGACACCTAGGCAATGCATAAACCTACTAATCTATGAGACAAGCATCCAACAACTTGTTGATAGAGAACATCATCAAATGCATCTCCAACATCATGAAGACTTAATCGTAAACTTGTGTCCATAGGAATGGCAATAGATTTACAGTCTTCAAGGCCAAAATGCTACAATAATGTGTCAATATATTTCGTTTGACACAAAGCTATTCCGCCATCAACTTGCATAAACTGAATGCCCAAATAATGATGCAAATGCCCCAAATCAGACATCTCAAATGAGGCATGCAAATCAACCTTGAAATCAGCAATATGCTTCTCATGAGGACCAGTGAGTAGCATGTCATCAACATACACAACAATGATCAGAAGCACATCATTAGCACGCTTAACATATAAGGTGCTTTCAATTGGACTATTCTCAAAACAATGTGCAATAAGATAGGCATGTATCTTTTCATACCAAGCACATGGTTCTTGCTTTAAACCATATAAGGCCTTCTTTAATCTGCACACATGGTTTTCATGCCCTTTTTGCACAAAGCCACGGGGCTTAAAAACATACACTTCTTCATGCAAGTCGCCATTCAAAAATGTTGTTTTAATGTCCAACTAATGTATATTCCAAACATGATGAGCTGCAAGTGCACATATGCTATGAGCAGTAGTAATTCGGCATGTAGGTGCAAAGGTTTAATCAAAATCAATGCCTCTTTCATGTGCATAACCCTTTTCCAAAAGCCTAGCCTTATACATGTCGTACCATTTTTCATGATAGCATCATATTCAGATTGCATTGCAGCCATCCAATGTTTAGAATTTTTTTCTTCAAACGAAATAGGCTCAGTCTCATCACAGAGACTAGAGGCATCCACAACATAGCAATCTGATGCAAAAGAGGCACTATGAGATCTTGAACGAGTACGGTATGATAGAGGTCATCTAATTTGCTATCACACAAAGTTTGCACTAGCCATTTTGACATAAATTTGGCCTCCTTAATATCAGTTCTCTCATCAACAAGTGCATCATGCAAATCTGCATTAGAAATGGAATGACCTGCATCATCACATAAAACTTGTAAAGGCTAAGAAGTTGCCTCAAGAGGACTAGCACTAGTCTATCCATTTGTAAAAAGAGGCAGCAAAGTATCATACATGTCTTTGGAGCTAACAGATGTCTCCTTCGTACATGAAAGTAAAGACTGAATAGAATCTTCCACAAAAACAACATCACAGCTAACCAAAATGCGTTTACTTTGTGGATGATACAAACGATAGCCTTTGCTTTCAAAATTGTACCGAACAAAAATACATTTTACCACTTTTGTTGATATATTTAGGTAGTAATGTGTGTGAACACACTAGGACTATCGAGGCACTTTTTTCCCTCTTTAGGAGGTTTTTTCCCTCGACTTGTATATATGCCTATAGCCCTTATGGTTACTTATCTTTGTACATTCTAGTGGTAATACATCGAGTATTGTCTGTTGTGCTCCAAGGTTCTTCTTCTTCCTTGTGCTGCTCTCATGCTTCCGCAAACATCTAAATCCAACAATTGGTATCAGAGCAAGTTGCTGCTTTATCTAGGGTGTCATTGACACCCCTCTGGTCATAGTCTCAAAGTCCCATGAAACTTGGTGAGCATACTCAGGGTGATTAGGAGATCAAAACAGCTTGGCTTTGTGGTGCCAAAATCACGATCTGAGCTCGTTTTGGCCTTCGAATGCACTATCATAGCACTTATGCAAGCAACTTCATATTTTTGAGCCAAAGATATATATAGGTTTTCGTTTGCCAGTATAAGCATCTCAAAGTCTTCTACAGGTTTAGTAGAACTTGTTAGGGTAGTTCTATTCAACTTTTTCGGATAGGGTGCATCAAGGTATTTTAGTCCATGGCCATGGCTCAAAGCAGTGATGTATTCTGTATGTTGGCTATTGAGGATAAGTTGGACGGTACCAACTACCCATTGTGGGCTTATATATTGATGTGCCATGTATTGGTCACAAAAGGACTATGGAATGTTGTGTAGGGTGTTGAAAAACGTCCTATTCCACCTACAAATACAGGTATTGAAGTTGTTGCAGATGGCATCGAAGATGGTGACATTCTGTAGATTCCTGTTCGTGCTGCGGTTTTTGTTGCACCTACTATAGAGAAAATTTGTTGGGATGGCAGAGATGCTCAAGCACATGCATTGATAGCATTGTTTGTTAAATGTTCCATTATTCCTCCTACATTTGATCTTGCAAAAAAGTTAAGGATGCTTGGGATACACTTACCACATTGTACCAAGCTAGGAATGAGGCTCATGCTGCATACCTCCAAAAACAATTGGAGAGTGAGAGTATGAATGAAGGTGATTCTATGGACAGTTTTCTAACAAAGATCAAAGACTTGAAGGAACAGTTGATTTTTGCTGGTGAAGTTATACCAAATAGCTCACTTGTGTAGACCGTTCTAAATGGTCTTCCTGATTCATATCAAAGTTTTGCTTCTACTCTTTGTTTGATGATGAAAGGCAATCCAAATGCCTTGACATTTGAGGAGTTAGTCTCTATTATGTTGTAGGAAGATTAGTCTAGGCAAAACAAGTCCATTATGCGTGTTGTAGATCAAGCTTTCTTGGCTACTCAGGGCAAAAGTAAATGGAGCTCATCTACTAGTAAGCAGAAATTTGCAAATGCTACACATTTGAAGAAGGAAGACAAAGATGAAAAGAAATCAGAAAAGCAAAAATATTTTTGTAAGTACTATAAAGGAAATTATCATATCATAAAGAACTATCCAAAATACAAAAGAGGTAAAGAAAAAAGAGTCTGGAATGGTTGTTGGAGAGGCCTCTACACTGAAAACAGAGTCTACAAATCTTGTGCAGAATGAAGAATGGGTGTTTACTACTATTTGCAGTTTTGACCCATCTTCTCATGAGCAGTGTATGCCTGCACTAGACTCAGATGTTTGGTATTTTGATAGTGGGGCAACTAAACATATTACCTCGTAGTGCAGTTTCTTCACTTCACTTGAGCCTACCCCTATAGGGAATACTGTGACATGCGCTAGCAACTCCTCTTATCCTATCATTGGAGTTGGTAAGATAATTCTAACTACTACTGATGGTAGTTCTTTCACTTTGTCAGATGCTTTATTTGTTCCAGGGATCAAGAAAAATATGTTATTAGTTTTTGCATTAGCCAAGATTGGCTTGGTTGTGAAATTTGTTGATGACAGATGTACAGATCATGACCTGTCAAATGGCGACATGATTATTGCTTTTGGCATTTTATGTTGTGGGTTGTATAAGCTCATAGACTATGAAAAATCTATTAATGATTTAACATGTGCACTACATGATTCTCAGGATATGTCAGATGTAAAGCTTTGGCATCCACGCTTTGGTCATCCGAATTTTGCTGGTTTGCTACATCTACAGAAATCTGAAATGGTGTCCTCTTTGACCAAACTTGAGGCACCTGGAAAACATGTTTGTGAAGGCTGTATTTTGGGCAAAATGCAGTGTTCCTCCTTTCCAAAAGATGGTTTGATTTGAGCTACTCAAAAATTGTAGCTTGTTCACATAAATGTATGTGATCCTATATAGACACCCTCTTTTGGAAACTATCTTTACTTTGTGACTTTCATTGATGATTTTCCCAGGCATGCATGGGTACATCCATTGAAAGCAAAGTCCAAAAAGTTCATGTGCTTCAAATAGTTTTTCTTTTTGGCTAAAAATTTGTCAACATGTAAAATTGGCACCCTCCATTTTGATTGGGGGGAATATATGTCTTCTGACTTTAATGCATTTCAGGTTGAATGTGGGATAAAACATCAGTGTATAGTGTTGTATACACCTCAATTGAATGGAGTTACTGAATGGAAGAATAGTTCACTCATGGAGATGGCGAGGTGTATGGTCAAGAGTCAGGCTTTACGACATAGTTTCTGGCTTGAGGCTGTCATGTGTGCAACATATGTACTTAAGAGGTGTCCCACTAAAGCACTCCAATCTATCAATCCATATGAGGCTTGGCATGCTCACAAGCCATCTGTTGCTCATCTGCATGTTTCTGGTTATCTGGCATATGCATTAATGCTTGACAAACATTGCAAGAAAATTGGATGATAAAGCAGTAAAATGTATTTTTGTTGGGTACAATTTTGAAAGCAAAGGCTATCGTCTCTATCATCCATAGACTAAACATATTTTGGTTAGCCGTGATGTTGTTTTTGTGGAAGATGCTATTCAACCTTTACTTTTATGTACAAAGGAGACATCTGTTAGCTCCAAAGACATGTATGATACTTTGCCACCTCTTTTTACAAGTGGATAGTCTAGTGCTAGTCCTAATGAGGCAACTTCTCAGCCTTTATAGGTTTCATGTGATGATGTAGATCATTCCATTTCTGATGCAGATTTGCATGATGCACTTGTTGATGAGAGAGCTGATATTGAGGAGGTAAAAACTATACCAAAATGGCTAGCACAGACTTCGCATGACATCAAATTAGATGAATCTCTATCATACCATACTCGTTCAGGCTCTCATAGTGCCTCTTTTGCATTGGATTGCTATGCTATGGTTTCCTCTAGTCTCTGTGATGAGACTGAGCCCGTTTCGTTTGATGAAACATGAAATTCTGAACATTGGATGGCTGCAATGCAATCTAAATATGATGCTA
The DNA here is from genome assembly GCA_020310875.1 of Ceratopteris richardii. Taxonomy (NCBI): domain Eukaryota; kingdom Viridiplantae; phylum Streptophyta; class Polypodiopsida; order Polypodiales; family Pteridaceae; genus Ceratopteris; species Ceratopteris richardii. The sequence continues at coordinate 34,313,985 of CM035434.1, read as the reverse complement.
TCATGAAGAACGATACTTGGTCTTTATGTGACTTGCCTCCTGGCAAGAAGGCCATTGGCACTAAGTGGGTATACAAGCTGAAGTGTAAACCTAATGGAACAATTGACATGTATAAGGCTAGACTTGTTGCAAAGGGTTATGCGTAGGAAAGAGGCATTGATGTTGATGAAACCTTTGCACCTACATGTCGAATGACTACTATCGTAGCATTTGTGCATTTTCCATGGGTGACATGTTCTTCCATTCAGCAACTCCATTCTGTTGAGGTGTATATGGCACTATACACTGACATTTTATCCCACTTTCAGTGCATTAAAATCAGAAGACATATATTCCCCCCTCGATCAGAATAGAAGGTGCCCATTTTACATGCTGACACATTTTTAGCCAAAACCAAAAACTGTTTGAAGCACATGAACACTTCAGACTTTGCTTTCAATGGATATACCCATGCATGCCTGGAAAAATCATCAATGAAAGTCACAGTAAAGATAGTTTCCAAAAGAGGGTGTCTACATAGGACCACAAACATCACGATGAATAAGCTGCAATTTTTGAGTAGCTTGAACTGAACCATCTTTTGGAAAGGAAGAATGCTCCATTTTGCCCAAAATACAGCCTGCACAGACATGTTTTCTAGGTGCCTCAGGTTTGGGCAAAGAGGACACCATTTCAGATTTCTACAGGCGTAACAAACTAGCAAACTTTAGATGAACAAAGCCTGCATGCCAAAGCTTTGCATCTGACATAGCCTGAGAATCATGTATTGCACATGCTAAATCATTCATAGATTTTTCATAGTCTATGAGCTTATACATCCTATGACATAAAATTCCAAAAGCAATAATCATGTCACCATTTGAGAGATCATGAAATGTACATCTCTCACCAACAAATTTCACAACCAATCCAATCTTGGCTAATGTAGAAATTGATAACAGATTTTTCTTTACCCTTGGCACAAATAAAGCATCCAACAAAGTGAAAGAACTACCATCAACAGTAGTCAGAATGATCTTATGAAGCCCCATGACAGGATAAGAGGAGTTGTTGGTGCATGTGATAGTATTCTCTGTAGGGGTAGGCTTGAGTGAAGTGAAGAAACTGTGCTACGAGGTAATATGCTTGGTTGCCCCACTATCAAAGTACCAAACATCTGAGTCTACTGCAGACATACACTGTTCAGAGGAAGATGGTTCCAAAGTGCAAAAAAATAGTAAACACCCATTCTTCATTCTGTGCAAGATTAGCAGATTCTATTTTTGGTGTAGAGGCCTCTACAACAACCATTCCAACCTCTTTTTTCTTTGCCTCTTTTGCAGCCAATTTTGGAGAGTTCTTTATGACATGATCATTTCCTTTACAGTACTTACAAAATAATTTCTACTTTTCTAATTTCTTCTCATCTTTGTCTTCCTTTTTTGAATGTGCAGCATTTGCAGATTTTTGCTTACTATTATATGAGCTCCATTTACCTTTGCCCTACTGACTAGCCAAGAAAGCTTGATCTGCAACATGCATATTGGACTTGTTCTGCCTAGACTGATCTTCCTACAATAGAATAGAGACTAGATCCTCAAATTAAAAGGCATTTGTATTGCCTTTCATCATCAAATGAAGAGTAGATGCAAAACTCTGATATGAATTAGGAAGATCATTCAGAATAGTTTGCACAAGTGAGCTATCTGGTATAACTTCATCAGTAGAAATCAACTTTTCCTTGAAGTCTTTGATCTTTGTCAAAAAATTGTCCATTGAATCACCTTCATTCATATGCTCACTTTCCAATTGTTTTCGAACATAAGCAACACGAGCCTTATTCCTAGCCTCATACAAAATGGTAAGTGTATCCCAAGCATCCTTAGCTATTCTGCAAGAGTGAATGTGAGGAATAATGGCACGTTTGACAGAAAAGGCTATCAATGCATGTGCCTGAGCACCTCTGCCATCCCAACAAATTTTCTCTATGATAGGTCCAACAGAAACCGCAGCATGAATAGGGATCTACAGAATATCACCATCTTCGATGTCATCTGCACCAACTTCAATACCTATATTTGCAGGTGTAATAGGACCTTTTTCAACACCCTGGACAACATTCCACAGTCCTTTTGTGACCAATACATGACACGTCATATAAGCCCACAATGGGTAATTGGTACTGTCCAACTTATCCTCAATAGCCAACATATAGAATACATCACTTCTTTCAGCCATGGCCACTGACTAAAATACCCATGATGCAAAAAAATGACTATATCTAAAAAAGTTGAACAAAAGTACACTGACGAGTTCTACTAAATATGTAGCAAACTTCAAGATGCTTATATTGGCGAACCGAAACCTGTATATATCTTGGGCACAAAAAGATGAAATAGCCTGCACAAGCACTATGATAGTGCATTCAAAGGCTGAAACAAGCTCGGATCGCGATTTCGGCATCACAAAGCGAATCAGTTTTGATCTCCTGATCACGCTGAGTATGCTGACCAAATTTCGTGTGATTCTGAGACTAGGATCGGAGGGGTGAGACGACACCCTAGATAAAGTGATGACCTGCTCTGATACCAATTGTTGGAGTTAGACGTCTATGGAAGCATGTGTTGGAAGCAGCCAGAGGCATAGAAGACGCGGAAGCATGTAACGACGGAGCAAGGAGCCAGTCGAATCTTTTTTCAAAGAATCATGTTTTAAAAATACTTTTCAAAAACCTCCAACAGTGATTTTTATCACTAATGTAACATATGTAACATAGAAAAACCCTTTTCTTAATTTCTAGCTCCATTTTGTGCAAGCCGAGGAGTCCTCGAGCTTGAGGAGCTTAGGTAGAACAAGCGTATCAATTTTCGTTATTTTTAGACACCATTTACCCTTCCAAATAGCATCTAGGACCTAATTTTTAACTATGCCGGTCACTAGATGTGAAACCGGTCAAAATAGTCTAGAAACTATAAAAAGTGCTAGAGAGCTCATTTTTGAGGTTAGCTAGAGTGAGCTTAGAGCTATTTTTGAGCTTGTAAGAGTGTTCTTGAGTAATAGAGTTGATTTCTCACCTTCCATTGTGTCTTGCTTGTCTCTTCGTAGTGTGTGTGTATGTGTGTGTGCATTTCTATGCTTCTCACCTTCACTCTCACTTCATCTCACATTCACGATCTTCATATCACTCCTATCTCTTCCGCGGATTGACATTAAGGAGGTGGAGCTTCTTAATGTGGTTCTCACCATTATGCTAGAGCAACACCAAATTTGGTGCCGTTGCCGGGGATCGAGTCTAGGACGAATGTGTGATGGTAAGAGTATAGCAAGAAGTAGCGTTGGAAGGTAAAAATTTCAGTTTTTGTTGTTGTTTTTACTTAGTTTTTAGTGTTTTTCACCTCCCCCACACTCCATCTTCATCACCGCATCATCATCTTCATCTCCAAAAAAATCAAAAAATTCACCATATCCACCCATTCTCCTCATTTCCCCTCATTTGTGCATGTGAGAGAGTGAGAGAGAGCTTTTGTGCTTGTGTGTACTTTTGTTTTCTTGAGTTTTCTTGCAGGTACAGAGCTCTAGTGCATCAGGAAAGCTTGGAAAAGGTAAAATTTTCAGTTTCTGTCAGAAATTTCCGACTGTGTTAGACCATCGCGATGGTCTGCAAAGTTCAGATTTTGAGGAAGGCGAGTTCACCATCGTGTAGGCGACCCCTGCGTGTATAGGAATCCATAGCTGCATTTCAAAAAATTGCATTTTGGTGGACCATCGCGACGGTCTTAGACCATCGCGATTGTGTCACACCATCGCGATTGTGTCACACCATCGCGATAGGCTCACGCCATCGCGACGGCTCGGCCAGACCATCGCGACGGTCTCACGCCATCGCGACGGTTCATTTGGACCATCGCGACGGTTCGCGGACCATCTCGACTGTTCGGTTGACCCCACACCATTGCGATTGGCTCACGCCATTGCGCTGACGGTGCCACGTGGCAAGCTAGACCATCGCGACGGCTCGCACCTCACGCCATCGCGACGACACCCTTACACCATCGTGACAACTCAAATTTTGGACCATCGTGATTGGCTCAAGCCATCGTGCCCGGACCATCGCGATTGGCTCACGCCATCGCATATGTGACCATCGCGACGGTTCACTTTGGACCATCGCGATTGTCCACGTTGACCGTTGACTGACGCCATCGCGATTGTCCGCCTGATCGAGCCATCGCGACGGTTCACACTCACGCCATCGCGATTGTCCGCCTGATCGAGCCATCGCGATTGTTCACTTTTGGACCATCGCGACCGTGCACTTCAGACCATCGGGACGGTTCGCCTAGACCATCGCGACGGTTCGGGCCTTCACGCCATCGCGACAGTCCCAGACCATCGCGATTGTCTCACGCCATCGCGATTGTGCACCCCCATCGCAAATTTTAGGGTTTCATTTTTTGGCCTATTTTGGGGCTATTTTTGGGAAATTTTTGGGTGATTATATTCATAGGAGACCCCTTAGCTCATATTTGGAGAAAAACCTGTTTGTTAGTTTTTACCCCCCAGGGCCTGAACGGTCATAACTTTTTCATCCGAAGTCCATTTTTTTAGCTTAATAGCTCGTTAGAAAGCTCTTTACGAGTACTACGTGACAAGCTATTTTGAGGTTGACCTAGTTTGGGACTAGAAAGCCAGGGGGCAAGCATTGAAAATTTGGGCAAAAGGGAAGGGACTTAAAAGGATACATCTATTTTTAGACAAGCTATTTTGAGGTTGACCTAGTTTGGGACTAGAAAGCCAGGGGGCAAGCATTGAAAATTTGGGCAAAAGGGAAGGGACTTAAAAGGTGTATATACTCAAGTGCTTGATCATCCAACTGTGAATTGGTCTAATATTGGATTTTTCCAGGTCTAGCAAGGGCAATCAAAGGCAACCAAAGCAAGGCTGTGAAGGGCATAAAGCTTGCGAAGCGCGGCTTCTTGGGCATCAGAGCAACCAAAAAAGCTGACTCGAGGTTGGAAGATTACTCAACCCCCTCAGTCAATTCTTAGCTTAGGATAAACAGTAGCATTGTGGATTTAAGACGATAGGAACGCCTCAAGTTCAAGAGAATTAAATTTATCAAGTCCAAGACTAAAGATAAAGGTGTGTGACACGAAAACCTAAAGGAAAGAACATAAGTCTGACGGAACGAGAACTCAAAGTACCAAGGAAAGTCGAATTCCTGACGCATACATTAAGACAAGAATCTAAAGAAATCTAAAAAGAATCAAGAAAGTAATCACAAAGAATCATTGACAATCTGAGCGTGTACTGAGTGTGCAAGGACAAAAATTAATGAACCTTAGATCAGGCAAACATACAGGTAAGTCAGACTGACGAAGCCTTAGATCATCAGAGGCAAGTGTAAGAACTACTGCTAGATCGTGGGCTCAACAATTGAATAGTAATTACCCCTACGAGAGCTCAGATACTAGTGATTCAGAAATGGCATTTAGCACAGAAAGACCAGAAGTAGGGTCAAATGTAGCATACTTAGAAAAACCAGAAGGACCCTATAGAACGCAACTAGAGTTTCTCCGAACCAACCGATTAGGTGCTCGCATCTATGAGGATGGTTTGCGAAGGCAAGTGGTGCAAATGCACAACCCCGATCAACCCATTGGATTGGAACGTCCAGTGGTGAAATTCGAGAGAGACGCGTACATAGACAAAGAAGGAACAATGTACATATTAAGTACGCAGCCAAACAATACGAATGAGTTTGGCATAATTCAATTAGAGATGGAAGCTAAATCTCAAGGAAAAGAACCATTAGAAGAGCCTAGAACACCTAGAGGGAAATCTGTACTGACACGAGTACTAATCCCAGAATGGATCCCTCAGGACAACAGAAGCATAGAGTTGTTTGTAAATAAAGAAACTGATGAAGCCTTTTGGAGATACAAGACAGAACTACTTAGTGAGGTAGGTATCATCACGATATACGAGTTCAAGGACCCGGATACACCTGGAAAGGTTGTATACCTGGATGAGACTTCAGAAAGAGTCTTTGTGGTGCCTGACCACGCTAAAAACACATACACATGGAAAGGTGAATTGGTATTCCCTCCATCTAGAACGAACATGAATACAAGTCAACAAGGGGCAGGAACATCATCAGCCCATGGAAATCAAAGAGAGAGAAATAAAGAGAGACCGGAAGTAAGCTTTAATCACCCCATGGGGAGAGATAGAACAACCACGGATACTAATAGAGCGGACAGACAAAGAGATCATGGAATACCAGGTGGTAGAGATGATTTTCCTCTACCTAGACCACATGAACACGCAAGAATGTTGAGACCCACTCAGTTAGTGAAATCTATGAAGAACTACTTTGATGGGATAGGAGATCCCTATGACCATGTCGCTAAATTCAAGCAAGTACTAAGAGCAGAACAAGTGGAAGACATGTTCACGCAATACAATGCATTTGGGCTAACGTTAAAGAATACCACTTTAACTTGGTTCCAACCATTGCAATAGAGGCAATTTAGAGACATCCATCACTTTTTAGAGTCATTCATCACTGAATTCTCTAAAAGTGGGATTAGACATGACACGTCTTCGTTGATTCATAGCTTTAAATAGACCCCTCAGGAAACAGTTAGACTGGCAGGACGTAGGTTTAGACAATATGTTGAACGATGTCCAATGCAAGAGCTACCCTCACAAGCTAAACAAGTGTCATTATTTCTAGATGGCTTGTTGAGCTCTAAACTACGCTCCTATGTGTACCTAAAAGAACCCAGAACGCTAGAGCAATGTGTAAGAGTTTGTATAGACATTGAGGACAACTTAGGAGACGAGTTAGAACTCTCAAAGGTCTATAAGGACTCAGACTGTTCATCTCTAGCATCCACAAAATTGTCTAACTCGATAGAAGACCTAGCAGAAAAAGTGGCCCAGAAACTAGGAGTTTCTAGCAAACCTAGGGTGCTAATGAACAAGTGTTGTTACACCTGTGGTGGTGATCACATGGCAAATGTGTGTCCCAATGCACCACAACCACAAGCCAACCCTAGTGGCCAATACTGTACAATTGAAAGAAGATACACGAATCATACGGCTCAGGACTGCCCATACAACAAGCAGACCGTGAGACAAAACTACCCGCAAGCATACGCACAACCAGGTAGGTATCAAGGCCAATACAATGCTCAGCCTTATTACTATAGGCCTCCTCAGAACTACCCATACCAGGCTCAACAGAGACCTCAACCTGTCTTAGCTCAGCAGCCACCCCCACCAGCGAATGTCATCTCAGTCAAATACGCTGCTGCAGAAGAGAACCTAAGTAGGGCCTTAGTGCCTTCTTCACCTTTGATCACAGAGAGTGACCCACACTCAAACAGTTTTGACTCTACGCATGTAGATAGTCCACCCGCATATTACACGGAGTCACCAGAACATGTGGAGACATATCATTATGATAGTCCACCAGTGGAACCTAGTTGGGAGCCAGACTATGCTAATGTGATGTACACAAACCCAAATCCACGGCCCCAAGTAAGACAACAGAGACCACAGGGCCCTAGAGGACCATGCTTTAGGTGCCAAGGAGATCACTTCATAAAGGATTGTCCACATCCCCCGATATCAGGACAATCATAGTACTATAACATACAAGGCTTTTGTGCCGATTGTGGCAAAGAGCATATAATCAAAGATTGTCCTAAGAACCCTGTTAATGCTTCGAGTGTGACACCGATCAATGTGATAGGTATTGTGAATAACGCAGATGGATCCAACCCTACATACGTGCCTATCCAAGCTATAACAAGAGCCCAGGTGCTCTTACAGAACCAACAGCTTAATCAGGAGAAATTAGCTGGCACTAGTGAAGTTGCACAATCTAGCAGTAAAAAGACAAAATCTTGGAAAGATTCTAGAGAAAGAATTAAGAGAAAATGGAGTAAAAAGATAACTGAGTTGGAAGGAAGTTTAAAGGAATCTAGAGTCAAAATTCTAGAATTGACTTCGCAGGAATTGAATCAAGAGAATCCAGCTCAAAAATCAGGATCAGTTTTCGCGGAATCCATACCAAAAAATCTAGACATGATGTTTCGTGCATATCAGGCTAGATTAAAAGAGGGACCTCAAGTTGCTGAAATGAGTAAAAACTACCCTCGAGCTGATCTAGAAATTGAGAGAACTAAACTTTGCATGAAGATGGTAGAATTAGCACAAGCTTTGTTTGAAGCCTCTAGATATCTTAATTGGAAGAACATGGCAAAACCGGAATTACACTTTCAAGGACTAATGGAGAGGTTAGAATACTTGAGAGAAAAGGATCAGCACAGGAATCTTAGTGTCCCAGAGACACAGGAAAATAATGCACCATCCCTGTCTCAAGTACCCAATACAGAAAGTCAAGACAACCTGTCTTCCATACATAGGTACTCACATGAATTTTTGAGAGAAATCCAAGAAGAGAAATGGAGAAAAGAACAAGGAACTCATCCTCCTATTCAAGAAATAGATGACTTGCAGGAACAATTTCCCCAAGACATTCCCTCTATTTACGATGATGTAGAGGAAGAGCAACTGAGTGAACCCACAGGATTTGAATCTAATTCTTTACAAGAATTACCTCAGTTCACAGGACCTTGGGAAGCAAAGTCTATTAATATGAGAGCACCCACGATAATAGTGAGGAATGAAGAATCAGTAATCCCTAGAAACACAGAAGTGATCAAGAACACTAAGGTACAGTGTAATCTCACTCTAGAGGAGTTGTTAAAGGTAAAACCAGAATTGTGGGAGCATGCAGCAAATGAATTCCCCGAGCTTGCTACTACTCCCTCACAAATAGGATCAAAAAATAAGGTACCAGAGATACCTGTAGAAAAGATTGGAGATGTGAGCGAAGGAGAGGAAGGTAACACTTATCTTCTGATAACCCATCAGGGCTACACCACGAAAGCCATCTTAGATTCAGGAGCCGGAGTAGCCATTGCTACCACCACTTTATGGAAACGTTGGGGTAAGCCAGCATTAAGACCTACCAGGATGAAGCTACAAATGGCTGACGGACACATAGAAAAACCATTAGGCTTACTAGAAGGCATATCTCTCACCACTTGTGGTGTAGAATTTGAGCATACCTTTGCCATTTGTGATTTTGCAAAAAATCATGCTTATGAGATGATATTGGGACGACCATTCATGCGTCAGTTGCAAATTGTACAAGATTGGGGAACTAATCCTTTGTACTTGCAACATTTAGGAGTGACTACCAAATTCAATCTTAAAGACTATTCACATAGAGACGTACCCCCAATACAACGGAATACCATCCATAAGACTTAGGTAGAGACGGAATCCGTGCACTCATTAGAATCAGATCCTTCTTGGTTGCATGAGGATACTCATTTATGGATGTGTAAAGTAGCAAAACAAGAGGAAGAAAGGTTAGAAGCTAGGACCTTAGGTGCAGAACAACATCCACGAACCCTTCAGGATCCAGCTTATGCACCTGTAGTATTTCCAGACGAAGAGTTTGAACCCCATGGTTGGGCAGAAATCCTAGCAACCATGGATGTAGCCATCAATGAAGAACAATGGACACCCCACTGTGACGAGGATGGCTATGACATTTTAGTTTTCACGATAGAGCCAATCACGAGCAATGCAATTTTAGAAGAATGTGAACCTAGCACTGATGCATTTGAGGATGCGAGTGATTTTGATTTAGAATCAATTATCATGGACCCACCTTTTGCATCAGAAGAAGAATATTTTTTCGAAGTAGAGACTCACCCTCAGAGACACGAGGAAATTACGAATGAGGTGAGGTTAGCCACTCAAGTGACTACTAAGAGTGAATGTAAGAAAAGAAAGAAGAAAGAAACCATGTCAGAAAAAGAAGAATCTTTGTTTGAAGTACCCGAGAACTTCAAGAAATATGAAATCGAAGATAGAAGGATCATGGTACGAATGCCTAATAGAAAGGGGAATGATGGACAAGTATATGATAACCGAGAGAAAACCAAGAAAATAATCGTAGCCATAGAAGGAGAAGAAGAAAAATGTACATACATAGGGCATGATTTGACAACTGAAGAAGAAGAAGAGCTAGTTGCCCTATTGCGCGAATATAGAGATGTTTTTGCTTGGAGTTACAAAGATTTGAAAGGAGTAGATCCAGATATATGTTCTCATAGAATCCCTATGACTCCAGATGCAAAACCGACAAAACAGAAACCGTACACGTACAATGATAACTACGTTGCGAAGATTAAAGAGGAGATAGATCGCTTGATAGAAGCAGGATTCATTTACGAAATTGAGCATACCGAATGGGTATCCCCCATTGTGGTTGTGCCCAAGAAGAATGGAAAATTGTGTGTGTGTATTAACCTTAAAAAAGTTAATGCCGCCACGATTAGAGATAGTTATCCTCTTCCTATCACAGAACATCTATTGGAAAGAGTTGCGGGCAAGGAAGTGTACAGCTTCCTTGATGGTTTTTCAGGCTATAATCAAGTAGCCATTGCTCCAGAAGACCAACACAAGACGACATTTGCCACCGAATGGGGTATATTTGCATTTCGTGTGATGCCATTTGGCTTAACAAATGCAAGGAAGAAGAAGAAGCTTGGAGCACAGCACACAATACTAAATGTATTACCATTAGAATGTACAAAGATAAGTGACCTATTAGGGTAATAGGCATATATACAAGCCGGTTGAAAAAAACCTCCTAAAGAGGGAAAACATGCCCCAGTGGTCCAAGTGTGTTCACACACATCATTACCTAAATATATGAACAAAAGTAAGTTTATGACATGAGCATCTGACTAGTTCAGAAAAACAAGAAATTAGACATCATTTGGTCATTCTCATGTAAGGCCAAAAATTATCAGGGTTTGACTTAAGTATAGATTCATCTCTCTACAACAAGTGATCCACTTAGCATAGTGGTTAAGTCTCAAGGATGAGAAGGAGGAGGCTCTGGGTTCAATCCTTATGGAGAACATGGGAGAGTGTTTTTCCCAAACAACTCTAGATCCTTCTAATTGAGATAACTTGAGTCTAGATAGGCTTCACTCAAGTGATGAGTATACCTACCACTAGTGGACTCTAGTGGAAGGTGTTAAAACAATGTTGGAGATTTCACATGCACATGTGGACTTCAGTTAATCTTGTGGTCATTGTTGAGGAGTCATATTTAAAAATTGTAGACATATCCCCAAGCCTCATGTTCTAATCTCCATGACGCATCGTTGCTCATATTCTAGAGTAATTTTAACATGAAATCATTCTTTTTTATTTATTCTATTTTCTCTTTCTCGCATCAAAAGGAGAAGATGTGAGAGTTTCCACTTAAAGCTAAAGATGGCACTCAAACCAGATCATCTAGTTCTCTATCTTAACATATATGTGCATCAATTGTGTTTGACTTTGTATAGATGGATGGAGTAGAACACAAATAGTTTTAAGTAGGAACTCTTCCATGGTTCCATAGATTCAAACCTACATCATCACCGATGGAGGATGCTCAATCAAACAAGCCAATGAAGTGGCTTTGATACATGATTTTTAGTTGGTAGAGATATCTCCATTTATCCGGATGCAAGCAAAAAAAGATCATGCAAAAGGAGCTATATATAGATGCATAAGGTTGGGAGGAGATTCATCTCTCAAGCACATGGTGGTCCTAATGCTAGTTCATTACATTGGTATTTGAGCTTTTGTTGAGCATCCATGGAGACCTTGTTGGTGGTTCATTATCTTCCTTGCAATTCATCACATTTCTTGCATAAAAAAAGGCTTTATGGACCTTCAAGAGCCCTCATAAAAGACTCACAATGATGAATTCGACAGTGAAGATGAAATGGACTAAACACATTTTCCACTGGAGGAAGATGGCCAACAACATTTTATGACATAGCTAATCTAAAGACAATAAAAGTGAAAGAGTTTTCATTTGTAAAGTTAAGTTTGTTTGAATCTAGAACTCATATGAGATTTGTACTCTTATGTTGATCAATACAAGAGCTTCTTGTTGGATATGAGCCGGTTTATCCTTGTGAAATCTCTCTTACAAAGTGAACGATTTTATCCTAATGAGATCTTAGTTTCACTCGTCAAGAGACCTATCTTTTTTTTTATAAAAATAGCACTCTGGTTATGAAAAGATGAGGCAAACATTTTTTATAAATTTGTGTGTGCATTTTGGAGGAGAGAGAGAGAGAGAGAGATTATATCTTTGCCTATCCATTTCTCTTTCTCTCTACTTTCTCGACCTGTGTCTATAGGTAGTGGCTACTATTCTACCTCATTGTTGTTACACCATCACTAGAAGTTCCACCACATGGTATCATAGCATCTCGTGTCCATTTATCACTCTTGGTGTGTGTAGATTCATCCTCGACAAGCCGCATAACAAGAGGTGAGGAAGTGTCAATGAATGTGGATGGTGCTATGTCATACAACATCCATTACCGACATCATAATAGAAAGAAACGGTTCATACATGCACACACACACATAGACACATACATGCAAGCACACACACACACACTCACGAGGAGGCAAGAGGCGATGTGCTCAAAGAAGTGGTGGAACTTTTGGTGATGGCGCAACAACGATGAGGTAGAACAGTAGTCACTACCTATAAACAAAGGTTAAGAGAGGTGGATGAGAGAGGAGAGACAAAGATAAATGGATAAGGGGAGGCAGAATGTCTCTCTCTCTTCTATAATGCATGCAAAAATTTATCAAAAATGTGTTCCTAATGTTTTCATACGTAGAGTGCTATTTTTATACAAAAAAAGGAAGGCCCCTTGAGCAATGAAATTGAGATCTCATTAGGATAAGATCATTCACTTTGTAAGAGAGTGTTCACATTGATAAACAATGTCCAACAATCCTCCCCTTGAGCATAATGTCCGAGGTATGTATGTTTGGATTTCTCCTCCTCATACACTTTCCAATACTCCTTTTGTTTCCTATCTATGTAGGTACTCAAAAGCTAATTTTTAGGATCTTTCATCTATTGAAAAATGATTGTACTAGGTCCTACTAACTAGGAGATCCATAAGTCCAAAGGGAAAGGCCAATTCTTATGACTAGTCTCAAGCATAGAATTAGTCAAAAATCTATCAGAAACAGTATCCTATCCAAGGTGGATTTTTCGCATGGAGTGGTGATTAACTCCTCTGTATCAGCCTAGTTCTTAGTCTCTAATTCTCCCATATCATTGATACGATCAGGATTGTTGCACACCACATGGTGGCTTGTTTGTCAAGTTAGTGATCTTCCATGAACTTTATGCTTGGATTATTCCAAAGAGTATACCATTTAGAAGATTGCAATCATATGACATTGTGATTTGGTCTAGCTAAGTAGAATGCTTCTCCATGATCATTGCTACAAATGAATTCAAGAGTAGTGTGATACTCACTCTTGATCCTTGACACGAAATCTTTACCCAAAAGTTCTCCCTACATGTTGCTTATTGCATATCATGACCTCTATTTCACTTTTTGACTCCATAGACTCACTAAAAGTGAGTGTCATAGTAGGCACTTGAGTCACATTCTCCTTTTGAAGAGAGTCAACTTGAGGTTTTAGCTTTTTATCCTAGTATACGAACAAATCTTAAGTGCATGCATCAAGTTCCCATTGTTTTAAGATTTTTTTTCTCAAGTTATCCACTTGTTAGGGTTTTTAGATCTCATTTTTTCATTTGTAGTGATTTAATTTCCAAACTAAGTGCCCTTTGTTCTCTTAGATTTGAAATGTCCAAATATTGTTAAACGCTTGTTCTAACTGTCAGAAGCGCGTTTAAACGAGTATTGGGTTCTTGGTAGTGGAAGGGATCTGTAAAGACAGAGGCCCTATGCTTGTTTCCCAAAATTACTTCACAACACAATATACCAACTTTCAAGATTTTATCAAGAATTGGTATCTCATTCTCGATCTTTACGGTTCATCATTTTAACTCTATCATAGTCTGGCGAACACACTGTACCAGACTATCAGTATCGTAATACCGAATTACCTCAGAACCCTTTTTCCGAATACACACTACTGTAACATTTAATAGTAGTTCAACCTTCACCGAATAGCGCTCACAATCCTACAAACCGAAACACAGAAGGACTCAACAGTTTCAGACACACAGTGTTGAAGACTAACACACACTAGAGATAACCATTACTGTAGCCAAATCTCACCGTACAAGTACAGATCTCAATACTGAGGACAACACAATCCTGCACAGCATTTTTAGGGACACTACCACAGTTACACAGACTTCACCAAACAATTGGCAGAACATTTCAAGAAAGAGGGACACCACGATATACGTAGTTAACAGAACAATCACCACAGAGACCCGCAGAACGACTCTCTCAGACAACAGTCCGACGATCTACTGGATGTAAATAAAACTCACAGCCGCAACAGAGATCGATAGACAACGAACACGGATATGCACAGTATACTCAGAATACTCAGAAATTAGACAAGCAAACACTACAGCAACCCGAACAAGTGTTGATAATACAACACAGAAATGAAACACAGTACTCCAAATTAACCAACTCGACACATAGTAATGACACAGATAATCACCCAGACAGACAGTCTGGTGATTCCACGAATTGTTACCTTGCGTCTCTTTTACATTGCTTTATATAAAGATTACAAATGTCTTTGTAACAACTTTTCGCGCGTGCGAAACAAGATTCAGTTATACAGTTGCCAATTTGGCGGCTGACTAACACTCTGGCACGCGCGGTGGACTCGAACCCGCAGGTTTTTACAAAATTACTGTTCGTCTATAATGCCTTCTAAATACATGTTTCTGGCTAATCTACAGGTTCGGGCAATTTTCTTCTTTAAAGTTTCTAACATCTGTTTAAGAGTATCCGGTTCTTCTAATTGTGCATCTACTCTTACAGAACTTAATGAAATAGCTTCGGTCAGCAAAATTTCTGCTTGCGTCTGCAGAAAGGCTTCTTGTAGGTAGAAATCGTTTGATAAGGCCGCATCTCTGGAAACATTCATTTCTGCCACTTGTTTCTCCATCTTGCTTACTCTTTCTTTCTGATTTTCCAGCTGATTCTCCCTTCTTTCGATCTCTTGATTCTGAAAATTTATGGTTCTAGAGTATGCATCCCTTTCTCTTCGGAGATCTGTTATTACCTTCTGTGTTTGAACTTCCTTGGTCAAATAGTGTTTAAGCATGTTGTTGACATCTGATAAAGTTTCGTTTGTTCTTTGGAGTTCTTCTTCTGTTTTCATAGCCTGCT
Organism: Ceratopteris richardii; assembly: GCA_020310875.1. Taxonomy (NCBI): domain Eukaryota; kingdom Viridiplantae; phylum Streptophyta; class Polypodiopsida; order Polypodiales; family Pteridaceae; genus Ceratopteris; species Ceratopteris richardii. The sequence goes on along the minus strand of CM035434.1, from coordinate 34,298,701 downwards.
TATGCTGTTCTTGGCTTTGCTGTACTACTTCGTGTAGCTGAACTCTGGTTTCTTCTAATAAATTGCCTAAGGCTACTCTGGCATCTTCTTTATCATGTAGCTCTTGCTTCATTTGACTGATTTCGGCATTTGCATTTTTTCACAATTCGTTCTTCTTTCGGAGCTCTGTCAGTGCTGCATCCCTTTGTGCTGTAATTTCTACCTATTCGGCCATCCGGGCTTGTAACTCCTTCAGCTGTTCTTGTAAGGCTTGATTTTCTGCTTTGGCTACTAGTAATTCTTTCTATAGGGGGCTAATGTCGGCCTCCAGTACATCTACTTTATGTTGAAATTCATTGTGAATATTCTCTGTTACTTGCTTCATTTGCACAAGTAGTTGTTGTGATAAATTGATTAACATCTATCCCATATTTGCAAGCTCCGAAAATACCGGGAGTGTTGGAAGCGAAAGAAGAGGACGAGGTTGAGAAGAGGATTCTGTGAGAAGCTGTTGTGAGTTCGATGGAGAATAGTTTGGGGATGAGGAAGAAGAGGCAGTGGGTTCTTCAGTCAGGATGGGTGGATTAGGGATAATGGGGTTGAGCGGAGGTTCCGATGGTGGAGTGGGGAGAACAGAGTGAGGTTCTGTTACCTTTTCTGTTGTTTGTTGTGTTTCAGCATTGTCGGCAGCTATGGACTCAACTGCTTTCAGAATTTCATCGAAAACGTCTTTAATGATCTATTCTTCATCTCTTCACTTTTCTGGCTCCGATTGTTGCTGCGATGCCTCTTGTGACAAGCTTGTTTCCGATTCAGTGTGATCTTCCTGTTCTTGTTGTCCTTCTGATGAAGACTGTGCTGATGATTCGTGTTGCATAGACGTTGCGGTGTCATGGAAAGTTTCTTCGTCTTGTTTTTCTTCTTCTTTGTCATTTCCTTCGGCTGAACCCTATGCTTCACTTTCGGATGAATTGATTCTAATTCTTTTTCGGTGGAAGAGTTGATTGAGTTCCTCTTCGTCTTCTTCATCATCTTCCAATAATTGGGCCGATTCTTCATGGTGCAGGACTAGGCCTCTTGGTGGTGGTTGTGCTGCAAGTATGGCCGGAAAAAGGAAAGAAATGGTGTGTGGCAGTCTCGACCTTGGCATTCCTCCCTTGTTTACCTATTTGATTATTGAAACACATTCCTTGTGAATACGGTGGAAGAAGTAGGATGCAAAATTGACGGGTTCTCGAGCAGCTAAATCAATAGCGGAGTAGAAAGGCCTAGAGATGCCATAAGTTTGCTTCTGGAGGTTAAGAATGGCTACGAGGAATTGCAGTGCGGATCTCTCAGGTTCCGATCGACATAGGATCGCGTATTCGTTTGATGAATACCTAGGAAACAATTCTATCATTGTTGCTACTGGCAGACTCGAGCCATTTTCCCGACCTTCCCGAGGGAGTCGAAACGCATCAGCAAAAGTCTGGAAGGTGATTACATAACGGGATGGTAGGGAGGTGATAGCCCAACTTTGCTCATTGGCAGGTGTTTTAGCGATAGCGGCTATTATCTGGGCAAAGAACGGGTGGGATTCCACTGAATGCCACGACAGTTCAGCGAAATTGGCCAACCCACGTATGCGCAGGAACTCTCCTACATCGGCAGGGAGTCCATCACGGAAAGCGGCATAGTTTGCCAGAGCTTCCATGGCGCACACAGAAAACGCAAGCACAAGACACAAAGCATAGGGTTTACACAATCACACAAATCATGCAAACACAATAGCAATTTTTGGCGAAACGGAGAAGGTTAAGTAGATGCACTGCAGTGGAGAGCAATCAAAATCACTAATCATCGTGCGACGTTGAGATGATAACTTCTTAACTTTGGTGTGCATGTATGAGTAGCTGGAAAGGGCAGGGCGGCTGTTGACATAATTAGGTATCAAAACGTGGATATTTACATACTTATTATTTTAAGCGCACAAAAACAAAAGGAAAGAAAAGAAAAGAAAAGGAAAGAAAAGAGAACGCCAAAAGACGCGGCCAACCGTGAAACGTTTCAGTGCGGGTTAGATGTTTGTTGATACGGCCGCAACTTCGAACCGTTGATGACTTTCGAAAGAGGACTTCCGATCAAAGTAGTCAACCGAAATGTTGCTGGGCCCACTTGTTCAGAAATCCGGTAGGGGCCAAACCATCGTAACTTGAATTTGCCAGCAGAGCGGTTCGACTTTGCATTTGTAAAATAGTACAAGTTGTCCCACCGTAAAAACTGGGATCTTTAGATAGCAATCATGTGATCGAGCTTGTCTTAGCTGTACTTCTCGCATAGTCAGAAAACTTTGCCATCGGTGCTCATCCAGTTCTTTGAGTGTATCTAGCCAAAATGATAAAGAATCTTCTGGTATTAATTTCTGAGTGAGAGCCACACGTAAGCTTGGCACAATAATTTCCATGGGTGCTATGGCTTCCAATCCATAAGCTAGTTTGAAGGGTGTTAGACCTGTTGCTACCTTATAGGTAGTCCTGTATGCCCATAATACTGCAGGTAATAGTTGATCCCATCTTTCCGGTGCTTCCAAAATCAGTTTTCGAAGCATATTCAGCAGGGTCTTGTTTGTACTCTCAGCCAAACCATTTGCACGAGGATAATATGGTGAACTGAATTTATGCGTGATCTGAAAAGAATGTGTGAGTACTTTTATTAAATTGTTAACAAAATGAGTGCCTTGATCTGTAACAAGCTCCAGAGGTAAGCCAAAACGCGGAAAGACATCTTTCATTAGACACTTTGCCACCGAAACAGTTGTGGCAGATTTTAAAGCCCATGCTTCTGCCCATCTGGTTGCATAGTCTGTACAGGTTAGAATATAACGATTATTGCTGAGTATTGCTGGTGGTATAATAGGTCCGATAAAGTCTAGACCCCACTTCTGAAAAGGTTCTAATGGTAAGACAGGTTGTAGAGGGAAAAAATGGCGCTGCAACGGCTATCCAAATCTCTGACAATTATCACACTTTTTGACAAACTGCAATACATCCATGTACATAGTAGGCCACCACAGTCCGCTCTGTAGAATTTTTCGGTGTGTTAAATCTGCAGCAAAATGGCCACCAGAAGGAATTGAGTGAGCCAAAGTAATAACTGAATCAACTTCGTGTGGAGGGATACAACGAAGTAAAATTCCAGTGTGATCCATATAGTATAGCTCCCCAGCAATTAACCAAAATCGGCGACTAAAAACTGCAATCTTCTTACGTATTGCAGGAGAAGTCTGAGAGGGAAGGCATCCATCAGTAAGGAATGTCAGTATCTGATCATAATAAGTAGATGGCATAGGTGGGTCTGCAATTTCATCATTAGTTGGTTCAGAAGCATAAATCACTGGTGTCGTGTCATCTACACCAACCGAAGCTTCACCGGAATCTAAACGAGAAAGGAAATCTGCTAAGGCATGTGAACTGCCTGATCGATGAATAACTTTGTAATCAAACTCTTGTAAAAGCAGAACCCATCGCACTAATCTACCACCTAGATGTTTTTGTCGTACCAGGTAGACAAGTGCAGCATGATCTACATGAAAAGTAAATTTTCGGCCAAGTAAATAATGCCTAAATTTCTTGACTGAGTATACTAAACACAGACATTCCCTTTCGGTTACAGAGTAATTCTTCTCAGCAGGAGCAAGCCTTCGGCTGGCATAGTACACAGGCCAAAACCACTTATCGATGTGTTGCATTAGAACACTACCAATGGCAATATCTGAAGCATCAACAAATATATGAAATGGACGATCCCAGTCAGGAGGCTGTAGGATATGAACCTGTGTTAGTAATCCCTTTAGATGATCAAAAGCAATTTGGCATTCCTGAGTCCACTCAAATTGTCGAGGAGTCTTGGTTATTAACCTGTTCAGTGGTATTGCCAAATGAGCAAGCCACCGTAAGTGCCGACCATGCCATCTTACTTGGCCCATGAAGTGCATCACTTCCTTAGGTGTCGTGGGCACATGTGCTTCTAACACAGCTGTAATTTTATCTGGATCCACCTGTATACCTTGTGTAGATACGATGTGGCCAAGTAGCCTTCCACAGGAAACCGCAAACACGGATTTGTTTGGGTTCAAACAGAGTCTGTATTCTCTGCACTTCTCAAAGCAACACTGTAAATGGAACAAGTGTGCTACCATTTTTCCAAATAATGAAAAATCATCAAGATAAACTTGCATAAACGAGGTAAGGTAAGGGGAAAAGTACTTGGGGCATTTCTTGATCCAAACCACATTACGGTACAAGCAAAAACACCCCAATTGGTAATGAAAGCGGTCTTTGGTATATCCTGTTCAGCCATTCTAACTTGATTATACCCACTGTATCCATCTAGGAATGAATACATTTCATGTCCTGCTACTCTATCAAGCATCGTGTCAAGAAAATGTAGTGGAAATGGATCAGGCACCGTAGCTGCATTCAGTTTCCGGTAGTCCACACAAATTCGCAGTTGCTTATTCTTTTTAGGAACAATAACAATTGGTGAGATCCATTCAACATGCTCTACTGGTACAATGAATCCGACTTTGAGTAGCCTATCAAGCTCTGCTTTTACCTGTGATGCATAGTTCGGATTCATCCGGTAGCTGGGTTGCTTGATTGGCTTTGCTTCCGGCTTCAGCATGACCCTGTGTTGATAGATGCGCGGGTCCAAACCTTTCATATCTTTGTAATCCCATGCAAGACGTTAGAGAACTCTCGGAGTAGCTGGATTAAGTCTGCTTGAAATAATTCCGGTAGTCTTTCCCTTATCTTGACAGGACGCGGATGGTCCTCATCCCCTAAATTATAGGTGATCAATTGATCCTCTGGGACATAAAATTGTCGGGGCTTCTCTGTATCGTCAGCTGGCTTAAAAAGTTGTTGTAGATCAGCGTCATCTATAGCAGTGGTATCTTCTTTCTTATCTTCTTTTGTTACAGGCATCAGCGTACAAATTGGGGGATTCCAATTATCTACAACAGATTGTAGATCAACAGTTCCTAGGGAGATCAAATCAATATTATTCTTCAAAAACTCTTCTTCTTCATCATCTGACAACCCATCTAACATATGAACTGGTTCTGCAAAATACGGTCTAGCATGCAATTCGCAAGGCTGTATAGCGTCTAGTTTTACAACATATTTACGATTATTATCTTTGAAAGTGAGTTCCTGTGCAGACCAATGTTGTATGACCTTAGCTTGCTTCAGCCAAGGACGGCCAAAAAGAAGATTATAATCAAGGGTGGATTCTGGTAATTCTAGGACGACAAAGGTCATCTTAAATGTTGTACCCTGCAAAGTGATTGGCATGTTTCGGACAAGTCCTACTGGATGGACTCTTGATTGGTCGGCCATTCTGACAAAAAACTGAACTGGCTCGATTTTGGTCCATCCTAGCTTTTTACACAGTGCGGCAGTAGCAATGTTGACACCAGATCCTCCATCAATTAGTACCTGTGTAATTTTATGATTTTTATACCATACCATAATTAAGGGAACCGAATGATCAATCGTAGAATCAGGTTCCGGTTGCATTGTGGCTGTTGCTGGAATGCAGGCAGACTCAGGACTAAACTATTGCTGGAATTGTTGCCGAACTCCCGGTACTAGTGCCAGCAACTGCCCAAGGGGGAGGGTAATGGTTGCTTTAGATAAAATTTCCCAGGCTTGATTTGCTTGAATTGTACCTTTCACTGGTTCTGAAGATGATGCGTCGGTCACTGGAATTGACTCTTGCTCTTGTGAAATTTCCTTTGACAGCAAAACTTGTGTCATCGGGGTAGGGTCTGGGAACACCGGGGGTTCTGTGGTAGTCCACTGACTAGCCTTGTCGTATGTCCTTTGCTGTTCTCGGATGCCTGGTTCAAATAGTTCAGCTGCTGGTTGTAACGGTCTACCGGATCTGGTATGAACTACTGCAGCGTGTGTTTCTACTGGTGTGATTTGCACCATATTAGTCATCGGGTTTTGACGTTCTTTCTTCCTCTGATCATACTCAGCTGCATCCTTACAAAATTTTCTAATGTGACCAAATTCACCACAAAAATGGTAGCGAGGTGGTGGCAAATTAGTATTTTCCTGTGCTGGTCCGGCCTGCCAGCGATTTGCATTGTAGTTATTATTTCTCTGTCCTCTATAATTTTGATAGCCTTGTTGCTGATTGTTTCTCATTTGCGGAGGTACATAATGATTGGTTGGCTATCCTGGTTCCTGTATAATAGCATTGACAGTTGCGGTTCCCTGCACTTTGGCGTTGTATGCACAGTTTTTGGTGGTATGTTCGATCGCATTGCAGATAGCGCAAAAAAACTGATTAAGTGCACAAGTGGCACTAGTGTGCCCTAAATTCTTGCATGTGGTGTAGAATATTTGTCTGGTCGGATCTTCTGCAACATTTTTATTTGCTTTTAACCATTCCAAGTCTTCTGTAAATCCTCTAACCTTGTTTTCCAGCTGCAAAGCCATTGCAATCACTGCATCTAGCGTCATAGCTCCTACACTGCGTATGATCATAATCTGTTTGAGTTGCGGAGTCAATCCATTGATAAACCATTGAGTTATAAAGTCATCCGGTAGGTTGGCATGTGCTGGTGGTAACTGCCTCAAATGAGTCCTGAATAGGGTGGCGTATTCCTGCATCGTTTGATTTATCTTCTGTCTATTGTTTTGCAGGTAGTCGAAAATTTTGGCTAGATTCTTCTTTAGCCTAAATCTCTGCAAAAATGCATCACTTACTGCTTCATAGGTGCCGAAGTCGTTAATATCATATTCTGTAAGCCATCTGGCTGCTTCATTAACCAATGTAGACTGGAAGACAATAGCTTTATACGCTGGATCAGGTGGATGGTTGAGCACTGCGTAGCTTATCTCAAATGTGTGTACATGAGCATCTGGGTCATCCCCTGGAAATCCACCGAATTTAGTGTACGTTACTTTTATTGGAGTCGGCCTTGGTGGGCATAGTTGTTGTTGTTGCTGTTGTTGCTGCTGTTGTTGTTGCTGTTGTTGTTGTTGTTGCTGCTGTTGTTGTTGTTGTTGTTGCCCGTTCATTGTGCTAATGGTTGTATTGTGACTATCTTCTGTATCCCGAGGCTGAATATCTGGATCGTCAAAATCTGTATCGTCAGCCTGTGCACTTTCCGGTTCGATAATCTTATTTAGTATGTTTCGAATCTCGGTTTCGAACAAGCTACCTTCCTTCTTGATGTCAAATGTAGGAAAGCTTACTCCCAATAATGGTGACTGGACTGAAGATTCACCAAGAAAGGGCAAATCGTCACCGGAAAATTGTGAACTTTCAACAACTGGTACCGGAATAACACCAGAAGGTGTCGATTTTTCACCAAAACAAGGTGCTTTTTCTCCTTCACAGATTTCTTTGGCTAAGGCGTTTCTATTCGTATACAAATTCGAATCTTGACCCAATGGTGCTAAATTAACTTCATGCCGCATCCCGGTAGATTCTGGAGTTACTATACCTTCGACAGGCTGTGCCGAAATCGCATCGGAATCTGCCAAAAATGTAGTGCGTTCCACCGGAATATGGCCGGAATCACTACTAAGGTTCTTCACTTTCTTGGTAGTTGGGTTAAACCTATATGCGCTTCTACCTCTTGGAGGCGTCCTTAGCAAATTAGGTACCCAAGGCTATCGGTTCTTCGGATACGTTTCACCGGATCTAGTAACCGGCATGTATCATCTTTTGTACTAATCGCGTACTATTACTGTCGATTTACAATCTACAGTCACTTTTCACAATCGATTTGCAATATGCTGGTGCCACTTGCTGATAGTTAGGTGCCACCTTCCCACAGACGGCACCAGTGTTAAACGCTTGTTCTAACTGTCAGAAGCGCGTTTAAACGACTATTGGGTTCTTGGGAGTGGAAGGGGTCTGTAAAGACAGAGGCCCTATGCTTGTTTCCCAAAATTACTTCACAACACAATATACCAACATTCAAGATTTTATCAAGAATTGGTATCTCATTCTCGATCTTTACTGTTCATCATTTTAACTCTATCATAGTCTACCGAACACACTGTACCAGACTATCAATATCGTAATACCAAATTACCTCAGAACCCTTTTTCCGAATACACACTACTGTAACATTTAACAGTAGTTCAACCTTCACCGAATAGCGCTCACAATCCTATAAACCGAAAACACAGAAGGACTCAACAGTTTTAGACACACAGTGTTGAAGACTAACACACATTGGAGATAACCATTACTGTAGCCAAATCTCACCGTACAAGTACAGATCTCAATACTGAGGACAACACAATCCTGCACAGCGTTTTTAGGGACACTACCACAGTTACACAGACTTCACCAAACAATTGGCAGAACATTTCAAGAAAGAGGGACACCACGATATACGTACTTAACAAAACAATCACCACAGAGACCCGCAGAACGACTCTCTCAGACAACGGTTCGACGATCTACTGGATGTAAATAAAACTCACAGCCGCAACAGAGATCGATAGACAACGAACACGGATACGCACAGTATACTTAGAATACTCAGAACTTAGACAAGCAAACATTATAGCAACCCGAACAAGTGTCGATAATACAACACAGAAATGAAACACAGTACTCCAAATTAACCAACTCGACACACAGTAACGACACAGACAATCACCTAGATAGACAGTCTCATGATTCCACGAATCGTTACCTTGTGTCTCTTTTACATTGCTTTATATAAAGATTACAAATGTCTTTGTAACAACTTTTCGCGCGTGTGAAACAAGATTCAGTTATACAGTTGCCAATCCGGCGGCCGACTAACAATATGAATACTTGGATCATTCCTTGATGATTTGTGGTTTTTGGAATCCTCTTGAAACCTTAATTTTTTGAGTTTCTATTATTACACAAATGCTAGCCTTTTTTTTTAAATAAGTTGGTTCAAAAGTTTAACAGTCATATCTCCCTAGGCACACCTCCAAATGTCTTGAAATTCATACAGAAGAGAGTTCTTACCTCACTCTTCATGCAGGATTTTGAAAATCTATTCTCTCTTCTCTCTCTATTGTAGCCCCCTCTCTCACTCTCTCCTCTCTCTATACAAAAATGTTGAGCGTACAAGGTGCAGCAAGAGTTTGAAAATATATTCTCTCTCATCGCTGTATTGTAGCTCTCTCTCTCACTCTCACTCTTTCATGCAAATGAGAACCAATTATAGCACATATAACATAAAAGAAGCTTAGAATACTTGAACTTTTGCAATTAGAAGCATTGTAAGCCTTCCTTTATCTCCTAAAGCTCTCTAACTCCTTCCAAGGCTTCTCTACCACTTCTCAAGATTCCATAAGCTAAAATAATACTAAAAGTGTAGATTTTTATGAGCAAAATTGACAAATTACATTGTAAGATGAGCTGTCTTGATAAATCATTCAATCGCCAAGAACCCCGATCGCATTAATCTACCTTCCAATCAACTCAATTAGGCTTCTCCTTCACCCGCATAGGCATAGATCTTTGACAATTGTGCCAAAATTTTTCTCCATAGACCCATGGGGCTCAAAAGGAGTCACCTACTAGCATGAAAGTCGTTGATTTAAAACAAAAAAATATCACTCCAAGTACCCACCCATTTGGGGGCATGGAAACCAAGAGAGAAAAAAGAAATAAGAAAGAGTGAAAAGTCTGATGAGTTCTACATGTGTGATTGTAGACATGAGATGGCTTGATCAGGGCACGACTTGGGCAATCGGAGGAAATCCTTGGTGAGGATTTTGCCTTTAAAGGTATTTAAATAGTCGAGGAGACCTATGGAAAGGGCCATGCCGACTAAGTTCTAGAGCCTCCATGAAAGGGATTTTCACTTGATAGTTGGTTATTGATAGATGACCTATTAGGTGAACACTACATTGTGCCATTTAACTAGAGTAGACAATATTACTTGAATATGTATCTAATTATAGGATTACCCACGTAGGGGAATCAATACAACAGCAAAGGATTGATAGAAAAAGCCAACAAACCATAACAAATAGTCATGAATGGTTTGTACTAGATAAGACATAGGAGATCCCACAAGCATGGATCATAGGGATGAAAAAATGATGTCATAAATACAAGATCCCCCTTTATGAGATGAACTAGATATAACAAATAATTGGACAAGATATCATACTACGAGACTATAAGATGAAAAGAGTAGATGTCTAGTAGATAGAACAAGAACATGAAGTTGGAAATTACTTACTTGGAGATTGTGGCTCCTTCAGCTCCCAAAATGCATTGGAAAGGTTGAGGATCTATACGGCCAAGCCTTCCTTATATAGGTGCTTAAGGGTGATGGATCTGAGGTGCTTGTGAAGTGATGGTATCATTGACAATGTCGGCAAGTCAAAATAAGCGCTCTAGATATTGGAACAAGGCAAGTAGAAAATCGTTCTTAGGATGATGATGTTAGATTTTTTGAATTCTCCAGCAATCATGATTTATAAAAAATCATATTAAATCTAGGATATAGAATGGTTCTCTTTGTTTCCATGACATCAGAATGAGTTCCATGAGGATTTTCCATGTGATCTTAATACATTCTAGGACTTTAACCTTCATATCTCAAGGTCTTTGTAGATTTCTTGATATGTGATACTAGAACACAATGATGATAGATATTGTTGGCAAACAAGGAAAAGAAAGTAGAACAACACACCGTGAGCAAAGTAGCCACAGAAGAGATGGATGCACATGAGAGGAAGGCCTCACCATTCAAATTCTAAAAAATATCCAATTCTCTGTACAACAGTGATTTTCATCACTTATAAATTGTACAAACACACACCCTTCATTTGTAAACACATGCTCCATTTTGCAAGCCAAGTAGTTCTCAAGCTTGAGGAGCTTAGGTAGAAGATATGTTTCGATTTTCATAATTTTTGGAATCCATTTAAGCCTCCAAATTAGTTATAGAATGTAATGTTTAAGTATGCCTGACACTAGGTTTGAAACCATCCAAAACTCAGCTAAAAACTATAAAAAGATCTAGAGACCTCATTTTTGAGGTGGCAAACTTTTGGAGAAAGCTTTTAAGAGAGAGCAAATATCTTGTAATCTTGTTCATGAATAGAATATAATCCATTGTTCCATCTCCATTTCACTTCCTTGTGTGTGTGTGTGCATCTGTGTGTGCATCTACTATGCTAGCTTCACATCAAACTCTCATGATTGTAATATCACCATCATGTCTCCATGTATTGACAATTGCTAGGTGGATCTTCATCAATGTTGATGCTCATTATTGGTCTAGGAGTGACACGAATCGCTAACTTTAAGAAATCCCCCCCTTCAGGCATAATCAAGTGCTCCTTTTGATCAACAACAAGCTTAAACCCAAGTGGGCCCCACATGAGGGTGATGAGAGGGTGATTAACCTTCATTGTAAAAGCTACTCCTGCTCTGTGGGATTCAAGGGATCCCGTGGGCATTAGTCCCTTGACTTGTACTTTTCTTTTAATTAATTCAAATCCAAGAGAGTAGGCTAAGGCCGAACATCCTTTATTTAAAAAAAATTTAGCACACTTGCTGGGAACACTACTCGAGGGTTACCATGTGATGGTAAGAGAATTGAGTAGAGACATTGGAGTTTAGGTAAGTAGTTTTAGAAAGTTTTTTTCCCATTTTCTAGATTATTTGCATCTTCATTTCCATCCCGATGACCTCCATTCATCCTCCTTATCCCTCTCCACCATCCCCATCTTTACCAAAATTGCACCTTCCCAACCATATACCCATCATGACCTCACTTCTCCTCATTTGCTTGTGTGTGTATGAGAGAGAGAGAGAGAGCGATTGTGTGTGCTTGTATTTTTGTGTTCTTATTGATTTTCTCATACAATCTATACCACCCTCAACTCTAGGGACTTGCATAGGTACGACCGATCATTTCCCATGTCCTGAGACAACATACCCTATCTATGGGGATAGATTGAGAAAGTTGCATTTTGGGAAATGCACCTACACAAGGTTGTAGAGCTCCCCAGTGCCATCCTAGCATTGTAGTTGAGGCAAAAAATTTCAAAGTTTTTGGCTCTATCACCATAGACCAAAAACTCAATATAGAGGCACTATTGTGATAGACCATGTCTGTCACAACAGAATGCACTACTGCAATAGAAACCCGTCTATCATGGCAAACCCATACCAAAACAAAGACTTCCTATCATGAAAGATCACCCTCTATTGCAAAAAACTCATATATCACGACAAACCCCGATCTATTGCAAAAATAAAATCAAGACACTGATAGAGTCCATGTATCATGACAAACCCCGACTATAATGATAGAACGTGTTTGTCATGAAGAGGCACTATATCATGACATACTGACCTGAAAGAGTGCCCATCTATCACGATAAAATCCATCTTTAGTGATAGAGACCCTCTATCATGACAAACCAAAACATGATAGACCCTCTCCATCACAATAAATCCCGTCTTTGGTGACAAAGCACTCTCTCAAGAAAAAAACCCCCTTGTCACAAGGGAGACCCCTTTTTCATGACATACATATAGATAGAGAAAAATTTTGACTTAAAAAAATTGATTTTTGGGATCCAAATTAATGCTTTTTTCTTGTTTTTTGGGGGCTTAGCTTATTGTCAAGGCCTCCAAGCAAGTCTAGGGCTTTGCATTGTTGGAAAACCCTAAACCCCCTTTGTCAATTTTAGCCTAGGATAGGCACATAGCCTTAGGATTAGAATTTCAAGGTGATGATAGGAACCTCAAATTTCAAGATACATTAATAGATATCAAGTTCAAGATTGGTAAAAAAACACTTGTTACATTTGGAAAACTAAAGGAAAGAACATAAACTTGTGAAGAAACGTTAATTGCAAGACACTCAAGTATTCATAATGGCTTGGTGTAAAGAGAAGAACTACACAAATAAACAAATAAAAAAATAAACAAAGAAGAAGTGTTTGAGATAAAAGGATCATTCATAGTGAAAGGATCAATGTAAGGGTCAAGGATAAGAAAATTAATGAACTTGATATCAAGATAGTATATAGGCAAGGTGGATTGACAAATCTTAAAATCCTTGGAAACCATTGTATCGCACTTCCAAGTCTTGTTCATTAAACCTAAGTTTTGAAACCACTAAGTGGGATAGCTCTTATAGTATGGAGAGGCCTATTGCTAGCATTAGGGTACCTTACCTAAAAGTATCAAAAGGACCCTATAGAACACGATTGGAATACATCAGCACCAACCAAGTAGGTGCTTGCATCTATGACGAATTGAGGATATCAATGGTCTAGTTAAGAAACCGTGAGCAACCTTATGGAGTAGATCATCCGGTGGTCAAGTTTGAGAATGGATCATATATAGGATAAGCAAGGAACTATGTACATAGGTACTAGTCACTCTGATAGAACTCTCCCTAAGTCAAAAGCGATAGACGGTCTAGAGGAGGTACCAAGTACACCTACAAGAAAATCTATGTTAACAAGGACCATAGCTGCAACTAGGATACCTTAGGAAAAAGTGAACATATTAGAGCTATATGAGAATGAAGCCATTGAGGAATCTTTTTTGAACTTTAGGTCAACCAAACCTCACAGCAAGAACGAGTTTCTAGTGTATGTGTTCAAGGAACCTAGAAAACCCTAGAAAGCAACCTATTTGGTTCATAAATCAGAAAGGATCTACATGGTCTTAGTCTATAGTAAGAAAACCCATCTTTGGCAAGGTTAGAAGGTATTTCCCATATACATGCATTCGACTTCTCACAAGCAAATGAGTGCAAGACATCCTAGCACCCTAGGTGCTCAAAAAAGAAATCGAGGGAAGCCTCAAAAGTAAGATTTGTGCATAACCTAGGAAGGGATAGATGTGAACAAGGAACAAGTAGAAAAAAGAGAGATCAAAGTAGAGGACACAAATCACACAGAGAGGAGAGACTTTTCCCTACCAAGGCAATGACATCACTTTAGAACATTGAGACCCTCATAAGTAGTAAAAACCATGAATAACTATTTTGATGGCATAAGGGATCCATATGATCATGTGGTCAAGTTCAAGCAAGTATTGAGGGTGAAGTAGGTGGAAGACTTGTTCACTCAATATAATGCATTTGGGTTGAGCCTAAAGGGTATGGCTCTAGCATGGTTTCAACCACAAAATCAAGGCAACTACCAAGAAATCACACAGTTTACAAAAACATTCATCACTAAGTTCTCCAAGAGTGGTATTAGAAACAATAATTCATCATTGATCCACAACTTCAAGTAGACTCCCCAAGAGCATGTAAGAGTAGTGGGACAAATATTTAAGAAATACATAGAAAGATGTCTGACCCCATAATGACCAACGTATGCCAACCAAGAGTCGTGAGTGGAAAACTTCAATGGCATGTGTATTTAAAAGAACCAAACATCATCAATCAATGTGCTAGAATGTGCATAGACATCAAAGATAACCTAGGAGAAGAATTGGAATTCTTAAAACTCTATAAGGGTTCATAATACTTGGCTAGCACCACATCAAAACCCTCATCATTTGTTGAGGAGTTAGTTGAGTTAGGGGCTCAAAAACTAGGATGAAGGTTTCAAAATAAAAAAAATCAGAAGATGATCACACTCAAACATTGCTACACTTGTGGAGGTCGCATCTCAAGGCCAATGGATGTCCTATGCAATCCTAGAATGAAGTAGTTCTAGACTCACACTATTCTACTATTGAGAGGAAGTATATCAATCATGTAACACAAGATTGTCCTTACAAAAAATAGGTGATTCAACAAAACTATCAACTGCCTATAAGTACCAATGGTAATACCAAGCTCAATCTTATTACATGAACCAGCACCCCTACCAACAACCTTATCAACCACAACCTATGTCACAACTTGTATTAGCTCATCAACCACCATCTCCTACCAATGTAGTCTCAATTAAGTATGCTAAAATAGAAGAAAACCAACATAGAACCTTGATACTAGTGTCCCCTCTAATAAAATGATCCACAAACAAATAGCTTTGACTCTTCACATGGTGATAATGTACTTGCATACTACACGGAGTCACTAGAGAACCATAAGAATTATCAATATGAAGCCCCTTATAGGAATATAGTTGGGAACCTAATCATGCTAATGTCATGTATACAAATCCCAACCCTAGACCCTAGATGAGGCAATAAAGGGCACAAGCTCCTAGAGGACCAAAGTTTTAGATGCCAAGGAGACCACTTCATATGTCAATGTCCCCATCCTCCACCTACAAGACAACCTCAATCTATAATGATTCAAGGTTTTCTTCTTGAGTGTGGTAAGGAACATCTCATCTTGAGTGCCCTAAGAACCCAACCAATGCAAGTCACTCTGATCAATGTAATAGCCATAGTGCAAAGCCCGAATGGAAATCCAACCAAGTTAGTCCCAATCCAAGCACTCGCCCGAGCATAAGGCTTCTAGCAAACCAAGAAAGGGGATCAAGAAAAAAAATTTTAGTTAGGTGAAATAGGAGAGTCTATAAAAAGAAAGCTAGAGGATGAAAACACACTAGGGAAAGAATGAAAAGTGGATGATGAAACTAGGATAATTAGAGGGTAGAATCAAAGAAACCAAAGCCAAAATTGTGGAACTAACATCTCATACCCCTACACTTACACCACTCATACCTAAGTGAGGTTGACTCCTCATAGGCCCCATTCTCAAAGATTTAGATATGATGTTCAACGCATACCAAGCATGAGTTAGGTTTAGAGAATAGAGCTATGCATCAAAATGGTAGAACTAGATCATGCTATGTTTGAGGCTATCCAACTCTTCAATCAAATAAATTTGGTCAAACTAGAGTTGCATTTTCAGGGACTATTAAAACAATTATAGCAAATGGAGACCAAGCCCAAAAATTTGGCAGCTCAAAAGCTTCATTCCATTGGAAGTGATAAAAGAGAATTATTTCCAAGAGAATCTTATGGTCCTTACTCAATGGAGTGTGGAATACCTCCTTGCATTACCAAGTACTCTCAGGAGTTCTTGCAGGAAATCCAAGAAGAGAAGTTGGGAAATGAGCAAAGGAATCCCCCTCCTAGCCAAGAGATTTATGATCTACCATATTGATTCCCCTAGGATATTCCATCCTTATATGGAGATCAAGAAGACACTCAAAAGGTTAGATTTTTGAGTCCAACTTTGGTCCATGGGAATCCAACTCTCTTCAAATAAGAGACCCCATGGTACTAGTGAGAAACAAAGATTCAATCATACCTAGAAATACAAGGGTTGTGAAGAACAATAAAGTGCAGTGCCATCTCACTTTAGAAGAGCTTCTGATGATGAAATCAGAGCTATAGAAACATGTGACAAATCAAGTTCCAGAACTTGATTCCTCTTGTTCAAAGGTAGGATCCAAAAGAAAAGTCCGAGAGATTCCTATAGACAAGATAGGGGATATGCATGAAGGTGAGGAAGGAAACACCTATCTCCCTATTAACTACCTAGGTCACACCGCCAAGGCAATCTTGGATTCAGGTGCAAGTGTTGCCATTGCAACCACTTCCTTATGGATGTGATGGGAAAATCAGCTTTACGACCCACAAGAATGAAACTTCAAATGGGAGATGGCCATATTGAAAGACCATTAGGGTCACTAGAAGACACCATGACTATCTACCAAAAAGGAATCCAATTTGCATATATTTCAAAAATATTGGATAAATTTATCAAGGGAAAAAATAGCTTTGGATTTTGCATATATAGGTGGTGATCTCAAAATGCATTCTTCAATTACTTTTACACCATTCAATAGTCTACTAATGTTAGGTGTACTCACCAATCAATTTAAATCCCACTCGACTCAAGTTAACTCACATTAACATGAGTGGATGCCTCGAGAAGGTGCTAGAGCTCTTTGGGAAAAAAATCTCTCTAGATGCTCTCCATGTGGTTGACCCCAAGACCTCCTCCTTCCCATCCTTGATACTTAAACTCTAGCCTAAGTGCATTACATATTTAACACTCTAGAAGTAACTAATGTTATCATAATGTTGAACCTTTGCTAGGTTGCTTTATGAAAACAACTTTCTTTAATTGTGAGTCAAGTGTCTCCAGCAATTTGATTATTTGTCCAAAAGTTCTTGAAAATTCATTGTGTAATTTTATCTTATGCGAATACTTCATAGCCAATGGATAGGATGTTCACTTTTTAATACATATCATCTAAATTATTGCAAGAACAATATTTGTGATAAATCAAAAAATCACAATTATATCTATGATATTTCAATATTTATTGTCTACACTATTGTGAAAGCCTAAGAATCATCAAACACTCACAATAATCCCTACAAAATCTTTTTCATGCTATTGTGAGAATAAGAGCCACAATGAATTAATACTCTCAATAGTTCTTATTAAGTGTGTGTGTGTGTATATATATATATATATATATATATATATATATATATATATATATATATATATGTGTGTGTGTGTGTGTGTGTGTGTGTGTGTGTGTGTATGTGTGTGTGTGTGTAAAAGTAAGAGCCATAATGTATCTTTTAAGATTTGCTATCTGTATTGTTGTGAGAGAAGGAAATATCATTAATCAAACACTCACAATAACGTTAAAAAAAGTAAGAGTTGCAATAAAACACTAGAGGAGATGAGAAATGGAAGCCATTCATTTTGTCTACTGAATTGTCACTAGATCATTTCATTCCTGAGTTGAATCAATTGCTAGGACATATGCTAACTTTTGAGCAGGATGTCAAAGGTGATGTTGATAAGAGTACATGTCAAGCAATGTATTCGAAGGACAAGAAGAAGAATAGCAAAGGCAAGCAACAATTAAATGAAGAAGAAGGTACAACTAGTCGAGCCAACTTCCTAAGAGGAAGAGGAGGTGGCAAAGGTAGAGCAAGAGACAAAAGCAATAAAGATGGAGCCAAAGCTTGCTGGATTTGTGGTAAGACAAATCATTTAGCTCATGATTGTCGGCATAATAATTAGAATAATGGAGGTTATAGTCAAGAAGAAGAATAGCAAAGGCAAGCAACAATTAAATGAAGAAGAAGGTACAACTAGTCGAGCCAACTTCCTAAGAGGAAGAGGAGGTGGCAAAGGTAGAGCAAGAGACAAAAGCAATAAAGATGGAGCCAAAGCTTGCTAGATTTGTGGTAAGACAAATCATTTAGCTCATGATTGTCGACTAATAATTAAAATAATGGAGGTTATAGAGCAAGAGACAAAAGCAAAAAGATGGAGCCAAAGCTTGCTGGATTTGTGGTAAGACAAATCATTTAGCTCATGATTGTCGGCATAATAATTAGAATAATGGAGGTTATGATTCAAGAGGAAAAGGTGGTAGAAACCAAAGAGGTAATTTCAGAGGTAGAGGTAGTAGAGGTTACTTTGGAAGAAATGCAGGTAGAGGTTTCCAAAGTCAATCCTACAACAATACCTACTACAATTATGCTTCAGATCAGAAGGAGGATTCAACCTTGATTATGAATGCAACTTGTGAAAGACAAAGTGAAGACCAAAGAGTCTTCTACATTCAGTCAGGGCGTTGGATCTCAAGGTCAAGCATAAAACATGGAAGCACATCAAAGAAGTGGACATAGAAGAAGAGAGAGCAAGTAGGGAGCTCCAAGAAGTGTATGTCAAATTTTCAGAAGAATCCCCTACAAAAATAGTGATTTTCATGACTAAAAACCATTGTAAATACCATTATCTATTTTTATAACTCCATTTTGTTCAAGCCGAGGAGTCCTCAAGCTTGAGGAGTATTATAAGTACCATTGTACCAATTTTCATAATTTTTAGACTTTGTTTGAGCCCTCAAATAAGCCCTGGAACCTAATTTTTAACTAGGCCGGAAAATAGGTCTGGACAGGGCCAAAACTACTCAAAAAACTATAAAAAGAGCTAGAGAGCTCATTTTTGAGGTTAGCGTGTTAGAGAATAGAGCTTTTGTAAGAGAACTCTTTGGCAATTGAAGCTTTCCATTGTTCCTCTCTTTGATCTTACCTTGTGCGCGTGTGTGTGTATGTGTGTGCATGTTTGTGTGCTTTCACTCACGCACTTGTGCCTTCACTTACTCGTGGTCTTGATACTGGTCCTCACGTCTCCGCGGATTGACAAGTAAAGGAGGTGGTGCTTACGCTTGAGCTACACCAAATTTTGGCGCCGTTGCCGGGGAGAGAGCTTCGAGGACGAGCATTGTGATGGTAAGATCGTAGATTTGCGACGTTGGAAGGTAAAAAAACTGTCATTTTTGTTCATTCTCTGATTTTTCTTCTTCATCTTCATCATCATCACCATCTCCATCTTCTTCCTTCTTCTTCTTCATAGAAATTTCTTGTTTTTTAGTGCATTTTCATCATTTTCATACCATCTTTCATGCATTATTGTTCGAGGAGGAGTTAGGAAGTGCAAGAGAGTGCAAGCGCTGTGTTTTTTCATGATTTTTTGCACATACGGAGCTCGCCATTGTTCGGTGCTCATAAATTCAAAGTTCCCGCCAAAAAACACGATTTTGTGATGAAAATCGCGATTCTGTGAAAATTCAAATTTTTTTGAAAATTGTGATTCTCTCTTTCCCGCCTAAAAGCCTTTTGAAAAGAACACGATTCTGTGGTCATTCTCAGAATCGCGATTCTGTGGTTATGCTCAAAATCGCGATTCTCACAAATCACAATTTTCAGCAAAAACATGATTCTGTGAACCACGATTCTGTGAAAACACGATTCTCTGAGACAAAATCGCGATTCTCTAAAACACGATTCTCTAAAACACGATTTTGTGAACCACGATTCTCTAAACCACGATTCTGTGAAAACACGATTTTCTGAGATAAAATCGCAATTCTTTAAAACACGATTCTGTGCTCAAAATCGCGATTCTCAAAAACACGATCCTCTGCTCAAAATCGCGATTCTCAAAAACACGATTCTCTGCTCAAAATCGTGATTCTCACAAATCTCGATTTTCAGCAAAAACACAATTTTCAAAACACGATTTTGTGAAAACACGATTTTGTGAAAACACGATTCTGTGAAAACATGATTCTCTGCTCAAAATCGCGATTCTCAAAAACACGATTCTCTACTCAAAATCGCGATTCTCACAAATCACGATTTTCAGCCAAAAACACGATTTTGTGAAAACACGATTCTCAAGGTACAAAATCGCGATTCTTTGATTTCACAGCATTGCGATTCTCTTGAAGTTCACAAAATCGCGATTCTCTTGAAGTTCACAAAATCGCGATTCTCTTGAAGTTCACAAAATCGCGATTCTCTTGATTTCACAAAATCGCGATTTTTTCCAAAAGGTCCTGTTTGCCTGTTTTGATCCCCAGGAGCTTGATTTGACATAACTTTTTCATCCAAAGTCCATTTTTTGAGCTCTATAGCTCGTTGGAAAGCTCATTTCGAATCCTACACGGCCTCAACTGTTTTTTTTTAAGAATAACACGTTGATTTTCAGATAGGATAATTTGAAGTTGACCTTCAAGTGGGACCTGGAACCCAAGGGGACTCCAAAGGATTTTTGAACCATACCAAGGGGAAATTTTGGACTCTTAGCCAAAGCTTATGAACTTGAGATCTGGTAGACACCTAGGCAAGGATAGACAAAGCATTAGATCTTCTCAGTCCAGTGTCAACCATACAGCTAAGTCTTGGGCACAACAACTAAGTGGTCATCCTTGCGGACTAAGTTCAGACACAAGTGACTCAGAAATGTCTTTTAGCATGGGGAAACCTGCAGATGGCTCAGGGACTGTCCATCTACAAACACCAGAAGGTCCCTATAAGACGCAGTTGGAATATATTCGGACCAACCGATTAGGTGCTCGCATCTATGAGGATGGCCTGAGGCGATCAGTGGTCCAACTCAAAAATCTAGATCAATCCTTTGGACTTGAACACCCGGTGGTCAAGTTCGAAGAGGGTTCATACATTGATAAGGAAGGAACCATGTATGTGGTTACCAACCAACCAGATAGGACCAATGAGTTTGGAAATATCATTCATGAGAATGAGATAGGAGACCTAGAACAAGGAAATGTAGGACAAGGACCCCAAACTCCTAGAGGCAAGTCAGTTTTGACCAGAGTGATCACTCCAGACTGGATCCCTCAAGACAACAAAAGCATAGAACTATTCTTGAATAGAGAAACAGAGGAAGCCTTTTGGAGATTCAAGCCAGATCAACCTAGCCAGTCTGATTTGCCTTCTGTCGGTTGTTTTGTAGATAATCAAAGATTTCGGCGGGATTCTTCTTTAGCCTGAATCGTTGCAGAAAAGCATCTCGTACTGCATCATAGGTACCGAAATCATTAATATCGTATTCCGTAAGCCATCTAGCTGCTTCATTGACCAGTGTAGATTGAAAAACAATGGCCTTATACGTCTGATCCGGTGGATGGTTAAGAACTGCATAACTTATCTCGAAAGTGCGTACGTGAGCATCCGGATCATCTCCTGGGAATCCACCGAATTTCGTGTATGTTATTCCTGTTGGAGGCGGCCTTGGTTGACATAACTGTTGTTGCTGTTGTTGTCCGTTCATTGTGAGTGTATTAGGCCTTCCTTCTGTATCTTGAGGTTGATTGGTTGAACTATCGGAACTTGTATCGCCGGATGGTGTGCCTTCTGGTGTGCTGTTTTTGCTTAGGATGCTTCGGATCTCTGCTTCAAACAGCTTTGCTTCCTTCTGGATGTCCAATATCCGAAATCCTTCTTCCAAGCACGATGGTTGGGCTGAGGATTCCGCAAAAAATGCTAAGCCTTCGCCGACAGTTGGTGATTCTATCACCGGAATATCACCAGAATGAACCGAAATTGTGCTAGAATGCAGTGTTTTTCCGCTTTTACCGATTTCTTTTCCTAGAGTGTTTCTGATCGTGGATAACTCTGAATCTTTATCCAAGGTTGTTAAACTGGTTTCCAACGGCGTCTTGGTAGATTCTGGAATCACTATATCTTCGATAGGCTGGGTCGAAGTAGCACAAGAATGTACCAAAGGCGTTGATCGTTCCATCGGAATATGACCGGAATTAATTCTAACGTCCTTAACTTGCTTGACCACTGGGTCAGACCGCGTTATACCTTCTTCTTCTAGGGTTGTCTTTAGCACTTTACGTGCTCCAGCCTTATGGTTCTTAGGATACGTTTCGCCAGACCGAGTATCGGCATGTATCATTGCGCAGTAACACTATCTGAGCAGTTTGCAATAATCTGGCTCTGTTGCTATTGTCAGTCAATCGAACGATAAATGGGATGTTTGATTCTGACAAACAGTTGGCACTCTAATGCTGCCTTCCCACAAATAACTGGCAATCTGATGCCACTTTCCCACAGACGGCGCCAAATGTTAGTCGTTAAACTTCTAACTTCAGACTCAAAACACTTTCAAAAATCGGACGTTCCCGAACCCTTCAATCTTTACTCTTCCATGTTCAGGTAAATCAATTGGCAATACCGAGATAACTACTATTAAGCTACCTCTTAGCCACGTGGGTTCTTGGGAGTGGTAGGGGTCTGTTAGACAGAGGCCCTGTACTATTTTCCCAACTTCTCACACACTCATAAATGCTCTATCGCGTCTTAGCTCAGTACTTGACTCTGAACAACTGATAACTGTTCGGCGTACTGGGACTTAGAACTTCCGGACTGGACCTGCTATAGCAACAGAGTAGTAGTCCGGTTCTGACTTATAACTAATAGAATACTCAACTTCATTAACCGAATGTCACTCAATATGCACTTCTTCGTGACAGATAGGTATACCGAACAATAACACAACAGACAAATATACTCGAAGGTATGCAAACTTACCGTATGCCAAACTCAAGCAACAAGTTCCTACCAACAGTCGACTCGTCACAAACTTATCATTGTTTCCACTCGTATTCAGACCATTACCGATACGAGTCCTTCCTGTGATCGGAATCAACAGTGAACGCAGACTATTGTATTGAACCTGGTTACTTAACAAAAAATGCTAACACGCAAATAGTTCGCTTCGGCCTTACACAGTCCCTTGTTCAATAGAAAACTGATAAACAACACTTATTCCGTGATAAAATCCAGAACCGCATATAACTATCACCAAACAGATTCACAACACAATACTACCGAGTCGTAACTCTGCACTACAGGGAAAATAGACGAATAGACAGACAGAACAGAACAGAGCTCAATCTTCTCATCGACACAACACACACAGATTCAAACAGTATGCTCACAATTCCCCAAATGGGCTCTCGACTACTCTTTTCTCATTGCTTTATATAGAAGTTTTTACAAAGATGCGCGAATCTATAATTGCGCGCGCATTTCAAAAAGGTTCTTTTACATTTAAGACGTCTGTCATAGTACATTTGTCCTTTTTCGACGGCCGTCTAACAGACGGGTCAAGAGATCCTTATGATCATGTGGCTGAGTTCAAACAAGTGTTAAGAGCTGAACAGGTTGAGGATTTATTCACCCAATACGAGGCATTTGGTTTGACTCTTAAGGGCACTGCCTTGGCTTGGTTTCAACCATTGAGTAGTCGCAACTATCACGATATAGGTCAGCTGCTAGACGAATTCATTGTAGAATTTTCCAAGAGTGGTATCAGGCATAACACATCATCCTTGATCCACAGTTTCAAGCAGACACCCCAAGAAACAGTGCGGCTAGCAGGTAGAAGGTTCAGACAGTACCTAGAAAGATGCCCTACTCCAGAGTTACCCACACCAACCAAACAAGTGGCTTTGTTCTTAGATGGCTTACTGAGCACAAAGTTAAGATCATATGTGTACTTGAAAGAGCCTAGATCCATAGAAGAGTGTGTGCGGACGTGCATTGACATAGAAGATAACTTGGGTGAGGAGTTAGGATTGTCCAAACTCTATAAGGATTCTGATAGTTCTACTAGTCATACTTCGAAAATCTCCACGGAAATAGATGAGATAGCTGAGCAAGTTGCCAAGAAGCTAGGAGTTCAAAATAGACAAATACCAAGAGTCACCTCATTGAATCGATTTTATACCTGTGGAGGGGACCACATGGCTAACGTATGCCCAATGCAAAACCAAAACATTAGAGAAAGGAATGCTCCATATTGCACTATTGAGAGAAAATACACGAACTACACGGCTCAAGATTGTCCCTACAATAGGCAGGCTGTTAGACAAACTTATCAGCAACCTTTCCAACAAGGTAGATATCAGAACCAATACCAACAGCCATATTATCGACCACAACAGCAATATCAGGCACAATATAGGCCACAACCAGTCTTGGGAAACCAACCACCAACTCCTGCCAATGTGATTCCAGTCAAGTATGCTGTGGGAGAGGAAAATCCAAATAGATCATTGGTCCCACTAACCCCATTGATACGAGATAATGACTCTCATGCTCATAGTTTAGACTACTCCCATGAAGGTAGTCCACATGCTTATTACACAGAGTCACCTGAACATAGTGAGATTTACCCGTATCAATATGAGGCACAACCTATGGAACAAAATTGAGAGCCTGAATATTCCAATGTCATGTACGCAAATGCTAACCCTAGGCCCCAACTGAGACAAGTAAGACCACAAGCTCCTAGAGGACCATGTTTTAGATGTCAGGGCAACCATTTCCTTCGTGATTGTCCCCACCCACCATCTTCGAGTCAAGGACAGGCTATCACAATACAAGCTTTTTGTCCGGATTGTGGAAAAGACCATCTCCCCAGAGATTGTCCAAGAAACCCCTCCAGTGCACCCAAGATTACACCCATTAATGTGGTAGGCTTAGTGGCGGATTGAAGTTCAAGTAGCAGTAATGTGGCACCTGTACAGGCAGTTACTAGGGCACAAGCATTAAAACAAGATAAACCAGCAGAACAATCGGAGTCGAGTGAATCAGGAGAGCCTAGTAAGAGGAAAACAAGAACATGGAAGGATACCAAAGAAAAGGCCAATCGTAAGTGGAATAAAAAGTTATCGGAACTAGAAGAAAGCTTGAAAGACGCAAAACAAAAATAGAAGACATTGCATCTCAAAACCCCTCGCATGCCGAAACTCCATCCACTCCACCTCATCCCACCCCACCACCCATTGTAAATAGACCGCAACCAGGTTCTATTCTTGTAGATCCAACCCTAGAAGGCTTGGCCATGATGTTCAAGGCCTACCAGGCTCGACTTCAAGAAGGGCCTACAGCTGCAAACCTAGACAAGAGTTACCCTAGAGTGGACGTAGATATTGAACGGATGAAAATGTGCATGAAAATGGTAGAACAAGCTCAAGCTATACTGGAGCCTAGTCAAAAGTTCAATCAGACAAACTCTGTCAAACCGGATTTGCATTTCCAGGGCTTACTAGAAAGATTAGAGCAATTGGTAAACAAACCACAAGTTTCTTCACCTCCACAGGCTCAACCAGTTATTGAGAGAAGAAGCTCACCACCAATGGGAGCTTATGTTTCAAATTCCACGGATGCTGGAATACCTCCTTCAATTCAAGAGCACTCTCAAGAGTTCTTGTAGGAAATACAAGAAGAGAAATGGGCCAAGGAGAACAATAACTCCCCTCCTATTCCTGAGATTGATGATCTTCATGATCAATTTCCCCAAGACATTCCATCTATTTACGAAGATGAAGCAGACCAACAAGAAGATGAAAGATTAGATTTTGAATCTAATATCCTAGAAGAACTGCCTCAATTTCCAGGCCCATGGGAATCTGAATCTCTCCAGATTAGAGCTCCCACAATACTAGTAAGAAATGAAGACTCAGTGGTTCCAAGGAACACTGATGTCGTGAAGAACACTAAGGTTCAGTGTCATCTCACTGTAGAAGAGCTGCTCAGAGCAAAACCTGAGCTTTGGAATCATGTGAAGGATCAAGTTCCAGAACCTGATTCCAAAATGCCAAAAGCAGGCTCTAAACAAAAAGTACCAGAGATACCTCTAGACAAAATAGGGGACATGTGTGAGGGTGAAGAAGGTAATACTTATCTTCCAATCACCTACCAAGGTTACACAACCAAAGCAATCATAGATTCAGGTGCTGGTGTTGCTATTGCGACCACCTCCTTGTGGAAGCAATGGGGCAAGCCCACATTAAGACCAACTAGAATGAAGCTTCAAATGGCTGATGGTCATTTTGAAAGACCTCTAGGATTGCTAGAAGGGATAACTCTAACCACTTGTGGTGTAGAGTTTGAGCACACATTTGCTATATGTGACTTTGAGAAAAATAATGTCTATGAGATGATCCTAGGAAGACCCTTCCTATGACAATTGCAAATAGTACAGGATTGGGGAACCAACTCCTTGTACTTGCAGCACTTAGGCATCACCACCAAGGTCAATTTGAAGGATTACTCCTTCAGAGATGTACCACCCCTACAGTGGAATCATATCCACAAAGAAAAAGAAGATTCAATCTCTGTGCATTCTGAAAGTTCACCTGATCCATCATGGCTGCATGAAGATACTCATTTGTGGATGTGCAAGGTCGCAGAGGAAGAGGAAAAACGCTTGAAGGCGCGAGAAGAAGGAACTTCACTAGGAGATAGACCAATTAAAGACCCAACTTATACACCGATGATCTTTCCAGATGAGGAATTTGAGCCTCATGGCTGGCCAGAAATCTTAGCTACCATGGACATTGCTGTTAATGAAGAACAATGGACACCTCATTGTGATGAGGAGGGTTATGATATTTCAGTGTTCATGTGTCAGCCCTTGCTAGAAGAATGCGACCCTAGTGATGTCATAGAAGAAGAAGAGAATGACGATGATCTAGAGTCCATTGTGATGGATAGTTGCTTTAACTCAGAGCAGCACTATCTAGAAGATATAGGAGTGTTCACCCAAAAAGAAGAAGAACCGCTCACAAGTATTAAAACGGTAAATTCAAAGGATGGAAGTGAGAGCAGTCAAAAGAAAAAGAAAAGAAAAGCAGTGAAACCAGAAGAGGAGGAATCATTGTTTGAAGTACCAGAAAACTTCAAGAAATATGAAGTTGACGACCGCAAAATTTTGGTACGCATGCCTAAGAGAGAGGCCATCATAAGAGAATCATATGATAATAAAGAAAAGACCAAGAAAATTGTAGTGACCATTGAAGAGAACGAAGAGAGATGCACATACATAGGAGATGACATAAGTGCAAGAGAAGAAATGGAGCTCGTAGCTCTATTAAGGGAATATAGGGATGTGTTTGCATGGCACTATAGAGACTTGAAAGGGGTAGATCCAAGAATTTGTTCTCATACTATCCCCATGACTGCTGATGCCAAGCCCACCAAATAGAAGCCCTACACATATAATGATACATATGCAGCCAAAATAAAAGAAGAAATTGATAGGCTGATTGAAGCTGGATTCATCTATGAGATTGAGCATACTGAATGGGTGTCCCCCATTGTAGTGGTACCCAAGAAGAACGGGAAGTTGCGAGTGTGTATTAAACTTAAAAAAGTTAATGCCACTATGATCAGAGATAGTTATCCACTTCCAATCACAGAACACCTATTGGAGCATGTTGCAGGCAAGGAAGTTTATAGCTTCCTTGATGGATTTTCAGGTTACAATCAAGTAGCCATTGCCCTAGAAGATCAACACAAAACAGCTTTTGCCACATAGTGGGGAATCTTTGCATTTCGTGTTATGCCATTCTAGCTCACAAATGCACTTGTAACATTCCAATGGCTCATGTGTCATGTCTTCAAAGAGTTCTTGCGAAAGAGCTTAGAAGTATATGTGGATGATTTATGTGCTCATTCCCAAGAAAGAAGATTTCACATCCCTGAACTCAGACAAATATTTAATAAGTGTAGAGAATATCGAGTGTGTCTGAACCCAGAAAAGTGTGTGTTCATGGTGCGTCAAGGTAAAATCTTAGGTCATATTGTTTCTAAGAATGGAATCTCAACAGATGAAGATAAGGTACGAGCCATAGCAGAGCTGCCACGGCCAAGGAATGTTAAAGAGGTACAAGCCTTTATGGGCCATTGTGGATATTACCGTAGGTTTATCCACATGTACACGATCATAGCTAGACCCCTTTATGCCTTGTTGTCTAATTTTGAGTGGAACGACGAATGCGAGAATTCTTTCAATGAACTGAAGAAATGTTTGTGCACAGCACCAATACTGACCACTCCTGATTGGAATAAACCATTCCATGTCCATGTGGATGCATCCAATCATGCCATAGGATGTGTGCTAGCACAACCCACCGGTGAAGGAAATTTAGATTTACCCATAGCATATGCTAGCAGACAGCTAACCGCAGCGGAACGAAACTATACCACAACGGGCTTAGGCATGGTATATGCTGTGAAGAAGTTTAGACACTATTTATTGGCCAACAAGTTCAAGTTTTTCACTGATCATCAAGCTTTGTTATATTTGGTCAATAAACCTTGCAATACTGGATGCTTAGTAAGATGGTTCCTCTTACTAATGGAATATGACTTTGAAGTTGTTGTCAGGAAAGGTAGAACCCACCTTCGGGCAGATCACCTTTCTCGCATCACTTCAGGAGAGTCACCGCAAGGAGTGTCTGACGAATTACCCGATGCTTATCTGTTCAATTTAGAAGTTGTTCCTAAATGGGCAAATAAGTTGGTACCAGTCCTAACCTTCGGCCCTGCAAGTAAGAATGTGAAAACATCACAAGAAGAAATTGTAAAATCACAAAAATATCACATATTGGTAGGAAGTATGTACAAACAAGATACTGAGGGTGTATTAGCTTGTTGTGTCGAGGATGATGAACATAGTAGTTGGTTGCAACAAGCTCATGAAGGATTGCTAGGAAATCACTATTCTAAACAATGAACATTGCAGAATCTGAAGCGTTTAGGAGTGTATTGGCCTAGCATGGACAAAGAAATACATGAGTGGATTAAGAATTGTCCAATGTGCAGAGAGAGACCCCCAGTGGAGCATGCGACCCTTTATCAAGTGTCATTAATTCCAGATTGGAGTGCTCCATTGGTAGAGTTTATGAGGTCAGGAAGATTACCCAAAGAGGTTAGTCTAGCAAGAAGACGAAGCATGGAGCAAGAGGCTCAGGGCTATGCCTTAGTAGGAGAGAACCTATACCGAAGAGGCAAAGATGGTTACTTAAGACTGTGCGTTCATGAATCAGACTATTTAAAGGTCTTAGAGACTGCACACAGCGGTGTTGCAGGTGGACACTTTGGTCCTGATCGAGTAATCAAGACCATTCTATTCTCAGGACTTTGGTGGCCAACTCTTCATATGGATGTACATACCTATGTGAAGAAATGTGACACATGCCAAATATCCTATCAGAAAAGACGAAATGCCTTTGAGGCCCATGATGGGAGGAAGTGCATTCTCAAAGTGGGATATAGACTTTGTAGGTCCTATTAACCCCCCAGCTAGAAACTCCCATGCAGAGTACATCATTGTAGCCACAGATTACCTTACAAAATGGGTAGAAGTCAAAGCCACAACAAAGAATGATGCTCAAACGACGGCTAAGTTCTTATTTGAGAATGTGTTCACTAGATATGGACTACCAATAGAGTTAGTAAGCGATAGAGGCACCCACTTCTTAAATGAAGTCATTGAAAATCTTCTCCAAGAATTCTTGGTGATACATAAGAAGTCTGCCCCCTATCATCCCCAAGCTAACGGATAGGCCGAGAGCACAAATAAGATCCTATGTAATGTCTTGACTAAATTGGTAAATAATAAACGCTCTGATTGGGACAAACAGCTTCATCATGCTGTTTGGGCTTACCGAGTTGCCTACAAAACAATACTCAATGCCACCCCATTTCAGATGGTCTTTGGACAGAATGTTGTGCTACCTTTAGATTTCCTAATCCTAGCATTAAAAGTAGCACAAGAGCATGAGTGGAATGGACATGAATTGTCCTCTAGGATCTTTGATCTAGAACGCTTAGGTGAGACAAGGCTACGCACGGCGGCAGGTATCTATGCTGCAAAGAAAAGGCAAAAGGCATACTTTGATGCACACATCAAGGATAAGGGACTGAAAGAGGGAGATCTAGTGTTGGTTTACACACTAAAGCAACATGCTCGTAAGTTGGAAAAAAGAGGATATGGACCCATGATCATTAATAGAATTTCCACTAGTGGTGCAGTTCAGTTGGCCACTCTAGAAGGAGATATCTTGCCAAACTATATTAGTGGATGTAGAGTCAAGTTATACCAAGAACCTCTTACAGAGGATATGCTTACGAGACTCAACACGGCTAAGAAGCGAAAAGAGGAAGAGTTAAGAGTGAGAGAAGAAGCACAGACAGAGGCCAGAGAGCATATTAGGCGAAATAAGTTAAGGCGACTAGGCCTAGATGTCAACTCAAAAGCCCCAAAATATCACATGGATATGTGCCAAAAATCAGGCATAGTGACTTCTCAAGTCATTGACCGAAGACCCTTTGTGACCATAGAGGTCGGACAAGGGAAGGGTGCAAGAACGGTGAAAGCATTGATTGACTCAGGTGCAGCAAGTAGTGCAGTTAGACTTTCCTACTGCCAAGACTTGCAATTGAACATCAATCCCATAGAAGCTTATCTCATAGGATTGGGAGGTGTGGAAACCCCTTGTTTGGGCGAGGTGGAACTCTCCATCTACCTTCAAGATGTTCCAATGAAAGTCAAAGCGCTAGTGTGTCAAGATGAGAACCTTACAGAACCACTTGTCTTAGGACAAGATTGGATTTATGACAATGCAGTCAACTTGAACCTAAGAAGTCAACTTCTTCAAGTTTGGGTCCAGGGACAATGCTTTACATTAGAACTAGAAAATGGCATACTCACAAATCCAGATGTCACATCTTGCAGTTCTCCTAGGACTAATCTTAGCAAAAGAGATGTTGTATG
This sequence comes from Ceratopteris richardii, assembly GCA_020310875.1. Taxonomy (NCBI): domain Eukaryota; kingdom Viridiplantae; phylum Streptophyta; class Polypodiopsida; order Polypodiales; family Pteridaceae; genus Ceratopteris; species Ceratopteris richardii. The sequence continues at coordinate 34,267,842 of CM035434.1, read as the reverse complement.
CATCAAAAGATCTATGTCGTAGGAGAACTCAATCATGGAAGAACAGGCTCAAAGACAAGCGAACTCCTCCTCTATTGCAAGGACTAATGCCACCACTACAACTCAAGCAACAAGGCAAGCACAACAGAACAGGACCACTGCTATATCAAATAGACAATGGGATTTCCAAAGGAAAGTAGTGCTAGGCATGAAGCAGATCTGGATACGAAAAGGAGAGCAGCCATCACCCTTGGCCCCACAAACCCCATCCAAGCAAGTCAACCAGGCCAGAAGACGAAGGAAGAGGATCGGACAAGCTCAACCACAAGATCTCCGACAAATTTGGATACCTAAGAAATTAGTTGCAGCTCAACAAGGGTGATTACACATGTGGGTACCCAGGAAGCTCTTACGTCTGTAACAACCTATGCTCTCCCATACGCGAAAAGTCTCAACAAAGAAGCCAAGGCGAGGCAAAGGTCAGAACCAAACACCAAGAACAATAGTAGACCAAGTAACCTCTTCAACGCGAGTCAAGCGACCAGCCACAAAGGTATGGGTATGGAAGCCAAAAGCACCGGTAGGCCTCACAGAACCAAAGAGCCAACCACGAAGGATCAAACCCTCAAGAAACCATCCAAACATGAAGCACCCAAAGGAGATTGCTACACAGTCGAAGACCGTTCTCAAATGGATCCGTATAAGGAGGAATGATCAGCTGCCATCTCGAGATACAATGGATACCTCCAACAAAGATGGCGTCAACATTTGCAAATGACATTAAGCCTCGACGAGCGACAACCATGTGCTCTCGGCACAACCCTGTCTTTTGCACCATTCAGGCCATGCATTTCCAAAGTATGCATTAACATAGGGCCACATTACATGGCCGTGCATAGACACAACTGTTAAAAATAAAGAAGTAAGCTCGTATATATTTTTGCAAAAAGGATTTTCTTCAAGTAGAAGGAAAATACAAAAATGAAAAATAGAAGCATTTACTTCAGCAAGTAGTGGAGGCCAAAAGAGAATCATTCAAAAGAGAATCATTCAAAAGAGAATCAAATCCAAAATCTGAATTGTAAGAGGAGTGGCTGTCCAAAGTAGTGGAGAAATGATGGAGAAGAGCTCTCAAACTCATCATGAGAGTTTTTGGTCACTTGGCTATAAAAGAAGCAAGGGAGGACACTCAAGGAGAGAGCAAGAAGGCGTGGAAGCCCCCTTGTATCTACTTCATTTGGTTTGAGTCATTTCGTTTAGTTCACTCTCATAGCTGTGTCCAGCCGCACACCCATTTTTGGGTAGTCTACTTGTGAGAGTCATATCTCTCAACATATGTATCCAAATTTAGTGTTTAAACATTCGTTGGAAAGCTTATCTTGAGTATTTCCTCTTTCTAGAACAGTTTTATGAAATTCTTTATGCTCTCTGAGTTATTCAGGTTTTAGTGAAGTCTAGTTTTCAGCCTAACTGAGTGGACAGTTGGTACCAGTTTTCATTTGAAGGTTCTGCTGTTGGCAAGAGTCTTCATCCTGAGAAGGTCTTCTACACTTTCCGCTGCGATTAGGAGAGGAATTCTCCAACATTTGGTGTCAGAGCCTTGGAGTTTGAAGAGGCAAAGCATTGGAACTAAACTGAAGCAAAGGGAAAGCTACAAATCAAGGGGGAGCTTCGTGAATTCAAGAGAGAGCGCCACAACATACTTGAGGTAAACTTCAATCTTGGAAGTTTTCAATGGCTGATTTAGGACAACAAGTTGAGAAGTTAGACAAAGACAATTTTCAGTCTTGGAGGTATAGAATGATAAATTACCTTAAAGGTAAAGGTTTATGGGGTTTAGTTAGTGGAGATGATCCACAACCGGTAGACCTTGAAGATCCCAACATTACTCCGGCACAAAGGAGACAATTTGCTGATTGGGAAGAGAGGAATCGAAGGGTGATGTTCCTCATCTCACAAGTTATTTCTAACACTATGATTGGTCATGTGCAAAGCTTAGAAACAGCCAAAGAAGTTTGGGAAGCATGGGAGAAGGTGTATGCTACCTCAACAAGGTCTCAGAGGATGCAACTCAAGAATGAGCTCAACAACATGAAGAAAAGCTCAAACCAAAGCATTAGTGAGTATACATTGAGGATTAAGGAGCTTCGAGATCAACTAGCATCAGTTGGATGCAAGATAGAAGAGGAAGACATCGTCCAAACAGCCCTCAATGGCTTGAGGAGTGAAGAAAAGTGGAAGCCCCTCATCACAAACATCCTTTATAGAGATCCTCTACCAACATTCGACGAAATTATACCAAATCTTGTGGCTGAAGAGGTTGCTCAACAAGGAGAAGGCAACAAAGGTAAGCACAGCCATAGTCAAATGTTATATGCAGGAAGAGGTAGAGGAAGGAACTCAAGAGGAGGCTCGAGAGGAAGAGGAAGAAGCTACAACAATACAAATTTCAGCCAACACAACTCGGACGACAACAAGGACAACTCAAATGACAACACACATGGAAGAGGTCGAGAAAGAAATAGAGGAAGAGGTCGAGGTTCATACAATCCTCATAAAGGTATAACATGTTATCATTGTGGTAAACTAGGACATTATGCAAATGATTGTTGGCAAAAGAATGGAAGGTTGAATGGAGGCAACCAAAGGAGCCAAAATAACTATGCGAGTACATCAAGTGAAGGAGACAAGCAAACCATGCTTGCCATGAAGCATGACTACAACAACTCGAGAAGTGATGACCAAAAATGGTTCATAGATTCAGGTTGCAGCAACCATATGACATGCCAAGGAGATTTGTTCACAAAGCTACAAGCTCCAAGTGGAAAAGGATGTGTAGAGACCGGCGATGAAACTCAACACGCAATTGAGCATGTTGGAGATATCAAGCTTGGAGACAAGAAGGTATTGGCTGATGTTCTTCATGTTCCTACTATTGCAAAGAATTTGATTTCAGTAGGACAAATGGTAGAGAAAGGATATCATGTTATCTTCAATGAAAAAGGCTGCTTTATAAAGAATCCAAAAGAAGGATTCAAGGTCATTGCTCAAGGAAGGAAAGAAGGAAGGATGTTCACTTTGGACATTCAACAACCGCATGGAAAGGTGATGTATATTCAGTTTGGAAACAAGAGGATAGCTGAAATCGATTTGTGGCACAAAAGGTTTGGACATATCAACATTCCCAAGCTCAAGGACATGAGCAACCATGAAGTGGTAAGAGGTCTTCCAAGATTCAATGATGCCGGACTACATGAGTTTTGTGAAGCATGCCAACTAGGAAAGCAAACTCGACAACCATTCAAGAAAAGCAACTATGTGGCAAGGAATGTCCTCGACTTGATACACACGGATGTATGGGGACCATCACAACAACCATCAGTGGCTGGTAATAGATATTTTGTCACTTTTATTGATGATCATTCAAGGAAAGTATGGATGTTTTGCATAAAACAAAAATCAGATGTGTTCTCCATGTTCAAGAAATTTAAAGCACACGTAGAAAAGGAAACAGGACGCTACATAAAGACCTTGAGGTCCGATGGAGGAGGAGAATATTTCTCCAAAGAATTTTCACACTTTCTTTATGAAAATGGAATCAAGAGACAATTTACATGTAGGTACACACCTCAACAAAATGGAATAGCTGAAAGGAAAAATCGACATATCACAGAAGTTGCAAGATGCATGCTCAACGAGATGAAGATGCCACTAAACTATTGGGCTGAAGCAACTAGTACGGCCGTTTATTTGATGAACAAGTGCACAACGGCTGGAGTGCATAATCTAACTCCCGAGGAGGTTTATTCCGGTAAGGAGCCTGACCTTACACATCTCAAAGTTTTTGGATGTGTGTGTTATGTTCACATCCCTCAAGAACTAAGGACAAAGATGGAGGCAAAGTCCGAAAAATGTATTTTTATTGGATATTCATCGGAGCAAAAGGGATATAGGTGCTACAATCCGGTCACAAAGGAGCTACGAGTCTCACGAGATGTGGTATTTGATGAGCTAAGACCATGGTTTGGAGACAAAGGGAAAGAGAAGACTCTTGAAGAAGATTGCGAAGATGATGAAGGTGCTGTCCAAGAAGAATTTCAGCAAACAAGCACTCAAATGTCAGGTCCAGAAGCTTCTACATCACTTGGAGAAAGCTCAACATGGAAGGGGAGGCTAAGGAGTCATTCCTCATCACCAACATCAGCTTATGAAAGATCTAAAGCCGAAAGTGCTGCCCAAAATAGTGGTTCAAATACAAGTGAAGAAGAGTATGAAGAGGTGATCACACCGAAGGTAAAGTTGAGCCGATTGAAGAAGCAATGTTCAAAAGGAAATGAAAGGAGGTCTTCAAGAGCAAGGTATCCAATTGAAAAGCTGAGCTATGATAGTTTTATTGCAAAACATTTTGCATATATGACACAGGTGGTCAAAGATAAAGAACCGGATGCATATGAACAAGCATGTACACAAAAAGAATGGCAAGAAGCTATGCAAGAAGAGATGAAAGCTCTAAAGGACAATCACACATGGGAGCTAGTTCCAAAGGCTGAAGGTATGAAGATTGTTCCAAATAAATGGGTGTTTAAAATAAAGAGAAATGCTGACGGCTCTCTAGCAAGGCATAAAGCTAGACTAGTAGCAAAAGGATTCAAGCAAACTCACGGCATCGATTATGAAGAGACTTTCAGCCCGGTTGCAAAGATGGGAACAATTAGAACCTTGATTGGAGTGAGTGCAGCAAGGAGATGGCCATTGTACCAACTCGACATAAAAAATGCTTTTCTCAATGGTGAACTTCAAGAAGAGGTATACATGAGTCAACCGATTGGATTTGAAGACAAAAAGCATCCAAATTTTGTTTGTAGATTGAAGAAAGCTTTGTATGGGCTGAAGCAAGCACCACGTGCTTGGAATCAAAGATTGGTCGAGTACCTCACAAGGTGTGGGTATAGTCCAAGTAATGCAGATCCCTCTCTCTACATGAAGAAAGAAGAAGGCAAGCAGGTATATATTTGCATATACGTTGATGATCTCATCATAACAGGAAGTAATGTTACAGGAATACAAGAGATCAAAAGGAAACTCGGTAAGGAGTTTAAAATTTCAGAGCTTGGTGAGCTGAAATACTTTTTAGGCATTGAGATAGTCTATGAGAAAGATGGCATTTACTTAATGCAAAGAAAGTACCTATTGGATGTTCTTTTCAGATTTGGAATGAGTGAATGCAAACCACTCACTCAACCTATGGACACAAATGTGAAGCTATGCTCAAATGATGGAGAGAAGTTACATGATGTAACTACATACAGGAGTATTATAGGTTCATTGATCTATGCTACGATCACAAGACTAGATTTGTGTTATATTGTTGGAGTTCTTTCTCAATTTATGCAAGCTCCAACAAGTGAACATTTAAATTCAGCCAAACGAGTGCTAAGATATGTGAAGCACACTGTCAATCATGCATTGTTTTATAGATATGATGAAGAATTGCAGGTAAAGGGCTTCAGTGATGCTGATTGGGCTGGTTCCAAGGAGGATAGAAGATCCACTTCAGGTTATGTGTTCATGATAGGTAGCAAACCTATCACATGGAGCTCAAAGAAGCAACCTACTGTTGCACTATCATCTACAGAAGCTGAATATAGAGGTTTAGCCTTTGCAACTTGTGAAGCTATGTGGATTAAGAAGCTCTTGGTTGATCTTTATGTGCGGGTGGAGACCATTCCAATTTATGGTGACAACATGTCAAGCATTCACTTGACAAACAATCCAATGTTTCATGCACGAAGCAAGCACATAGAAGTGCATTATCATTATGTTCGAGAAAAAGTTTTGAGCAAGGATGTGGATATAAAGTTCATTGGAACTAATGACCAGGTTGCAGACATGCTTACAAAGTCCCTCGATGCTTCTAAGCTCAAGAGGTTCAAGGACGGCATCAACTTACAAGATATGGTTGAAGGTGCAAGCTCACATGTGAGCTTGAGGGGGAGTGTTAAAAATAAAGAAGTAACCTCGTATATATTTTTGCAAAAAGGATTTTCTTCAAGTAGAAGGAAAATACAAAAATGAAAAATAGAAGCATTTACTTCAGCAAGTAGTGGAGGCCAAAAGAGAATCATTCAAAAGAGAATCAAATCCAAAATCTGAATTGTAAGAGGAGTGGCTGTCCAAAGTAGTGGAGAAATGATGGAGAAGAGCTCTCAACTCATCATGAGATTTTTTGGTCACTTGGCTATAAAAGAAGCAAGGGAGGACACTCAAGGAGAGAGCAAGAAGGCGTGGAAGCCCCCTTGTATCTACTTCATTTGGTTTGAGTCATTTCGTTCAGTTCACTCTCATAGCTGTGTCCAGCCGCACACCCATTTTTGGGTAGTCTACTTGTGAGAGTCATATCTCTCAACATATGTATCCAAATTTAGTGTTTAAACATTCGTTGGAAAGCTTATCTTGAGTACTTCCTCTGTCTAGAACAGTTTTATGAAATTCTTTATGCTCTCTGAGTTATTCAGGTTTTAGTGAAGTCCAGTTTTCAGCCTAACTGAGTGGACAGTTGGTACCAGTTTTCATTTGAAGGTTCTGCTGTTGGCAAGAGTCTTCATCCTGAGAAGGTCTTCTACACTTTCTGCTGCGATTAGGAGAGGAATTCTCCAACAACAACTAAGAGTCCCATGCACAATAGCACATTGACATATGTCAATATTTGTCTGATACTAACATCTCTCTTCTTGTGTGTGACATTGTTCCAAAAAAAAAAAAAAAAGAGAGAGTCAAAACTTGTTCCCAGGTTTTGCTCATGGAACATGAATGAGACATGCTTAGTTGAAGATGGAACTATTGATTACTCGGCATTTATCAGTTTGGATAGAAGTGTGTCTCAGCTAGCATGTGTGAAGAACTTGAAGGTCCGCAACTTGAGTGATGCTTAACTACTGCATGTACTATAATCTACAGGGAGATATCTGCAAGAGGTAGTTTGGTATCCTGAGAATTCTTGTCCATATACCGGGTGAGAAGACTTCTGCTTATGGTGAGCTAAAGAAAATGTGTGACACTAAGCTTGGTGTAGTTACCCAATATTGTTTGCCAAGGAATATAAAGAAATTCAATTCTCAGTATTTGGCAAATGTTGCTTGAAAAAAGGAGACAGGACCAGGCGCTCAAAAAAATTCATCGGTGGACCATCAAGACAGACATTCATCGACAAGGTTCCATCACAAATACCGGGTGTACAACACAAAGAGATGAACATCGGTCGAACCTTCACAATGGTAAGTATCTTTACTTTGGCAACACCATCACCATGATAGATTAGGAAACCTCTTCGTCGGCATACCCTTGAGCACTTAGCTCAAGACCCCCAATTTTTGCACCATACTTCTTCCGATGCATTTTCCAAGTAAGCATGCATAGGGCTACATTACAAGGCCGTGCACAAGGCACATATTTTCCTCAACCCATGCACGAACACACTTACTCATCATCCATTAGGGGTTATGAGTACTTGGCATGACTACTATGAACATCATCCTTGGACGATCTGAGGTCATCAATGGAGACTCACAACAACACAGTCATGTTGGAATCCAAGGCTGAAGCACATAACAAGGGACTACAACTTGCAAAGGCTCGCAGTGACAAATGAAGAACCGGAGAACCAACCTTGCCACTCTGGTTCATCTGCATGGACACTCCCTCTCAAAGCAACCTAGAATAACCATTACAACAAGGGTCTGTCAGGGACGACAGACTCAAGAGGGGGGAGAGTGTTGGATCTCAAGGTCAAGCATAAAACATGGAAGCACATCAAAGAAGTGGACATAGAAGAAGAGAGAGCAAGTAGGGAGCTCCAAGAAGTGTATGTCAAATTTTCAGAAGAATCCCCTACAAAAATAGTGATTTTCATGACTAAAAACCATTGTAAATACCATTATCTATTTTTATAACTCCATTTTGTTCAAGCCGAGGAGTCCTCAAGCTTGAGGAGTATTATAAGTACCATCGTACCAATTTTCATAATTTTTAGACTTCGTTTGAGCCCTCAAATAAGCCCTGGAACCTAATTTTTAACTAGGCCGAACAATAGGTCTGGACAGGGCCAAAACTACTCAAAAAACTATAAAAAGAGCTAGAGAGCTCATTTTTGAGGTTAGCTTGTTAGAGAATAGAGCTTTTGTAAGAGAACTCTTTGGCAATTGAAGCTTTCCATTGTTCCTCTCTTTGATCTTACCTTGTGCGCGTGTGTGTGTATGTGTGTGCATGTTTGTGTGCTTTCACTCACGCACTTGTGCCTTCACTTGCTCGTGGTCTTCATACCGGTCCTCATGTCTCCGCGGATTGACAAGTAAAGGAGGTGGTGCTTACGCTTGAGCTACACAGGGTGTAGCAATCACCTGAGTGGCAACATAGCTTTGATGAATGATTTGGAGAATAAGGTAACTAATCATGTAGTTCAAACATGTGATAATACAAAGCATAAGGTGAAGTCAATTGGATCAGTGAAAGCTAAGGATGGAAGTACTCTTGTGAGTAAGGTTTTGTATGTTCCTACAATTCCAAAGCATCTGATAAGTGTAGGGCAAATTGTTGAAAAAGGTTATGAAGTAAGGTTTACTAATGATGGAGTTTTGTTGGAAGACCCTAGCAATGGGTATAAACAAATTGTTTCAGAGAAGAAAGAAGGATGATTGTTCACACTAAAGATTCAAGGCAATGTTGGTCATGCCTTGTTCACTTACGGAGGACATAAGATCTCTGAGTTAGATCTTTGGCATAAAAGGCTTGGACATTTCAATGAAAGAGGTATTAAGGATATGGTTAACAATGGTTTAGCGTTTGGATTACCTAATGTTGCAGGTCAACATATGACATGCAGATGTGAGACATGTCAAAGTTCGAACTTTTGGTAATCTGGCACTAGTCCTCCAAAATTGGTTAAGGTTTTGAGTTATTCTTGATATAGAGGTGCTCTAACATCAAGAATAGCTTATTCTTTTGGAGATTAGCACTCTCCATTAAGAGAAGTGACCCAGGACCAAGAAGATATGAGAGGATGCAAAATTGAGTGCAACGATTGACGTATGACAGTTATATGGCTTGTCATTGTGCCTACATGGCAAAGCTAATACAAGATGTTGAACCCTCTTGTTTTGAAGATGCGATTGGAAATGCAGATTGGGAAAAATCTATGGATGAAGAGATGGTTGCGCTTTATGGAAATGATACATGGAAGCTGGTTCCATTGCTGAAAGGGAAGAAACCCATAGGCTCTACGTGGGTTTACAAGGTAAAGCACAACGTTGATGGTAGCATAAGAAGGTACAAAGCACGATTGGTAGAAAAAAGGATATGCACAGACATCTGGCATTGATTATGAGGAAACATTCAGCCCTGTAGCTAAAATGTCTACTGTCAGAACACTTGTTGCATTAGCTACAACAAAAGGATGGACTTTGCATCAAATGGATGTGAAGAATGCTTTCTTACATGGTGAGTTACAAGAAGAAGTATACATGGACCAACCACAAGGATATGAAAATTCAAGGCATCCAGAATATGTTTGCAGGTTGCAAAAGGCTTTGTATGGGCGAAAGCAAGCTCCTCGGGCATGGCATGCAAGGATTCTTGATTACTTAACCACCATTGGGTTTTCTATGTGTGATGTAGATCATTCACTTTATGCAAGGAAGGGTGATGATGACATCACAATTGTGGCTATTTATGTTGATGACTTGATTGTAGGTGGTGATAATGAAGAAAGCATTAAAGAGGTAAAGCAAATTCTTATGTAGGAATTTGACATGAAAGATCTTGGTGTGCTACACTATTTCTTGGGCATTGAGTTTATACATACAGAAATAGGTATATGGATGTCACAAAGGCAATACGCCTTGAATATGCTGCAAAAGTATGGTATGGCTGATTGTAAGCCAATTTCTATGCCATTAGATCAAAATTTGAAGTTAGATACTACATCAGGAAAAGCATTGGAAAATGCTACTATGTACAGGAAAATTGTGGGAAGTTTGATATATCCCACAATTATGAGGCCTGATCTTAGCTACACTGTGGGACTTGAAAGTCAATTTATGGAGGTTCCTAGGAAGCCACATTTAAATGCTCTGAGGTTCACTCTACCTTATATGAGTGCTAATTTGGATTATGCATTGTTTTATGAAATAGGTGTAGATTTGCAGGTTCATGGATACACCGATGTAGATTGGGCTAGTGGCATTCTAGATAGAAGATCTACTAGTGGCTTTCTATTCTCACTTGGGAGTGCAGCTATTACATGGAACAGCAAGAAGCAACCCACTGTTGCTTTGTCGAGTATAGAGATTGAGTATAGAGGTGCTGTAATGGCAACATGTGAGGCATCATGGCTGGAGATGCTATTTGCAGATTTAACTGTGGAAGTGCAAAAGCCTATCACTATCTATTCTGATAATCTTAGTAGTATACAGTTAGCATAGAACCCTATTTTTCATGCTAGAACAAAGCATATCGAGGTACATTATCACTTGATCAGAGAGAAGGTATTAGCAGGTGATATTGACCTTGTTTATGTGAGAACAAATGAGCATGTTGCTGATATTTTCACTAAACCACTTGGAGCAGAGAAGCTGAAGAAGTTTCGGAAGATGCTTGGATTAGCGGACATGACATTGAACTTGAGGGGGATTGTTGAGATATCAAGCTCAACATGTGATGATCTAGGATGAAACCTATCAGTTTTTCATTTCTCTGACATGTATAGTGGTCACACCGGTATATGTAAGGGATACTTCATTGAGCTTTATTAGATTTATCTACCGAGAGTGATGGCACATTTGTTCCTTGCTAGCTCACTCATTCGCAGACATTAGGTTTTTCCTTATGTACTGATCTTTATATATTGCACTTGTTGTATTCTTGTTTTTAGGTCATTCTTGTAGATTCCTTTTTATGTAATAGAAGAGAAGAAGAAGATCATTCTTCCTTGCCTCAATCTGAGTGTGTGATTCTCTTTGATTATGAGAGTGTGTGTGTGAGCTATTTTCCTTATCTCCTTCCTCGTGACACTTGATTCATCACAATAACATCTTCAAGCATCTGATTAAGGAAGTTTTCCACCACTTACTTTCTTTGCTTGTGAAGACATACATGCAATTCAAAGAAATTGGAAGACAAAGTTAGGCGGAAGAGACCAAATATGACAAAAATGTGAGAAACGATCAATCAATGCAGTTCCTATTTTGGCGCTATCTCCTACTATGGATCACAAGGATATGGAGAACAAGTTTTATAGTTTACTTGATACAAGACATTGTGCTTTAGCTTTCCTGGGCCTCTCTCCCTCACAATGAGTTGTGAAGGTTCTAGAAATCCATGAGGAGCAGCGCAATGACCTACTTATACATCCCTATGTGATGGTCAATGATTATTAAGCACGATATCAGCTCTTAGTGCCTCGACCTTCCAACCTAGGGAAAAAATGATGGAGAGAGGAGACATGCAAACATCATCATTAGGTGAATTTTTTTCCATCTTATGGGTCGAATTCCTCATTAGAGATATTTGACATAAAAAACAAAGATAGAAAAAAAATCCTATCCCTATAATTTAGGCATCCTCTTTCTCAGATAACCCTTGGGCATATCGCTCAAGACCCACATCTTTCCCACATTTTTCAAATACGTGCACCTAAAGTTGCATTCGTATGACCATCATATAAGACCATGCACTAGACACCACTGCTTGATACCTGTGCATTGCACTAATTAGTCCCCCTATGAATACTTCCATAGTCCATTTCTTAAAATTTTTGTTCTATTTTTAAGCCGTGGAAGTAGATTTTCTTTCTTTTTATTCTTCAAAACATGCACTACCTCCAATTCTTACCTAATTTATATTAATCTTTTCCATCCATCCTTTTCCTTTTGAGGGGTCACAAATCACACATACACACCCTCTTTTAGAAATCTTTTATTTTCTTCTAGCACATTAGATTTTTTTTTTATTGTACATGTTAAAAAATCTAAAAAATACTCTCAAAAAAGTTACAATCTACAGAGGTATTGTAGGTGCCAATTATTCACTATAACACTAACATCAAGCATCTATGCATTGAAGCCCATGTTCATCTTGAACACCATAAACGTGTCTGTCATGGATGATAGAGAGCAGGGAGGGGGGAGTGTTGGACTAGAAAGCTCAGAATCTAGCCTAAAAAATGTTGGTGAAAGCTCCAAAAAAAGGAAAAGATTGTGGTAAAAGATAAGTGCAAGCATGGAAGTAAAAGATGATGAGGTCTACCAAATTTTCCCATTCTAAATCCCTCCTCAAAATAGGCATTTTCTCATTTTTTTACCCAAAATGCCTAATTTTGGCATAAAATCCTATTCTCATAGTAGTCGATCCCACCATGTAAAATATGAGTAGTACTTGAACTTCATGGCCAATGAATAAAATAGCCACACCAAATTTCATATTTTTCTAAGACCATTTCAACCTCCGAATACCCTTCGAAAACTAAATTTAAAGGTAAATTGGAGACTATAATCAAAACTCTTAAAAATTTTACAAAAGAGAAAGGGCTCTCATTTGTTGGGATTACTTATTTGCAGTGAGCTAGCTTAGAGAGCGAACAACTCTTTTGAGCCTTTTTACTTACAATTTTGCAATAGGGAGAGCTTCTTGGAGCATCATTCCTCTGGCCTACTTGTGAATGTGTGTGTGCATGTACGTATCTATGTGTGTACTTGCCTTGGTCTTGTTGTAGGTGCTTGCACTTCCATGTCATTACATGCAAATCTTCATACCAACTAATCGACGCTCTATGGATATGACATTCTCTTTATTGTGTTGTGCTTGTGGACTATGATGACACAATCATCTACACCTCCTTTCATAAGTGTTGAAGGGTGGTTTGTCAAGTGTGGTTATGAATTGATAATGTCATGGATGATGTGATAAAATCAAACTTAAGCCTTTGGATGTCAAAACAAGACAATTAGATAGTGATTCTTGGGGTTTTTGCATGCTCTAGATGCGATGATGATACGACCTAATCATGAGATATGATTAAACCATATGAAATCTAGGTCTAAATCAAGGTATATCCATGTTTCCATGGCATTTTCCCCTCATATGAAATCGATGTCCAAATCAACATATACCCATGTCTCCATGATAGCCTTTCCTTGGTAGCAAGCTCCTCTAATCCCAACATTAGATCCTCAAAGATCCTCCCTATTGACATGTCAAGACAAGCCATATTAACAAACAATAGAAGTGTGCACAACAGACTTACCTCCCAATCGTAGAGCCAACTGAGCTTATCCTCAAGCGCTGGAGCATGTAGCCAAGCATACAACCACCTAAAAGGGGTTGATGTCCCATACCAATAGCCCTCCAGTGGTATAGGTGATGAGCATTTGCCAAAGGGCTAAGAGTCCAAGTGTCTCATGCAAGGAAGGTCTCATAAATGCGCACATGGGTTCGATTTGTATACTAAAATGAGGAGGTGATCAATATATGGCCAAATACTCAACTACATGTGCCTATCTAGATGTCTTTTTGTTTTGGGGATGTAATACTGAAGGAGACATGAGCCATGTTCGACCTTTGTCAAGTAAAGGATGCTAGATCATGTGTGAAATGGTTGGTAATTACATGGCGTGGAGCTATGGGGGATGATGTCCCCGATGGAGAAAGAGAGGTATGCATGGTCGACTTTGATGAGTTTGGGTGGAACAAAGAAGGAGGATGAGGTGTGTGCTCTCTCTGGGTTGCACAATATATTCAACTCTATTCCCCCCATAATCCCATGTTTTCTAGAGCTCAAGTCCCTGAGATTAGCCATTAAGCCATCCCATTGTAAATAGTGGGATGGTGCTAAAAACCAAGTTGAAGTAGATACCGTCCATAAGTTGTAACTGACACCTATTCTACTGTAGCTCTCAAAGTGGCCTCCTCACGAAAAGTGTGCAATGCCTTTAAATCTTCGTGGTTATATGCCTCACATTGCTCATTATGGGTAGTGGCATTGAAGTCACCCATAAGGAAAACTTCATCAAGTGTGGGACACTCCTCCCCTCTGAGAGGCAAGCACCCCTTTGAGAGGCAAGCATAGGTTGAGGCATGTACCAATGACATCTCTTGCTAAGTAGAGGCAAATTTGGATCTTTGAAGGAGATAGTGTAGGAAAATGTATATTAACCTAACCTATAAGAGCTCGACGTAGATCCACATTTAGTGATCCTGTAGGTCTCATGCAATAATATAGTCTTTCGTAAAATCCCTCTCTTAAGAGTATGGTCACTCCTAATCCTTGTGACATTTGCAAGTGTATGCAACTTGATGTAGAGAGATTCACATTGAAATCCATGTATCCCAATAATCCTCTATCTTGGCTCTCATGTGTCTCTCTGAATAATCCTCTATCTTGGCTCTCATGTGTCTCTACGAGTAAAATAATTTTTCAACCTCTCATCACCTCCTGAATTCTCTTTGGGTGTGTCCATATATCTCCATTGGAGTTCCAGACAATAATGTGAACTTTTTCGTGTATCCCACATGCGAGGAGTCCCTATGCAATGGTTTTTCTATTGATAACAATGACTATCATCTTCGTAGATCACTTTCCTCCCTTGCATGCTTGTTGGACTCTAAGCATGCATGCATAATAGTGACGTTGTTGCATCTTCATGAGGCCACCATCAAACTAGGAGGGTCTTTCAACACTCTCAAGGTGACCATCTTTTGAAGGATTCAAGCATCTCCGAAAGTAAATTCGAGGATGAGGACTCTTTGCTTTGATTGGAGGATGAGGAATCTTTGCTTTATATCTTTGCCAACTCTTCAAGCTTCCAAGAAAGAGATCTCTTCCTTGTAACCAATTTCTTACATAGGGCTTTTCCATCACTTAAGATGTGGATCCCTCTTCTTCTTTGATGTTGGTCACTCTCCCATTTAGGTGACAAGCTTGTTGCATCTTCTCCTACATGGTTGTGTGTACGAGGGATGGAATGAAATTCCATTGTTCTGGGCTTCTTCTCTTGGTTCTTGCTTAATTTTCTTTTTTCTCACTTACCCATCCTTCTTTGGTTGCCTCAAGCTTGTCTCCCATGCTTTTGCCGTGAGGGCTTTGGTGATCTCGTATTGAGGGCTCCCTTAGCTTTGTGATTAATTTCTCCATGAGAGTGACGAATGCGAGGTATGAAAGAGTTCTAGATGTGTCTTCATCTCTTCCTTCTCTTTCTATTTCTCTTTCTCCGTTTCCCTCTCCCTCCTCTCTCCTCTCTAATGAGAGAATTTGTATGTCCATTTTTTCCTTCTCGTCATTCCACGGCTTGATGAAATTGGTTCTCTTTCGTCCATGGATCTCTCTCCACCTACCACTCTTTCCTTCTCCAATTGTGCAAGCCTCTTGTTCCGCGCGCACGAAGGTTTTCTATAATATCGGTGCCAGTGTCTTGCTGGTAGTTTGAATACATGGTTGCCTGTCTATGCATCTTTGTGATGCGGATGTACGTTCACGTGCAGATTACACACAGGTGTATGCAAGTTAAGGGTTTCGGGCAGCACGCAGGTATAGCATCGCGCAGGTACAACGAAATCAGGTCTTTGCATCATACATGTATCGTTAGGGTTTCACATGCAGGAACAGCGTGCAGGTTAGAGTAGGGTTTCGTCTGCAGTAAGGGTGTCAGGCAAGGAGCATTCGCCTGCAGGTACAACGAACTGTACAGGCAGAGGCAGGTACAGACGATTAGGATTTCGCGCGCAGGTACAGACGATTAGGGGTAAAGATTTTTCGCATGCAGGTACAGACTATTAGGGCTTAGGGTTTGCGAGCAGGTACAGACTAGGGAGGAGTGTAGGTACAGATGGTGTGTGTGTGTGTGTGAGAGAGAGAGAGAGAGAGAGAGAGAGAGAGAGAGAGAGAGAGAGAGAGAGAGAGAGAGAGAGAGAGAGAGAGAGAGAGAGAGAGAGTCCACCATGCTTGACATGACGGAGGCTTTCACCATTCCAAATTTGAATATATACGGGGTCCTACGCAGCACCATAACCACATCGAAATTCATATCGGTAGCTGAGGGTTTTGAAACCCTTGGCTTTCATTGTAAGACCTTTAAAAATCGCGAAGCTCAGTTAGAAGCTGGACATGGTATATACATGAAACTTGCATCATGACTTTACATCCCTCTTGGTTACATATATTTTGTTATCTCTGCAACAAAAGGCAGCAGTGATTTCTTCCTTATACTGGCGCTCATAAAAGCGGCACCGATCTTAAGGCAGAAGTGGACCAAATCATGGTCTTACATTTTATAGTACATTGAAATCAGATGTAAATAGGAAAGAAAAGGACCCATAAGCCTTCATTATTATTCTAATTAATCAACAACAATTGGCAAAGGCACTATTGGTTGTATGCAGATTTGATTCATGCCATGATTCTGTGTCGAGCATACTCCAATACCTTCAATCAATGGGATATACAGCACTAATTGACTTCATACGCCGCTTGAAAGTCCTGCTTTGTCGCGTTTGAGTATTTGTCACGATTAGTGTCCAAAGCTCTCCAAAGCTTGGCATCATGAAAGTCTTTCACGACAATGGTAGCACCTGCTTGGTTTAAAGTTTGCTCTGCATTTCTTGTCGCAACTCCTACAGTTGAGATCCCGGCAGACACTGCCGCTCTGATGCCAGTAGGAGAGTCCTGTTGATGATAAACAGGAAGAGGATAGATTATGTAGCAAATTACAATGTATGAAGATACAATTTACAAGTAGAATACACTGCTAAAACTAAGCAACGAACAAGAGTTTTGGTGTTCCTAACGCAGCTTTTAGTCGTATAATAAGACTTCCCACTTACCTCCAGCACAAATGCTTGATGAGGTTCAATGCCAAAGTGTTTCAAAGCCCTTTGATAAGGATCTGGAAATGGTTTTGGTCGCTCACACTCATCACCTATGATTATCTCGTCAAAGAAGTCCGAAAGACCAATCAAAGATATCATTAACTCTGCATTGGCACGAGGAGAATTTGTGACAGCTGCACGCCTGAGCCCTTGCTTTTTCACCCAATTGCAGAGAGCATATAAGCCATTCACAGGCTTCAGCAGCTGTGGAAGAATGCTGAATTGAAAAGACAATGTTCAATCCCTAGGTCAGTTCGTGAGTTTTGCTCAGAGAATTCTACATAGGAGGTATGCATAGAAGAGGACTGGATGACTACCTGAAGAATCGTACTTCTTTGTCAGCAATAAATTTGTCACGCCTCTCTTGTTCCCAGTCAGGAAAAAGTGTAAGACCGATATGATAATTAGTCTTGCCTGATATGTTCTTCATGAAAAACTCTTCAGTTATGGGAACTCCCCCTTGAAAGCCCATCTGCAACACATCATTCATTCGATTAGATCAGACTAATCAGTCCCAGAAAACTGCAAACGTGTGCACACAGACCCCCTTTATGCGTGCACAACTACCTCAAACAATGCAAAGAGTAGTATGAAAAATAAAAAATTTCGGCATCACTACATGAGACACACTGCATCATTACTTGCTATTGGAATCACCTACGTTACGGCTAACTGTTTCATTTGTGTTTAAGCCATGTTGCAATATCCAAAATTTAAGACTCTCAGAGAGGTGATAATGGAGTTAAATCTACATATGAGATAAAACCTTCACAGAAAGGTAAAAAAATCAGTATCAGTCTCAATTGATCCAACTATCTTGTAAGTTAGTTAGTTACTGCTCGCGTTCAGAGTCCAGACTATGAAGTTAGATTTTTGATCCAGAAAGTACAACATAATAATTGTAACAATCATTCGGTGTGTATATCAATAAGAACTGAAAATTGCCAGGAATCTTACCTCTTGCAGCGTATCTCGAAATGATATGTAATGTAATGCATCAGAATCACATAAGGTCCCATCAACATCAAATAGTACGGCTTTCAGATCACGTACTTCTGGAAAAGGATTCTTCCTGGGAGCTTCCTTGCAATTAAAGCTTGCAAAGCTGCAAAACAAGAAATCTCAGGGTTTTCATATTTTATGTCCCAGTTCAGAACAACAAGAAAACATTCGCACAAGTAGAACAATAAGTACGGAAAATTATTTTAAATGTTAAGGCAGTATACTACGTCTATGAAAATATGCACCTCCAAGCAGAAACTACTTTCTTATTTCTTCATAGACGAATAATATTGACCTTCATGACATGAGAATGATCTCAGTCAAAGAACTGCATGTTATCTTTTAGAAGGAAAAAGAAAAAACACAAACAGGGAAACAGAGAACAAATCTTTCAGGGCAGAAGGAACACCTTACATTTCAACACAACGCATTAGCTTGGGATGCACACATAAGAAAGTGAGATTCCATGTTGTGGTGAAAAAAATACTTAACATGAGTCAAAGTTCATCTAGAGCTGTTATAAGTGAGGAAAACCAACAAATAACACTAATGTCTCTCCATTCAACTTCAGAAGTTAAATTTTTCATTCATTCTGACTTTGACTCTCCAGAGGCATGCAGCATCATCACAATCCTTTTGTAAACACGAGTTTCGTTCGACATTCTACAATAACTTTGAAGGCTTTAACGATGACTTCATCAAAATTCAGTAACAAAAGCAATTTAGAAGATCTTTTAAGATTGATCAAGGCAGCAAAGACATAAAATCCCCCTCCATTACTGGCACTCAATCTGACCCAATCAGCAGGACCAGGAAGGGGCATGGACATTCATACATCACCTGACTCATTAAGCAACATAGAAGGCCCCCTCCGAAGAGGACTTGGGCGTGATTATCACCAATCATTGCAGAGAAGGCAAGAACCTTGATTAGCAAGGGTGACACAGATTCTTGCCTGCCTATCTATGCGACATAGGTGATTCCTATCACGGACTCACACATACATACACTCACATACAAAGATTACATACATACATACATGCACATGCATGCATGTGTTGCATGCGCATGTACCTGTGGTATGTATGTATACGTGCATCTATTCACATGCGAGTCGCATGCGCGTACCTGTGTTGCATGTGCATACGTGTGTTGAGTACATGTGTTGCGTATCTGCACACATACTTGCACACATACATACAAACATTTTCTCTTGGACAAAACAATAGGGAATCTCAATAAGATCAGTCACCAGAAGCTAGCTTGAAAGTAGAATAGGTTAAGATCCCACACAGAATATCTGCATGAATATGAGTAAACGCATGCCGAATAAATTTCAAGTAATCAAGTAATGAAAGTGCAGCTTGAATATAAGTTCTATTTGCTAGAAAATTGACGCAGAGACCTACAGAAGCGAATTATCGTTTGTAATTTCGTAATGAATCGATTTGTATCCAAATCGAGTATGACAACCTATGAACCCAGTGTTCCTCACCGTATCACGACATCAAGTCGTTTATTCACCGTCTCAAACAACCGAAGAGTCAATCCTACTGCAATCAATTCAATTTGTAAGTCGCATGAAAGATTTTCAGTCATCTGAAATGATAATTCTGGATACTTAGAAGTCCGATATAAATGGCAACTTCAACACAGCGATCCCAGCATCATGGAATAATATATTCGTAAAGGATTTTCTACCACTTTCACTTTTCTAAGAACTTGAAAATAAATCAACCTCCGCCAAACCAATACATAAGATCCGGAGAGAAATATCTTGGTTGCGTCGAAAGACTTCCATGACGTGGCCAACTAACTAGGCAACAGAAAAGGTCATCAGACTCTCTACAACTCGCCAAACGTGAGGACGGAAGCTGCGAATGTTAGGAAAGAAGCTTGAAAAGAGCTTCACAATGGTCTCGTTCCTTCTTCAATATATTCCAAGGAATTCCGAATTGAGAAATCTCCCTTCTGCGCACTTTAGAACTTCCTAACTATGTTGGAACACGTTTACGTAGGAGGAAGAAGGTTATCAAAGATAAGAAACAAGTTCGCAGACAATTGTCTAAAGATCCAGCTCCGCCTTGTACAATGTAAAGAGTTTCGAATAGAGAAATTTCTATCGAGGAGCTCATAGCTGATCTCTCTCCGTTTCCCCCCCCCCCCCCCCCTCTCTCTCTCTGTGCCAAGCATAAGAGAAGCAAACCTTGGGTTTAGCGCACAGGGATTCTGCTGCTCGGGGTAAAGCGTGATAGAAACGGGGTCTTCCATCAGTTCAACCTTTGTGTCCTCGTATCCCGCTAGAACCAGCGCAGAGAAGCTCGAGCTCGTCAACGATCGATGGAGGAATCTAGAAACTTTGAAGCCATTATATAGTCGACGGCCAGATGATCGCGCCACCTTCCTGACTCAAGAAGCCAGCCTTTCTGACTACAAAAAACCTGGTTTTTCTTTTGTCCCGTTAAAGCTGTTTTATTTTTGTGGCTTGCATCCAATCAGATGAGCCGTGGCCGTTTCGTCAATTGAAATACATGATCGAGAAAGAAATACTATGCGTATCCACAGCAAAGGGGTACGTCAAGGGGGACACTTGTATGGATATTATGGTTATGGGCCTCTCCAGGTAGCCTTGATTTTTTTAGGGGGGCTGGTCTTGGCTTCATATATGAAGATTAGTTGACAACATTATCCATGTCTTTTGGTTTAAATTTTATTTTTTCAAAGGCCATTAAAAAGTGCACAAATTTTATGGCCTAAAACCACAACAACCACTGACAAAGTCAAGCATTAACATTGCGTCCAGGAGTTCAATCCTTTAATGTTAATACAAAACCATATGAGTCCGTCCGATTTAAGTGTGTGTGTGTGTGTGTGTAGGAGTGACAAAATCCTTCATTGTAGAATGTTTTTGTTATAATAAAAAACCAAGTGGAATAAGTGAGTTGAATGGGGACGGAAAAACAACCAACTCGTTGCGTCATGGATAATTTTGCACTTGTGCGAACAATGAAAAACGTATCAAGTGGCAATGGAATGTGCAGCAAACCACTATGTCTCGCGTCTCTCTCTTTCTCTCTCTCTCACACACACACACACAGACTATCCTCCCCTCGTCGCTCTCTCTCATGTACAGGCACGTACGTAGATACATAAGCAAACGTGCGTATTACATCACACATACTATCCTCCATTTGTCACCCTTCTTCAAAGGCACACACATGCATACACACACGTACTCACATACATATACAAACATGCGTATATACATACACAAACATGCGTACACACATACACACATGTGCGTACATACAAAGACAAACACATGGACATCGACACAAAATTAAGGGTTAAGTTCTTCATGAACTTGCGATCATGAAACTAGCTCCTTGGAAAAGTAGATAGACAAAGCATTAGATCTTCTAAAGCTATTTTCAGTTGCACTACAAAGTCTTGTTCTAAACAATAAGGCTCACACCCATCGAGTTGAAGCCCATAGACCAGTAAATCAACGAGTGCTTATAGCGTGGAGAGGAAACTTGAGAGTTCGAGGATAGTGATTTAGAGACACCAAAAGGACCTTATAAAACTCAATTGGGCTACATTCAAATGAACCAATTAGGTTTTTGCATCTATGAAGATGGTGTAAGAAGGTCAGATGTCCAACTTAGAAACCTTGAACACCTGTTTGGAATTGATCATCCCATGGTCAAATTTGAAGGTGGATCCTATATAGACAAACAAGGAACCATGTATATTGTGGTGAGTAGTTACCCAAAGAGAACCAATGAATTTGGAATAGTCATCCTATAAACAGAGTGAGCAGAACCATAAGAGGAGTCCCTATTGGTGTAGCTCCCAGTAATCCTCATGTAAAATTGGTATTATCATGGATCATATCCACTTCCACAACCTCAAGATAATCAAGGTATTGAGTTGTTTGTGACCAAAACCACAGAGGGGGCTTTTTGGCATTTCCTTCCACCTATTCCCTACCTCAAGGAAGAGTTATTGGTATATGAGTTCAAGGATCTTGAGACTCTAGGAAATTCTATTTATTTAGACCATAACTTAGACCGGTTGTACCAAATCACCAAAATCAATCAAACCCATACATAATTGGAAAGGAGAGAAAGTGTTCCTATTACAGAAAGAAGATGCATCCCATAGACATATAGGATCCATGGGTGTTGGACCCTCAAATCCTAAAGGATCTCATAAAGATAAGTCGAGAGACCCACTCAAAGTTAAATTTTTCCACAACCTAGGCATAGGGAGATTGAAGCAAGGGTTAAGTAAGTCAAAAAGAGAGACACAAAGAGGAAATAGATTGCAAAGATATGCTTGCAATTTCCCCTTATCAAGACCTAGAGGACACTCAAGAATATCGAGGCCTTTTGAGGTGGTGAAAGCAATGAAAAATTACTTAGATGGAAATGGAGATCCTTCTGATCATGTGGATGACTTTAAACAAGTTCTTTGGGCCAAATAGGCCAAGGAATTATTTTCTCAATTTGAAGCTTCTCGATTAACCTTGAAGGATATGAGCCTTGCTTGATTCCAACCATTAATCAGAGGAAAATACTATGAGATCATTCAATTATTAGAGACATTCAACACAAAGTTCTCTAAGAATAAAGTAAGGCACAAAATCTCATCATTGATCCATAGTTTCAAGCAAACCTCTCAAGACAACATAAGGTTGGTAAGAAGAAGATTTAAGAAATTTGTTGAGCAATGTCTTGGACTAGAGTTACCTACGGAAAAAAAGAAAATATCTCTATTCTTGGATGGATTTCTTAGTGGGAAACTTTGTTCATATGTCTAAGTAAAGGACCCAAAGAGCTTAGAGCACTTTGTCAAGATGTGTTTCAAGATAGAGGGCAACCTGGGGAAGGGGCTACAACTTTTCGAACTCTATACATGGTCTAACTACTCCATTAGCACAATTGCTTGATCTTCTTCTTTAGTGTAAGACATAGCATAATTGATAGCTTAAAAATTGGGTGGAAACTTTCAAAATAGGCAAGCCTAGTTGGTAACCACTATAAAGTGTTGCTATACTTGTGGAGCTGATCATATGGCTAATTCTTTCCTTATGGAAGTACAAGCTACGGTTGGAAAATGACCCTACTATTTTACCATCAAGAGGAAGTACACTAATCATCTAGCGTAGGATTTCCCCTATAACAAACAAACTGTTAAACAACCATATCAACAATCCTATCGATACTAGAATAAATACACTCCTACATATCAACAACAAAGACCCTACACACCTCAAAAAGACTACAAAAATGATATCTTCCACAACATAGACCTAAAGCTATCTTGGGTAAACAACCACCTAAGTCAAATATGCAATGATGGAGGATAACTAGGACAAAGCCTTAGTACCCATGTGCTTTGTAATCATTGATAATGACCAAAATGCTAAATGGAGAGAGTGTGCTCACATGTTATAGAAAATATCCTGAGTGCCCGGATGCCTACCAATATGGGGATCCCCCACCAAAATCAATATGGGAACTAGATTATGCAAATGTAATGTATACGAAACCAAACCATCGACCAAGAATCAGGCAAGTAAGGCCACATGTCCCAAGAAGCCCTTGTTATAGATGTCAATGAGATCATTTCATTTATGAATGTCCTCATCCCCCACCTCTGAGCCAATGAGATCATTTCATTCATGAATGTTTTCATCCCCCACCACTAAGACAAAGATAGAGAAGCAGACTCTAGTGAGTTGGATGAACCTAATACGAAGAAGGCTGGAACTTGGAAGGAAACTAGGGATAGAACCAAGAGAAAGTGGACCAAATTTTTTTTTGACTTAGAAGGCATTATTAAGAGAATGAAGAAGACATATTGGAACTTGCATCTCAATATCCCTCAACTTCAACCCCTCTACCTATTGATATATTTAGGTAGTGATGTGTATGAACACACTAGGACCATCAGGGAACTTTTTTCCCTCTTTAGGAGGTTTTTTTCCCTTGCTTGTATGTACGCTTATTGCCCTAACGGGCTACTTATCTTTTGTACATTCTAGTGGTAGTACATTCAGTATTGTGTTTTGTGCTCCAAGCTTCTTCTTCTTCCTTGTAATATTCGCATGCTTCCGCAGACGTCTAACTCCAATAATTGGTATCAGAGTAGGTTGCCGCTTCATCTAGGGCATCGTCGACACCTCTCTGATTGCAGTCTCCGAATTGCACAAATTTTGGTGAGCATACTCAGCGTGTTTTCGAGCTCATTTCGGCCTCTGAAATCGTGAGCTGAGCTCGTTTCAGCCTCCGAATGCACTAACGCAATGCTTGTGTAGGCTATTTTGTCTTTTTGTGTCAAAGGTATATACTAGTTTTGGTTCGCCAGTATAAGGGTCTCGAAGTCTTCTACAGGCCTAGAAGAATTCATCTGGGTAGTTCTGTTCAACTTTTTGAGATACAATGAATTTTTTGCATCAATCTATTTTTGTCATCGGCCATGGTTGAAAGCAGTGATGTATTCTGTATGTTGACTGTTGAGGATAAGTTGGATGCTACCAACTACTCGTTATGGGCTTATATGATGCGACATGTATTGGTTGCAAAAGGACTGTGTAATATTGTGCATGGTATTGAAAAATGTCCT
Source organism: Ceratopteris richardii (assembly GCA_020310875.1). Lineage (NCBI taxonomy): Eukaryota > Viridiplantae > Streptophyta > Polypodiopsida > Polypodiales > Pteridaceae > Ceratopteris > Ceratopteris richardii. The sequence goes on along the minus strand of CM035434.1, from coordinate 34,243,317 downwards.
ATCACACCTACAACTGTTACAACTAAAGGTACTGAAGCTAATGGAGAAAGTGTTGAAGATGATGATATTATGCAAATTCCTGTTCGTGCTGCGGTTTCTTCTGCACCTACTACAGAGCAGATTCATTGGGATGGCAGAGATGCTCAGACACATCCATTGATAGCTTTGTCTGTCAAAGGTGCCGTTATTCGTCACATTCACTCTTGCAGAACAACTAAGGATGCTTGGGATATACTTACCACATTGTACCAAGCTAGGAATGAGGCTCATGTTGCTTACCTCCGAAAACAATTGGAGAGTGAGCACATGAATGAAGGTGATTCTATGAACAGTTTTCTGACAAAGATCAAGAATTTGAAAGAACATCTGATTTCTACTGATGAGGTTATACCAGATAGCTCACTTATACAAACCGTTCTAAATGGTCTTCTTGATTCGTATAAGAGTTTTGCTTCTACTCTTCGATTGATGATGAAAGGCAATCCAAATGCCTTGTCATTTGAGGAGTTAGTTTCTATTCTGCTGCAGGAAGATCAGTCTAGGCAAAACAGGTCTACTATGTGTGTTGCAGATCAAGCTTTCCTGGCTAGTCAGAAGGGAAAAGGAAAACGGAGCTCTTCTACTAGTAAGTAGAAATTTGCAAATGCTGCACAGAAGGAAGATAAGGATGAGAAAAAATCAGAGAAGCAGAAATTGTTTTGCAAGTATTGTAAAGGGAATGATCATATCATAAAGAACTGTCCAAAATTGGCTGCAAAAAGGGCAAAGAAAAAGGAGGCTGGAATGGTTGTTGTAGAGGCCTCTACACTGAAAACAGATTCTACTAATCTTGTGCACGATGAAGAATGTGTGTTTACTACTATTTGCAGTTTTGACCCATCTTCTCATGAGCAGTGCATGTCTGCAGTAGACTCGGATGATTGGTACTTTGATAGTGGGGCGACCGAACATATTACCTCACAGGGCAGTTTCTTCTCTTCACTCGAGCCTGCCTCTATAGGGCATACTATTACATGCCCCAACAACTCCTCTTGTCCTATTATGGGAGTTGGTAAGATCATTTTGACTACTGCTAATGGTAGTTTTTTCACTTTTTCGGATGCTTTGTTTGTGCCAGGGATCAAGAAAAATCTGTTATCAGTTTCTGCATTAGCCAAGATTGGCTTGGTTGTGAAATTTGTTAATGATAGATGTACAATTCATGATGTGTCAAATGGCAACGTGATTATTGCTTCTGGCATTTTATGTCATGGGATGTATAATCTCATAGACTATGAAAGATCTGTAAATGATTCGACATGTGCAGTACATGACTCTCAGGCTATGTCAGATGCAAAGCTTTGTCATGTACGCTTTGGTCATCTGAATTTTGCTAGTTTGCTATGCCTATAGAAATCTAAAATGGTGTCCTCTTTACCCAAACTTGAGGCACCCAGAAAACATGTTTGCGAAGGCTGTATTTTTGGGAAAAATGCAACGTTCCTTCTTTCCAAAAGATGGTTCAGTTCGGGCTACTCAGAAATTGCAGCTTGTACATAGTGATATCTGTGGTCCTATGCAGACACCTTCTTTTGGAAATTATCTTTACTTCGTGATTTTCATCGATGATTTTTCTACGCATGCATGGGTATATCCATTGAAGGCAAAGTCCGAAGTGTTCATGTGCTTAAAACCATTTTTGGTTTTGGCTAAAAATCCGTCAGCATGTAAAATGGGCACCCTCTGTTCTGATCGAGGGGGAGCATATATGTCTTTTGATTTTAATGCATTTTTGGCTGAATGTGGGATAAAACTCCAGTGTATAGTTCCGTATACACCTCAATAGAATGGAGTTGCTGAACGAGAGAATAGGTCACTCATGGAGATGGTGAGGTGTATGGTCAAGAGTCAGGCTTTACCACATAGTTTCTAGCTTGAGGCTATCATGTGTGCAACATATGTACTTAATAGGTGTCCCACTAAAGCGTTGCAGTCTATCACTCCATATGAGGCTTGGCATGATCGCAAGTCATCTGTTGCTCATCTGCATGTTTTTGGTTGTTTGGCATATGCATTAGTGCCTGAACAACATCGTAGAAAATTGGATGATAAAGCAGTAAAATGTATTTTTGTTGGGTATAGTTCTGAAAGTAAAGGCTATCGTCTGTATCATCCACATACAAAATGCATTCTGGTTAGCCATGATGTTGTTTTTGTGGAAGATGCTATTCAACCATTGCTTTCATGGACTAAGGAGACATCTGTTAGCTCCAAAGACATGTATGATACATTGCTGCCTCTTTTTACAGGTGGACAGTCTAGTGCTAGTCCTAATGAGGCAACTTCTCAGCCTTTGCAGGTTTCATGTGAAGATGTCGATCATCTTTATGATGCAGATTTACATGATGCACTTGTTGATGAGAGAACTGATATTGAGGAGGCAAAAACTATGCCAAAATGACTCGTGCATACTTTGCGTGACAGCAAATTAGATGCACCTTTGTCATATCGTACTTGTTCAGGCTCTCATAGTGCATCTTTTGCATCAGATTGCTATGCGATGGCTGCATCTAATCTCTGTGATGAGAATGAGCCTGTTTCATTTGATGAAGCACAAATGTATGAAAATTGGATAGATGCTATGCAATCTGAATATGATGCTATAATGAAGAATTGTACTTGGTCTTCATCTGACTTGCCTCTTGGCAAGAAGGCCATTGGCACTAAGTGGGTATACAAGCTGAAGCGTAAGCCTGATGGTACAGTTGGCAGGTATAAGGCTAGGCTTGTTGCAAAGGGTTATGCGCAGGAAAAAGGCATTGATTTTGATGAAACCTTTGCTCCCACTTGCCGTACTGTTCATAGCATATGTGCACTTGCAGGTCATCATGGTTGGAACGTACATCAGCTGGACATTAAAACAACATTTCTGAATGGTGACTTACATGAAGAAGTGTATGTTTTTCAGCCCCATGGCTTTGTGTAGAAAGTGCATGAAAAACCAGGTGTGCAGGTTAAAGAAGGCATTATATGGTTTAAAGCAAGCACCACGTGCTTGGTATGAAAAGATACATGCCTATCTGATTGCACATGGTTTTGGGAACAGTCCAACTGAAAGCACCTTATATGTTAAGCGTGCTAATGATGTATGTCTGATCATTGTGGTTTATATTGATGACATGCTGCTCACTGGTCCTCATGAGAGGCATGTTGCTAATTTTAAGGTTGATTTACATGCCTCATTTGAGATGTCTGATTTGGGGCATTTGCATCACTATTTGGGCATTCAGTTTATGCACGTTGATGGTGGAATGGCTTTGTGTCAAACGAAATATATTGACACATTATTGCAGCGTTTTGGCCTTGGCTTCAATTGAAACAAACTTAGAAAAAGGATACCCTCAAGGGGATTTAGAGATTGAACAAACTAAGCTATGTATAAAGATGATGGAATTAGCTTTGGGTATGTTCAAGGACAAAAAAATTTTCAATCTCTTCAACTCTTAAAAACTCATGCTGCACCTTTAGGGCATATTAGAATGATTAGAACAATTGGTGGCTATGGAAGAGGCCGTAGCACATGAAGAATCTCCTTCCACTAGCAATCAAAGAGGAAGCTCTACCCTTAAAGGAGCTTGTGTTCGTAAATCCACCCATTTTTGAGTTACAACCTCCATTAGCAAGTACTCTTAAGAGTTGTTGAGGGAAATTCAAGAAGAGAAATTGGCCAAAGAACAAGACAATCCCCCATCCATTCAAGAAATAGATGATTGATAGGACCAATTCATGAAGATATTCCATCTCTCTAAAGAGACCCTTTGGATAATTAATAAGGTGAGTGATTAGACTTCGAGTCCAATTCATTTACATAATTTTCCCCAATTTATTGGAACATGGGAGTCTAAATTGATCCACATGAGGGTACCTACAATGTTCGTTAGAAATCGGGACTTGATTATCCCCAAAAACATTAATGCTATGAGAAACACTAAGCTGAAAATGTCATCTCACTTTACAATAATTCTTAAAGTTAATATTAAAACTATGGAGGCATGTGGTGGATCAAGTTCTAGAACTAGGTGCAACACATTTCACAACAAGCTCCAAACCAAAAGTGCTTGAGATCCTTTTAGACAAGGACGTAGGTGACATGAGTGAAGGTGAAGAAGGCAACACCTATCTTCCCATAGCTTATAAGGGATACACCACATAAACAATCATAGATTTAGGTGCATGAGTTGCTATTTCATCCCTATGGATATGGTCATTCGACCTACTATAATGAAGCTCCAAATGGCCGACAATCATATAGATCAACCATTAGCACTGCTTCAAGGGATCATGCTCACCACATGTGGAGTAGATTTGAATGCACTTTTGCTATATGTGAGTTTGGAAAGGCAAATCCATGTAACATGATTCTAGGGAGAACCTTTCTACGTCAGCTATAGATTGTTCAAGACCGGTAAGAGCTCCTTATAATTGCAATCTTTAGGAGGTCACGACCAAGGTGAACTTAAAAGATTACTCATTTAGAGATGTTTCGCCTCTACAATGGAATCCCTTCATAAGACACATCAAAAATTGATGTTCTTCCATTCTATGAACAATTCAAACCCGTCATGGATTCACAAAGATGGATGTGTAAAGTAAAGCGGAAGAGAGATGATTAGTAGATAGTGAAGGAGGAGAGTCTACTAATCCTCAACCTATAGAAGATCCAACTTGCACCCCAATAATTTTTATAGATGATAAATTTGAGCCCCATGACTAAGTAGAGATATTTGCAAACCATGGATATTGCCGTCAATGAGGAATAAGGGACACCTCATTGAGGATGGTTATGATATTTCTTTGTTTATTTACAAACCCATCATAAAAATAGGAAAGTGATAAGAAAGATGATGATGAATTGATTAGCATGGATACCTTTGGTGAGTTGGGGGCAAATTTCTTACACCTAGTAGGAGTGAAGGACTTGGAAGACGAGATGGTTATGAGTGACAAGCTAATAACTCTTGAAGTGGCTATCTAAGAGAAGAAACTTAAGAAACCCTTGAAGGAAGAGAATGAATGTCTATTTGAAGTGCTAGGTAATTTCAAGAAGTATGAGATTGATGGTAGAAAGATCCTGGTCTAGATGCCTAAGTGACAAGCTTCACTAAGTGACATGCTTCAGCAAGAGAGAGGGGTCTTCCAACACAGAGAAGCTCGAGCTCCATGGTCGACGGCCAGATGATCGCGCTACCTTGCTAACTCAAGAAGCCAGCCTTTCTGACTACAAAAAACCTGGTTTTTCTTTTGTCCCGTTAAAGCTGTTTTATTTTTGTGGCTTGCATCCAATCAGATGAGCCGTGGCCGTTTCGTCAATTGAAATATATGATCGAGAAAGAAATGCTATGCGTATCCACAGCAAAGGGGTACGTCAAGGGGGACACTTGTATGGATATTATGGTTATGGCCCTCTCCAGGTAGCCTTGATTTTTTTAGGGGGGTTGGTCTTGGTCTTCATATATGAAGATTAGTTGACAGCATTATCCATGTCTTTTGGTTTTAATTTTATTTTTTTAAAGGCCATTAAAAAAGTACAGAAATTTTATGGCCTGAAACCACAAGAAGAAACAGTGACAAAGTCAAGCATTAACATTGCGTCCAAGAGTTCAATCCCTTAATACAAAACCATATGAGTCCGTCCGATTTATGTGTGTGTGTGTAGGAGTGACCACATCCTCATTGTAGAATGTTTTTGTCATGATAAAAAACAAGTGGCATAAGTGAGTTGAATGGTGAAAGAAAACGGGAAAACAGCAAAGTCGTTGCCTCGTGGATAATTTTTAACTCCTGCTAACAATGACAAAGGTGCAGCAGCAAACAATCTCTCTCTCTCTCTCTTCCCCACCCGCCCTTTCTCCTTCTGTTTCTCTTTCTCGCATAGACTATCCTCTCCTCGTGAGTCGTCTATCTCTCATCTACACGCACGCACATACGTAAATACATACAAAAACATGCATCTTAGGTTGGGTTCACACAGAGTCGACGGTACAAACACCAAAAATTGTATTGTTCCAGGCGGAACAGTGAAGAAATAATTAGTTCCACCGGTCATGTGTTCACACAAGAACGCGGAACTCTACAAAAATTCTTTTTGTGTCGCCGCCCTATGTGAACACAAGGGATGGCGGAACAAATACCTTTTTTTTACATAAATCTTTACAAATTAAAGCTGAACGGAAATGTTGGATCCATTGTGTTATTGCAACACATTGATTGATTTGAGATCATAGTTACTTCTTCACAAATGTATTCATAGGAAATGTGCTTTGGAGTGTTGAGAACTTGAGCTGGAGCATACATCAGATTAAACACAATGAACTCGAAGGAATTAATAAGGTTTCGAGTGTGTCAGTTCAGCCAGGACGTTAGCCCATTTATTGAACTCTTGGTTTTATTGCTTCAACTCTTAAATAAAAAGAAAGTGAAAAAAGAAAGTGAAATGTTCTAATTTTAAAAGATTATTTTTTGCTGATGTGGATATCTGTGCCGCTCAGGGGCCGGCTTTACCCCTCGGTACATTTTTGCTCAAATTGGGCCGTGTGCTGGCAGCTCATTTTACAAAATGGCACCGCCCTCTGTGAACATGCAGTGCTACATGGCATTCAATAATTGGTGCAGAGCAGCGCTGCACTTCTGCCGTCGCCGTCTGTGAATTGGACCTTACATCACGCAGACTATCCTCCACTTGTCACTCTTTCTCATGTACACACATATGCATTTTCTCATGTACACACACATGCATACACATACGTACGCACATACATATACAAACGTGCGTACACACCTAAATACATGTGTTACATACAACAAAACATGTACACATATAAATACATGCATACATATTTTTCCCTTTTTTCCGTATAGCTCTTTTTTTTGTTTAATAATTACACACATGCATTCCTTCATTCGTACATACATACGTAAATATATGCGTATGTAATTGTACTATGTATTTTTATTTTTTTCATGTGATTATATTTGTTTATTTAGCATATATTTTGCTACCTCCCTCATACTTGTCATCTTGAGTTGTTTTATTCTAATGGGGATCAATAGTGTCACATTTACATGTTTTTTTGAATCGAATTGGATTGGTTGTTATGACACTCATGTGTTCGAAAGTGGTTTTACCTTCATGTTTGGTAGCCACTTTCACATATGCTATTGAGTATAGAGAAAATTATACAATTATGTTGAGTGTGTGTGGCTCAAATGCTTTATGGATGATTTGGGTGTTGGTGAGATATTGCCACCAACATTTTATTGATAGTTAGAGTGCACTGGCAATTGCAAGGAACCCAATGTTCCATGTTCATACTAAGCAAATTAAGGTGCACTATAATTATACTTGAGAGTGAGTTTCCACTGGAGAGATCAATTTGGCATATGTTCCCATGCAAGAAAATGCAACAAAACTTTTTACAAAACCCCTACCTTGTGAGAAATAGGAAGTTTTCACAAAGCTTTAGGTTTACTCCCTTTTGTGGATTGACCTTAGTCACCACATTAGTTGATGCTTCCTTATACATGACTGTCAACAACTTTTTTGGTGCATCACTCTCCCAAGGGGATTTTTGTTGAGATATCAAGCTCAAGATGTGATGATCCAGGGTGACACGTATCAATTTTTCATTTCTCTGACATGTATAGTGGTCACACCGGTATATGTCAGGGATACTTCATTGAGCTTTATTAGATTTATCTACTGAGAGTGATGGCAAATTTGTTCCTTGCCAGCTCACTCATTCGCAAAAATTAGGTTTTTCCTTATGTATCGGTATTTATATATTGCACTAATTGTATTCTTGTTTTAGGTCATTCTTGTACATTCCTTTTTATGTTATAGAAGAAGGAGAAGAAGATCATTCTTCCTTGCTTCAATCTGTGTGTGTGCTTCTCCTTGAGAGTGAGAGTGTGTGTGTCAGCTCTCTTCCTTATCTCCTTCCTCGTGACATGGTATCAGAGCCAGCGTGGCTGTAGAGAACTCGTGGAGAAGGCGACCGTGAAGACTACGTGGCAAGGCGTGGAGAAAATGCGATTCACAAATGACCTCCATTTGCTATGAAAATCGATGTGAAGGTAGAAGACCTCAAAATATTTTTGTGAGTTATCCCTTTAGCGTCACTTATTTTTGTCAGATCAAAGTTTCAGAGCCATCTCGACCTCTGTTTCGAGCCCGTAAATGGGACCCACAAAAAAACCAGGTAGCCTTGATTTTTTTTAAAGGGGGGTTGGTCTTGGCCTTCATATACAAAGATTGGTTGACAACATTATCCATGTCTTTTGGTTTTAATTTTATTTTTTTAAAGGCCATAAAAAAGTACACAAATTTTATGGCCTAAAACATGCATCTTACATCACACACACTATCGTCCACTTGTCACTATTTCTCATGTACACACACATACATTTTCTCACGTACACACACATGCATACACATACGTACGCACATACATATACAATCATGCGTACACACGTACAGAAACATGCGTACACACCAAATACATGTACACATATAAATACATGTACACATATAAATACATGCATACATATAAATACATGTACACCAATACATGTACACATATAAATACATGTACACCATATAAATACATGCATACATATAAATACATGTACACCAAATACATGTACACATATAAATACATATAAATACATGCATACATATAAATACATGTACACCAAATACATGTACACATATAAATACATGTACACCAAATACATGTACACATATAAATTCATGTGCGTACATACAACAAATACATGTACACATATAAATACATGCATACATATTTTTCCCTTTTTTCCGTATAGTTCATTTTTGCTTGATAATTACACACATGCATTCCTTCATTCGTACATGCATACGTAAATATATACGTACATAATTGTACTATATATTTTTATTTTTTTTATGTAATTATATTTGTTTATTTAACATATATTTTGCTACTACCTGATACTTGTCATCTTGGGTTGTTTTATCCTTATGGGAGATCAATAGTTTCACATTTACATGTTTTTTTAATCGAATTGAATTGGTTATTATGACACTCATGTGCTCGAAAGTGGTTTTACCTTCATGCTTGGTAGCCACTTTCACATATGCTATTGAGTATAGGGAAAATTATACAATTACGTTGATTGTGTGTGGCTCAAATGCCTTATGGATTACTTGAGTGTTGGTGAGACATTGTCACCAACATATTTATTGACAATTAGAGTGCATTGGTAGTTGCAAGGAACCCAATGTTCCATGCTCACACTAAGCATATTAAGGTGCACTATAATTATACCTGACAGTGAGTCTCTATTAAGGTGCACTATAATTATACCATGAGTCTCAAATGGAGAGATCAATTTGGCATATGTTCCCATGCAAGAAAATGCTGCAAAACTTTTTACAAAACCCATACCTTGTGAGAAATTGGAAGTTTTCACAAAGCTTTGGGTTTACTCCCTTCTGTGGATTGAGCTTAGTCACCACATTAGTTGATGGTTCCTTATACATGAGCATCAACACAATTTTTGCTGCATCACTGCCAAGGGGATTTTGTTAGTATATTCTAGTATGTACAAACACAATTAGGATTGCGGGGGCATTTGCTTTTCCTCTTTAGGATATGTTTTCCATCGGCTTGTATATATGCCTATAAACCTTATGGGCTACTTATATTTGTATATAAATTATTAATACACTCAATATTGAGCTCAAAGATTCTTCTTCTTCCTTGTGTTGTTTGTGTGCTTCCATATTCCTCAAAATCCAACATCTCTTTCTCACAAAAACTATCCTCATCACTCTCTCTCATGCATGAAGGAGAGCTTGACAACTTCTTGTGGTGAAGTCTATTTTTATGGATGGCGTCACCATCACTCTCTATAAGCAGAGAAAATAGCACAAAATTTTTGTATGAAAGTTTCAAAAATGGGCAGTTATAGTTCAATATGACTAACTAGGTTACTATATGTCTTATTAGACAAATGTTTACAAGAGTGTGCGATGGACATTTAGACTTTCACATAGACACTAATGGTGAAAATTGATAATAATATCCCATTCAAGGCCAATATATTTGCTATGTCTAAGGGAGAAAAAATAAAGATTGATAAAGAACATTTGAGTATGAGTATATGAACTATATCTCCACTTGATGTGCATATTACATAATGCACAAGGGATTTTGCAAGAAGGTCAAGTGACCCCCATCAAGTGACAATGGTGTCTAAAGCTAACCTATCATAGAGTTTTTTCCAAAGCATCTGTTGCATTTTCTTGCATATGATGAACCTTCTCTAGTAAAATGCACCGAGTGGCTAAATAATCACGAATAAATTGAGACCACACCTCAATGTGCTTGGTCCTTGAAATTCTTAGCCAATGAAATAACATTTTGATTGTCACTAAGTAAGTATGGTACATGCTAAGGTATGAAAACGATATATGCCAATCTAGAAATCCATAATGCTTCATTACATACCTCATTGGCTGCAACATACTCTACTTCTATAGTGGAAAGAATCATACTTTCTTGAATATAATATCTTCAAGAAATAGCACCACGAAAGATGTGCCCTAACATAGACATCCTATTGTCTACATGGTTAATATACTAAGATCTATGTATCCAACAATGGATGCATCACCTCTACCCAAGCATAGATGCATATTCTTAGTGCCACTCAAATATCTCCGTATCATTTTAACCGCATCCCAATGCTTCTTGCCAAGGTTCTCTCTCTCTCTCTCTCTCTCTCTCTCTCTCTCTCTCTCTATATATATATATATATATATATATATATATATATATATATATATATATATATATATATATATATATATATATATATATATATATATATATATATATATATATATATATGTATATATGCTCTTCTCCTACTGCAAATGCAATGTTTGTTCTAGTAGCTAGCGTAACATACATGAAACTATGAATAATAGATTGATACGGAGTTTGTTCATGAATTCCTTATCACTATTAGATTTGAGAAAATCATCCTTGCTCAACTTCACATATATAGACAATGGTGTATTCAATGCCTTTCCATCATGCATATTGAATCTGTGAAGAACTATGGTTATGTAGTCACTCTACGACAACTATATGCATCTCTTACTCCTATCATAAGTAATGGGCATGAGAAGAATATGTTTAGCATCTTTCAAATCTTTCATGTAAAAATTCTAACTCAACTTTGTCTTCAAAAGAGACAAGTCTTTTGAACATATCATCAACATACAATATCAATCATATTAGACTACGAGTCAAATATTTCTTAGTGTAGAGACCATGGTCTTGATTGATTTTAAAATTGCAATGGGAATTTACGAATGCATAACAATTTTGATATCACTGTCTAGGTGACTATTCAAGTCCATACAAGCTCTTCTAATGCTTACATAATAGATTATGTTTACCAAGAGTTGCATAAAAACTTTGCTTGTTCCATATAAATTTTTTTATAAGATATCCATGCAAAAAAGAAATCTTCACATCCATTTGGATAAGATCTAAGTCCTCTTTTATAATTAGGCCAAGCAACATGCGTAATGTAGTAATCTTGACCACTAGAGATAAAATTTATGAAAATGAAATACCAATTATTGCTTGAATCCTTTTACAAACATCCATGCTTTATACTTTGGAGAATCACTATTTGATTGTTTATTTCAACTTATATACCCTTTCGTATGGTAAAGCTTTCTTGCCCTTTGGCAAAGGTATCAATTCTCAAGTACTTTTCTTATGAATAGAATCGAGTTCACTCTTCATGGCACATTCCCATTTGATACAATCATTCGTCTACATAGCTTCTTTATAACAAGAAGGCTCGTCATCATTTCTCAACATGAAAAAAATAAAATCCTAGAATAAATCTATTAGGTGTCAATGGTTGCTCATCAAGAGCACTAACAAACTATTGTTGAACATTTTCATGAACAACTTTTTTGTTAGATTCTTATAAATAATAGCAAGAGGATTGACATCATAAAAACAAAAACTCTTCTCACTTCAACATCTTTAATGGCCTGCTTATGTATCGTCATATCATTGAAAATGACATCATTGCTTCTTAGCACGAAATGTGTTTTGAGATCCCATAAGTGACATCCAAACTACCAATGCCTTACATATCCAAGAAAAATATTCTCTAGATTTGTAGTCTAACATATGTCCCAAGTTCTTTGGAACATGTAAATCAGCTTCGCAATCAAATAATTTTTTCTCCCTCCTCAAGCACCAAAGAGGCGTACTTTGATGAGAAAGAAATTTCTAACCAAGAAAACTCTAGGTAGTACAATAATAGGATGGGTGACCTCCCCAAAAATATCAAGAACCTTTGTCTTGCTTGATCGTTGATGTCCTTCATCATGGGCAACCAATGACCCTAATGGTGGCTTTGATTACTTGGATGACAATGTCTATGCTTCAAGTTCTCGACATGTTGCACAAGTTGCAAGATTCAGTAGCACTATGCAGACTGGCAGCAACCTATGCATTGAGTACGAATTCATTGTGTGTAAGTTTCACAATCGAGTGGTCTCAATAGAGTTCATGGCTGACAAGACTACTATATGTTTTATTAGAGCAAACATATAAAAGAGTGTTTGGTGTCCATTTGGCCTTTCACATAGATGCTAATGATAACAATAACATAATTGTTGGTGCAAATAGAAAGCCTAAAAGCTCGGCCTTTGGACTATGGACTACTCTCAAAAGTCATCTCATTTAAATATGGTGATGAGGAGACATGCTTGCAAAATTTGTAAGAGTAAATCTTGTGTATTTACCTTGATCATTTGTAATAGCTAAAAGTTTAAAGGAATATCCTGATGATAGGAAGCTAACTCCATGAACGTTTTTATTTGGAACCAAAGTTATATCATCCCAAAATCTAGGATCACTTTTAGGTGAAGAATCAATCTCATGAATATTCAAATTTATGCATAAATACATCCTCTTCAAGTCGTAGGGTATCTTGAGTTATTATGAGAACTTTGGAATGATCATTTGAGCCTAAATTGTGCTCACTAGAAGTGAGAGTAGTCCTTTACACCCCCTTGTATCATATGTTCAATATTGTACACATTTTGATTCATTTACTTTGTCAATGAGTAAGTCATTCTCTATATGTTGCTACTGTACCTTGAGATACACAATGAACTTTTCTATCCATTTTTTGTCTATGTTTGAGCATCCAATTGCTATTTTCACTTGGATTGGTTAGATTGGAGCGTCATGTATCTATCTATCAAGTTTCATCATCATTAAGTAATTAGATCTCAAGATATGAATGATAGAAGTTGAGTGTGTCTACACTTTATCTTGCTCTTGAAAAGTCGGGGTGGCCCCCCAGACTTGCTAGATTCATTTCTCTTTGCATGGTTGAATTGATCAGTTAACTTGCTTTAGTTAGTTATACACTTCAATAAGATGTGTGCAAAAGCTCTTTGGTCAATTCATACCAAGTTGTGAGCTCTGAGCATTTTCCAATGACTTTCAATTCTCAAAATAGAAGGTTTTTCTCAACACTTGTGAAGTACAAGTTATTTGTTTTGATGCAAACATTTGGAAATGATTTTCCAAAGGACTTGATAACTACTTATGCATATTTGGGAAGCCATAGAAATATAACAATCATCATGGAAGTCACTTTGGATGGTGTAGAGCACGTTTGTTGCAACACCATCTCATCTTTGATCATATCCCATCAACCCTTCACAGTGGTATCGGAGCAACTAAGCATCATGGGTGATGGATTCCCCTCATCTATTAAGAAACTAGATCAAGGCAATTACTCAACATGGTCACTCAAAATGGAAGCATATCTACAAGGAAAGAATATATATGGTTACATATTTGGAGAAGAGGCTAGCCAGCACGAGGCGTAGGAAAGATTGAATGCATGGTGCTCAAAGGATGCTTTGGCAAGGCTAGCCAGCACTAGGATTAGGAAAGATTGAATGCATGGTTCTCAAAGGATGCTTTGGCAAGGCCATACATTCTCAAATCTATCTCTAATTTTTTTCTTCCTCACATTAGGAGTTGCAAAACATCACAAGAGACATGGAGTGAGCTTGATGCATTCTTCTCATAAAGAAGAATCAATTATGGATGGAGTCTACAACACTCAAGAAGATGCCCAAACAATGTGAATGATTTTATCAAGATGAAGGACATTACAAACTAGATTGGAAACATTGGAGAAGTTATTGATGAAGAACAAATAGTACAACAAGTCATCAATGGTGTAAAGGCCGATGACAAATGAGATGCCTTCATCTTAGCCATGGATCTTTAGATGGACATGCAAGTCCTTGATTTCAACACCCTCATGGGGAATCTGTTCACACATGAGGAAAAGCTTATGAAGAACATAGACAACCAAAAAGGTAATCAATCCTCTGCTCTTTACATAGATAACAATAAAAGCAAAGATAACAAAGAAAGGGTAAGAAGTCTGATGATGAAGGAAGTAGTTCTGAAGCCAACTTTGTAGGTGGAAGTAGAGGGTCAAGAGGAAGAGGCAGAGGAGGTAGACAAGGCAGGGGGAGAGCTCAAGACTCATCACCGTGTGCCATATGTGTTCTAACCAATCATATTACTAAGAATTGTTTCAAGAATCTAAGAAACTAAAGAGGAAGATGATACGACATAGGAGGCTATGGAAGTTCAAGAGGAAGATTCAATAACTCATATGGTTACAATAACAGCTCATACAAAAATAACAATTACCAAAGTGGATACAAATGAAGGAGTGTAGCTCAGTGATGAGTAGCACCTCCTTTAATGTCAATCCGGGAAGACATGAGGATGGTATGAAGACCACGAGCAAGTGGAAGCACAAGTGCGTGAGTGAGAAGCACACAAGCATGCACACACATACACACACACGCGCACACACCGTAAGAACAAAGAGAGTAAGACAATGGAATCACTTCTATTGCAAGAAAGTTCTCATACAAGCTCAAACTACAAGAAGCTCCCTCAAAAATGAGCTCTCTAGCTCTATTTATAGTTCTTGACTAGCTTTGGCCCTGTTCAGACCTAGTGTCCGGCCTAGTTAAAAATTAGGTTCCGGGGCTTATTTGAGGGCCCAAACAAGATCTAAAAATTATGAAAATTGGCAGGCAACTACATCTAAGGCTCCCCAAGCTCGAGGACTCCTCGGCTTGTACAAAATGGAGCTACAAAAAGGTGAAAAGATATTTACAAGGGTTTGTAGTGATGAGAATCACTTTAGAATGATGTTGGGGTTTTTGGAAAAAATGAAGGGTAGCCTCAGTGCTAGATCTGCATATGTGTCCATACTTGCTTCTTCCCGCATCCTGTCAACACTCTCCCCCCCCTAGGGTCTGTCGCCTCTGACAGACCTCTTTTCCGCTGTTTGATCAATGTATTTTTGCAGGAGGTCCGTTGCCACTTCGTGTTCTTTGATTTTTAAACCTCTGATTAGATCTCGTTGCAAGGCCTCCCAATCCACGGTACCAGGCATGTCAGGTTGTGGCATCGTGTAGAGCTCGGAGTGCATCGTTTGCTCACATGCAAAGAGATGGAGTAGATGCGTAGGCCGTGGCGCAAATACCTCTGAATGTGCTTCCCAAAACCCCGTGGTGAACATGTCGTCAAATGTTTGCTTGTAGCAGGCAGGGAGATATCTTATGCGTGCATGCCATGCGTAAGCCACTTGTATGCTCGGGGTTGTGCTCATATCATATAGCAGGTCGTAGTTACCATTGATAAACCCTGGAATAGGAGGTTGAATATGGCATACATTGCGAAAAGTTTTGAGTACGACCTGCATCATGTCGAGGATCTTGAGCATCATCTGGGCAGCGACATCTGGCATCGGGTGGAGGCGTGGTATCCAATGTCTGATGGTTGCAATCATGTATGACACTGTAGGAGTACCGGTCGGGGGGGCGATAGCGGGGTAATTGAGCCATTCTTTACAGTTTGCGTTATTCTGAACCTTGATGGCAAAAGCTTTCCATGATCTGCGTCTTTGCACTGGCCCAAAACACGGATTGTACTTCAAATGCATGGGGGCATGATCCCATGTTCGAAGCATTTCTGGGTAAGTTTCGAGTAACTTTTGCCTCCACGTTGGTTGGAATATGGCCCCTTTTCGTGCCGCTTCTGGTATGTCTTCTGGTTCGAACTGTGTGGCAAATGTTGGGCACTTGTTGGTGACTCGTTTGATTTCTGCATTGTAGTCAGCCAACAATACAAAATAGGGCTTGTATTGCAGTTCTGAGCTAGTGATCAGGCGTCTAGGAGCGAGGTGCCTGAAGTATTCTGAGTGAAGGATGGTGTCCTCAATGGCCTTCATTGCCAGCATCTGAGTGGATATCCGCTCCTGATGACTTTTCCCCATCTCCTCCACTTGTTTCATCCATGCCGATGGGGGTTCCTCATAGGTATCTTGACCTTCTTCTGTTACGCGTCCTCCTGGAAGTGGTTGAGGCTCGTAGTTGTCGTCGAATGCTTCCTCCACTGGGATGGTAACTGCTTCTTCTTCTGACGGTTGCTCTGGGGGGGAAGGGGGTCGTTCGTACTGCATCAACTTCAGCTTTAATTCTGCGATCTGCTGCTGTAACTCCAGCACGTCGTTGGGCGTTGAATGTTCAGGTTCGGTTGAAGTAGCAGCGTCTGTCATTTCTTTATGTTCCTGTCGGTGTGGTGTAGACTCTTGGGGTCTCTGTACGTCCTTTAGCTGGTCGGCAAGCTGATCATGTGCTTCTAATAGATTGGCATACGTTTCCAATATTTGTTGTATGCTTTCTGAGGGGACCGCTTGAAATTTGACCGGGTCTATGAGAGCCCCCGGGGTGTTCTCCATGGCAGCCTCGAGGTTCTCTTGGTTTTGTTGTTGAAGCCGTCTATTCTCTTCTTGCGCTGCCGCCAGATGTCGTCGTAGCAAAGCCATGTTTCGTTGAAGCCGTGCATTGCGGCCCATTTGATCGCGCAGCTGTTCCTCCATGGCTTTGCTCTCTTCCATATGTCTCGCCTTGAGTTGCGCATTTGCCTGTTCGAGGGCAGAGATCTTGCGTTGTGACTCCGTATGAATGAACTCCAAAGCAGTGACACGCTCTTGGAGTGTTGCTGAGAGGGTGCAAAGCCCTTTGTTATTTTCTTCCAATAATGTATATTCTTGCTTGAGCTGAGTGGCAGCTTCAAGCATCGTGTCGAGTGCAAGACTAAATGAGGTGGAAGATGCAGGGGGTTGGGAAGTGGGAATGGGGAAAGTGGATGTTGTGCCTACTGTGTGTGGAAGTGGTGATGTGAGTGTAATAACCTGTGATGGTGTTGTGAGAACAGTGGTAGTGGGTGATCCAGCGGATGGTGAAATGTCCATGGGATCGGACATGAGTGAGTGTGATTCGTGAAATGTGAACACCGGGATGGTGGGTGGTGTGATAGTGGTGGCTGTGAATGTGGGGAAGTGACTTTGGGGAAGGGACTTTTTCTTATGTTCCTCAACCTGTCGAAGAATGTTTACAAATTGGGTCCACAAGGAGGGTTGGGTGAATAGTGTGGTGCCCGAGGCAGTTACAAGAGATGGAGTAGGTATAGTTTGGGAGGGAGGAATTGGAAGGGTGGAGGGTAAGGGAAGGGAAAGAGTCTGACTAGTGACAGATGGTTGTCCAAAGGCATGGAGGAAGGAAGGGTGACCTAGTTGGGGTTCAAAAATCTGAGTGACAGAAATGGATGAGGGTGAAGGAAGGAGAGTAGAAACGGGGGTGTGTACAATGGTCTCACTATAGGAGGAGAATGGTTGTGTAGAAAAATAAGTGGAGAGAGGCTCTGAGGGTGGGATAGGGGATGATGGGGGGGATGGTGCATGCGTAATTTCCTCCGGTTCATCATTGGGCCTAGGGCTAATCATGTGAACATCTTCTGATGTGGACGTAGCTAGCGCGGTAGATACTTCCATCTGAATCATCTTTCCTTGTCGCGGCCGCGTATCAATTCTTCTTTGATCATAAGCAGCGTTCTTTTGACAGACCAAGGTTCTCAATGCTTCACTGATGCCACAGGTGTCCGCCAAAAGATTTAGCGATTCTACAAATTGGGGGTCGATATGCTCTGACTGTAACATCTGGTTTACTAGGGCCCTATTTGCTTCTTCTGACATTTTATGGCGGCTTTGTACCTGCTTGATTGTCTGGTATAATCGTTTGAGTTGTGCCGTATATGCAGGGGCTTCGTCTTCACTCTCTTCTGGGTTATTCCTTGGTGCCTGCTCCTGAGCTTGTGTGTTTGGACTTGGAGGAGGTTGTGTCACTCCTAGCTCCTGTACGCTGCTTGTCTCACCTCGTGCATGTTCTCTTTGGGTTGATGTCCCCGGATCGATATTGTCAGGGCAACCTTCACTGTCTGATAGATGAGCCGTCTGCAGAAATGTTTCAAAATCAAAATTTGGGTCTTCGGTGAAAGTGGCCATCGCTGCGAATTCTGCCTCGGTAGGTAGCGGAGGGGCAGAGGGAGTGGGCTGTACCACCTCTCTTGGTTGAGACTCCTGGAGATGGATTATGATTGGTGCCACCGGGGCTTCCGCTCTAGTGGAGACTTCGGTAGTGGTTGCTGGAGGGATCAAGACTTGTGAAAGGGATCCACGCATTCTTTTTGCAGGCTGACTCCCTGACTTTCGCCCCTTAAACAACTCCAGATGTGCATACTTTAGGGCTCGCGCAACTGGTACATCGTACGCCAGGCATCTGTAGATGATTCTAGTCAACGCACAGCAACCATGTAGAGTGGGTTTCCTCACCCCCCGCTTGCCTGCCTCATATACCTGATCTAAGATCCATACTGGCATCTTAATGGGCAAGCTGCCGGTCTCTGCTAAATATAGTCCGTACCATATCTTCTTGTGAGGCTGAGTGAAACGGTCTTGAGCTGGAAATGCGAAGTGCTGGAGGCACATCCGCAGGGGTATGGCGATGTTGGGGGTGAGGGCGCACATGTCTTTGAGCTTCTTGACTCTATTGCTTTTCATTGATTCTGGTATCAGGGGGTCGCGATCTGAAGGCACATGAGTGCCATACATTTGAAGGGCTTCCCTGATTAATGTTACATTTAGTTCAAACTTCCTCATCTCCTCCAGATTAGATAAGGAGGGCACCCAGAATGTGCCTGAATGATCTTTATCCCCGGTAGGTTTCATCGTGGCAATCAAGTAGTAACACCTGAGGAAGTCAGGTTTTGGTAGAGCTGCACTGAAGTAAGTTTGCAGTCCTGCCTTTCGCCAGATCTCTTGAAGGGGGGCTGCATTTTGTAAGGCCTCAAATTCTCTTGAAAAGAATTGGAAGGTCCACCAAACCCCTCCACACTCCATCTTGGACTCCCAGATGTGGTCCGCGTCTCCCAAATCCCCTGGCATTTCATTGAACCAATGGGAGTGCCCTTTTACTCTTTCAGTTAGCCCACTGGGTGGATCTGGAATAGGGATCCTTCGCACATTCAAGAATTCTTCGGGCCTAGCCGTTGGTGGAGCTTCCACTGGCATGGCATCCCAGTTGATAGGGGCACCAGATCCTGCCTGAGAGCTTGTGCCTGCCGCGGTTGCCATGAGAGTAGGTCGCTTATCTGCTGGAAGACGAAAGGCACATTAGTGTTGCATAGGAAACAAGATGTAATGATGTTCCCTTCACAATACTAACATGACAATCCCGGAGGTCAGTGGTTAGTGGTGAGGTGTTTATGATATGTGTGAGTGGTGATTAATGGTCAGTGTCATCCTAGATGCATACTTTGGTTATGCAATGGACTCGAGATGCTTTTGTGTTAATGTGGACGGATTTACAGAATAAGGTCAGGGGGTTTAGTACACAGTTTAACTCTCCACACTTTGATACAGGAGTCGTAGCTCTTAGAGCTAAGGACAGGTGAAGATTTTAGTCTGAGTGTGTGATGTGGTTGGGACCTTGTGGGTACCCATTTCCAGACATTCCTGGGGTTGATGGGAGTGTGGGCAGTGAGAGGTGTAGGTATCTTGTCACTTCCTGAGTTGTTGGCCAAGAGTGCTTGTGAGAGCTGCTTCATCCTTGTGCCTGTGGTTGAAGTAATTTGGGCTTGTAAGCTAGCCTTGGGCACCCATATCTGTCTAGCACTAGGGATAGCCTTCATTGACCGCTTAGGAACCCAAATAGAGATGGTGTGCCTAGGGGTTATCCTAGGGGGCTTCTTAGTTTTGTTCCTTGATTGTGAGGCTCGTTTCTTGTCTCCTTGAGAATCTGCGATTGGAGCTGTAGGTCTCCCATCCTTGCGTATCCAGACCTGCTTCACGCCACGAGATGCTCCATGATGCGCGGGTTGGCGCTCCTTCCTCTTGATCAGCGGTCTCCCTCGTATAGAGTGATGTTCGGTCCGTTCGTTTAGAATCTTCTTTGGATCAATTAGGAACTCCTTCTTGGCTCCTGAACCTTCAGTAAGATTGACATTCCTCTGCACCATAGAAGTTTGGACAAACACATCGTGGTTATCTTCGTGTGGATTCCTGGAGGGGCCAGGAGTTGTTGCCTGTTCTATTGGTTTGAGTGCTTGATTTTCTAATTCAATCGTGAGATGACTTTGGCCTACCCAAGCCTGAAGAAGTCCACTTCTTAGGTTCAGGTTGACTGCGTGATCATAGATCCAATCTTGGCCCAATATAAGCGGTTCGGTCAGATCCTCGTCTTCACACACTAGCACTTTTACTGGCATGAGGACCTCTTGTATGTAGAGGGGAAGATCCACCTCTCCCATACAAGGGGTTTCAACACCTCCTAATCCTATCAGATATGCTTCTATGGGTTTTACCTCCAACTGCAGCTGCTGGCAGTAAGAAAGACGAACTGCACTTGTGGCTGCTCCTGAATCAATCAAGGCCCTCACGCTTGTTGTGTTGTCCTTTTGTCCTATTTCTAGGGTCAGAGAAGGTCGTCGGTCTACTATCTTGTGGGTGCGTCCACCTGAAGCCTCACACATGGCCATGGGATAGCCTGGGGACTCTTCAGTGTTAGTCATAGGCTGGTCTCTTCCTTGTCTTCTCAACTTCATTCGTTTAATACGTTCTAAGGCCTCTGCCTGTGCTTCTTCTCGAATTCGTTTTTCCTCCTCTTTACGTTGCTTAGCAATATTGAGTCGGCTTAGCATCTCCTCCGTGAGGGGTTCCTGATACAGCTTGACTCTGCATCCGCTAATATAGTTTGGGAGGACATCCCCCTCTAAAGTGGCTAGTTGTACTGCTCCACTCGTGGAGATCCTATTAATGATCATAGGTCCGTAGCCTCTCTTCTCTAGCTTTCTTGCGTGTTGTTTCAATGTGTAGACTAACACTAGATCTCCTGCTTTCAAGCCCTTATCCTTCACATGGGCATCAAAGTATGCCTTTTGCCGTTTCTTTGCAGCATAGATACCTGCTGCTGCTCGTAGCCTCGTCTCACCTAAGCGCTCTAGATCAAAGATCCTCGAGGACAACTCGTGTCCATTCCACTCATACTCTTGTGCTACTCTTAAAGCTGGAATTAGGAAATCTAAGGGTAGCACCGCATTTTGTCCGAAGACCATCTGAAATGGGGTGGCATTGAGTACCGTTTTGTAAGCAACTCGGTATGCCCAAACAGCATGGTGAAGTTGTTTGTCCCAATCAGAGCGTTTATTATTGACCAGTTTCGTCAATACGTTACACAGGATCTTATTCGTGCTCTCGGCTTGTCCGTTAGCTTGTGGGTGATAGGGTGCAGACTTCTTATGTACCACCATGAATTCTTGAAGGAGATTTTCAATGACCTCATTCAAGAAGTGCGTACCTCTATCACTAACCAACTCTATTGGTAACCCATATCTAGTGAACACATTTTCGAATAAGAATTTAGCCGTCGTTTGAGCATCATTCCTTGTCGTGGCTTTTACTTCCACCCACTTTGTAAGGTAATCTGTGGCCACAATAATGTATTCTGCATGGGAGTTCCTAGCTGGGGGGTTGATGGGACCTACAAAGTCTATACCCCACTTTGAAAATGCACGTCCTCCCATCATTGGCCTCAAGGGCATTTCATCTTTTCTTGTCGGATATTGGGCACGTTGGCATGTGTCACAACTCTTCACATAAGTATGTGCATCCATATGAAGAGTGGGCCACCATAGTCCTGAGAATAGAATAGTCTTAATCACTCTGTCAGGCCCAAAGTGCCCACCTGCAGCACCGCTATGTGCCGTTTCTAAGACTTTCAAGTAGTCTGATTCATGTACGCACAGTCTTAGGTAACCATCCTTGCCTCTTCGATACAGGTTGTCTCCTACTAAAGCATAGTCTTGAGCCTCTTGCTCCATGCTCCGTTTTCTTGCAATGCTAGCCTGATTGGTTAATGTTCCTGTTCTCATGAACTCGACCAGTGGAGCACTCCAATCTGGGATTAATGACATGTGATAAAGAGTGGCATGCTCCACTGGGGGTCTCTCCTGGCACTCTGGACAACTCTGGATCCACTCTTGTACTTCTTTGTCCATGCTAGGCCAATACACTCCTAAGCGTTTTAGATTCTGCAAGGTTCGTTGTTTAGAGTAGTGATTCCCTAGAGGTCCCTCATGGGCTTGCTGCAGCCAACTAGCATGTTCATCCTCCTCGACACAACAAGCTAACACCCCTTCTGTATCTTGCTTGTACATACTTCCAGCCAAGATTTGATACTTTAATGATTTTACAACTTCTTCTTTGCTGGTTTTCACATTCTTATTTGCAGGCCCGAAGGTTAGGACTGGTACCAACTTATTTGCCCATTTAGGAACAACTTCTAAATTGAACAGATACGCATCGGGCAATTCATCAGACACTCCTTGCGGTGGCTCTCCTGAAGTGATGCGAGAAAGATGGTCTGCCCTAAGATGGGTTCTACCTTTCCTGACAACAACTTCAAAGTCGTATTCCATTAGTAAGAGAAACCATCTTACTAAGCGACCTGTATTGCAAGGTTTATTGACCAAATATAGTAGCGCTTGATGATCAGTGAAAAACTTGAACTTATTGGCCAATAGATAGTGTCTAAACTTCTTCACAGCATATATCATGCCCAAGCCTTCTCTCTCCGTTGTGGTGTAATTTCGTTCGGCTGCATTTAATTGCCTACTCGCATATGCTATCGGCAAATCTAGGTTTCCTTCACCTGTGGGTTGTGCTAGCACACATCCTATAGCATGATTGGAGGCATCTACATGGACATGAAAGGGTTTGCTCCAATCCGGAGTAGTCAGTATTGGTGCTGTGCACAGACGTCTCTTCAGCTCATTGAAGGAATTCTCGCATTCCTCGTTCCATTCAAAGTTGGTTAACAACCCATAAAGAGGTTTAGCTATGATGGCATACATGTGGATAAACCTACGGTAATATCCGCAATGGCCCATAAAGGCTTGTACCTCTTTAACATTCCTTGGTCTGGGCAACTCTGCTATCGCTCTTACTTTGTCTTCATCTGTTGAAATTCCATTCTTAGAAACGATGTGGCCTAAGATCTTACCTTGTCGTACCATAAATACACACTTTTCTGGATTCAGACACACTCGATAATCTCTACACTTGTTGAAGATTTGCCTGAGTTCAGGGATGTGGTAACTTCTCTTTTGGGAATGAGCGCACAAATCATCCACATATACTTCTAAGCTCTTTCGCAAGAACTCTTTGAAGACATGACACATGAGTCTTTGGAATGTTGCAGGTGCATTGGTGAGCCCAAATGGCATCACACGAAATGCAAAGATTCCCCATTCTGTGGCAAAGGCCGTTTTGTGTTGATCTTCGGGGGCAATGGCTACTTGGTTGTAACCTGAAAATCCATCAAGGAAGCTGTAAACTTCCTTGCCTGCAACACGCTCCAAAAGATGTTCGGTGATGGGCAGTGGATAACTATCTCTAATCGTAGCGGCATTAACTTTTTTAAGGTTAATGCACACTCGCAATTTCCCATTCTTCTTGGGCACCGCTACAATAGGGGACACCCATTCAGTGTGCTCAATCTCATAGATGAATCCGGCTTCAATCAGCCTGTCAATTTCCTCTTTTATTTTGGCCGCATAATTGTCATTATATGTGTAGGGTTTTTGTTTGGTGGGCTTAGCATCAGCGGTCATCGGAATCGTATGAGAGCAGATCTCTGGATCTACTCCTTTCAAGTCTCTATAATGCCATGCGAACACATCCCTATATTCCCTTAATAGAGCTACAAGCTCTGCTTCTTCTTCTGCACTTAGGTCATCACCTATGTACGTACATCTCTCTTCGTTCCCTTCAATGGTCACTACAATTTTTTTGGTCTTTTCTTTATTGTCATATGCTTCTCCTATAATGGCCTCTCTTTTAGGCATTCGTACCAAAATTTTTCGGTCTTCCACTTCATATTTCTTGAAATTTTCTGGTACTTCAAACAATGATTCTTCCTCTTCTTGTCTTACTGCTTTTCTTTTCTTTTTCTTTAGACCTCCTTCACTTCCTTTCTTTGAACTTATCGTTTTAATACTTGCAAGGGGTTCTTCTTCCTTTTGGGTTAACACCCCTAGGTCTTCTAAGTAGTGTTCCTCTGAGTCAAAGTAGGTATCCATCACAATGGATTCTAGATCATCGTCACTCTCTTCTTCTTCTATGGACTCGCTAGGCTCACACTCTTCCAACAAGGGCTGGCACATGAACACTGAAATATCATAACCCTCCTCATCACAATGAGGTGTCCATTGTTCTTCATTGACTGCAATGTCCATGGTAGCTAAGATTTCTGCCCAACCACGAGGCTCAAATTCCTCATCAGGAAATATCATCGGAGTATAGGCTGGGTCTTTTATTGGTCTATCTCCTGGGGGAGCTCCTTCTTCTCTCGCTTTTCGGCGCTTTTCCTCTTCCTCCGCGACCTTGCACATCCACAAGTGAGTATCTTCATGCAACCAGGATGGTTCAGGTGAACTTCCAGAATGCACGGAGATAGAGTCTTCTTTCGCTTTGTGGATAGGATTCCACTGTAGGGGTGGTACATCTCTGAAGGTGTGATCCTTCAGATTGACCTTGGTGGTGACCCCTAAGTGCTGTAAGTACAAGGAGTTGGTTCCCCAATCTTGTACTATTTGTAATTGTCGTAGGAAGGGTCTTCCTAGGATCATCTCGTAAACATTATTCTTCTCAAAGTCACATATGGCAAACGTATGTTCAAACTCTACACCACAAGTGGTTAGAGTTATCCCTTCAAGCAATCCGAGAGGTCTTTCAAAATGACCATCTGCCATTTGAAGTTTCATTCTCGTTGTTCTTAAGGTGGGTTTGCCCCATCGTTTCCACAAGGAGGTAGTTGCGATAGCAACTCCCGCACCCGAATCCACAATTGCTTTGGTTGTGTAGCCTTGATAGGTGATCGGAAGATAAGTGTTACCTTCTTCACCTTCGCTCATGTCTCCTATCTTGTCGAGAGGTATCTCGGGAACTTTCTGCTTAGAGCCTACTTTTGGTAAATTGGATTCAAGTTCTGGAACCTGATCCTTCACATGATTCCAGAGCTCCGGTTTTGCCTTGAGCAGCTCCTCTACAGTGAGGTGACATTGAACCTTAGTGTTTTTCACAACATCAGTGTTCCTGGGAATCACTGAGTCTTCATTTCTTACCAATATAGTGGGCGCTCTGATCTGGAGAGATTCAGATTCCCATGGGCCTGTGAAATGAGGCAACTCTTGTAAAGAATTAGATTCAAAATCTAATCTCTCATCCTCTTGTTGCTCTGCTTGATCCCCATAGATAGAGGGAATGTCTTGGGGAAATTGATCATGAAGGTCATCAATCTCAGGAATAGGAGGGGAATCACCCTTCTCCTTGGCCCATTTCTCTTCTTGTATTTCCCGCAAGAACTCTGGAGAGTACTGTTGTATTGAAGGAGGTATTCCAGCATCCGTAGAATTAGGAACATAAGCTACCATTTGTGGTGAGCGTCCTCTTTCAACGACTGGTTGAGCCTGTGGAGGTAAAGAAACTTGTGATTTGTTTACCAACTGCTCTAATCTTTCTAGTAAGCCTTGGAAATGCAACTCTGGCTTGACAGAGTTTGTCTGATTGAACTTTTGGCTAGTCTCAAGTATAGCTTGAGCTTGTTCTACCATTTTCATGCACATCTTCATTCGTTCAATCTCTAAGTCGGCTCTAGGGTAACTCCTGTCTAGGTTTGCAGCTGTTGGCCCTTCTTGAAGTCGAGCCTGGTAGGCCTTGAACATCATGTCCAAGCCTTCAGGAGTGGGGTCAGCTAATACTGATCCTACTCGGGGTGGTGGGTGGGTTACATGGGGTGTATTAGAGGGTGGAGGAATGGAGGGTGATGGGGAAGGTAGTGGTGGAAGTGTGTGGGAGTGCGGTTGAGATGTGATCTCTGTGATTTTTGCCTTGGTTTCTCTCAAGCTTTCTTCAAGTTCGTTTATCTTTTTTGCCCATTGCCTCTTCATCCTTTCACGACTCTCCTTCCAGGCTCTATTCCTCTTTTTGGTTATGCTCTCTGTTTCACTCACCTCGGGGCTCTGTTCGGGACCAACACCTTGGTGTTGTTGAAGTGCCTGGGCTCTTGTGATCACCTGCACAGGTGCAGTGGAAGTCACGCTTCCTATGGAGTCTACAACTAACCCCACAACATTGATAGGAGTGATCTTAGGCATGTTATTGGGGTTTTTTGGGCAATCTCGTAGGAGATGCTCTTTCCCGCAGTCTTGACAAAAGCCCTGAATGGTTACTGGCTGAGGCTGTGTAGGGGCAGGTAGTGGACACTCACGTATAAGGTGATCTCCCTGACATCTGAAGCATGGCCCTCTAGGAAATGGAGGTCGTACCTGCCTAGGTTGAGGTCTAGAGTTGGGGTTTGTGTACATGACATTAGAATACGCCGGTTCCCCACTATTTTCACTTGGGTCCTCATAGTAGTATGACTCGTTATGCTCGGGTGACTGCATGTAGTAAGCCTGTGGGCTATCAATATGTGTGGAGTCAAAACTATGGTCACTTGGATCACTGTCTGATAGCAATGGGGTGACTGGAACTATGGCTCTATTCGGATTTTCTTCAATAGAGGCATATTTTACTGGGATCACATTGGTTGGAGCAGGGGGTTGCTGCACTAGGACTGGTTGAGGTCTCTGCTGCCCTTGATAAGGTGGCTGATAGGTTTGTTGCGGTCTGTTGTATTGTGGAGATGGGTACTGATTCTGGTATCTACCCTGTTGTGGATATGGCTGAGGATAATTTTGCCTAACAGTTTGTTTGTTATATGGGCAGTCTTGTGCCGTGTGATTGGTGTACCTGCGCTCTATGGTGCAATACTGGCTACTAGGATTCACCTGAGGTTGGGCCATAATGGGGCATACACTTGCCATATGTTCACCGCCACAATTGTAACACCGCTTAACTGGGGCAAATCTTGGGATTTGCTTGCTAGAGACGCCTAGTTTTTGGGCTACCTTCTCTGCAAGTTCCTCGATGGATGCGGATTGACCAGATGTCGGTGTGCTAGCATTATCAGAATCCTTATAGATTTTTGATAGTCCTAGCTCCTCACCTAGATTGTCCTCAATGTCTATGCATATGCGCACGCACTCCTCTATCGTTCTAGGGTCCTTTAGGTACACATATGATCTGAGCTTAGTGCTCAACAACCCGTCTAGGAACAAGGCCACCTGTTTGGCTGGTGTGGGTAACTCCGGCATTGGGCATCTCTCCAGGTACTGTCTAAATCTTCTTCCAGCTAGTCTGACCGTCTCTTGAGGTGTTTGTTTGAAGCTATGAATTAGTGAGGAGGTGTTATGCCTGATTCCACTCTTAGAAAACTCAACAATAAATGCCTCTAAGAGTTGGTCTATGTTTCTGAAATGCCTCTCATTCAGTGGTTGAAACCACGTAAGGGCAGTGTTCCTAAGGGTTAGACCGAAAGCATTATATTGCGTGAATAGGTCCTCCACTTGTTCAGCTTTCAACACTTGTCGAAATTCTGCCACATGGTCATAAGGGTCTCCCGTGCCATCGAAATAATTCTTCATGGACTTCACAAGTTGGGTTGGTCGTAGGGTCCTAGTGTGTTCTCTCGGCCTTGGCAAAGGAAAATCATCAATGTCTCGGTGATTCCATGGGGTTCTATGTCTCTCAGTTTCTACTCTATTCCTTTCTGTTCCCGTTCTTTCTCTTCCCAGGGAGTTGGCAAAACTTACCTCAGGTTTGTCTCTACCTCTATCTCTTTGAGCGCCATGAGCTTGGGAGGTCCCAGCTCCTTGATGACCAAAGGATACATTAGACCTTGGTTGGGGAAAGACAAATTCACCCTTCCAAGTGTAGGCATGTCTGCCCTGCTCAGTGACCACGAAGATTCTCTCTGATGCAGCGTCTAGGTAGGTTACTTGGCCTGGACTATCAGGGTCTTTAAACTCGTAGATTGTGAGGGTGTTCCCCTGCTGAGGTTGAGAAGTTCTATATCTCCAAAAAGCCTCATCGGTTTCCCGATTTAAAAGCAGATCGATGCTTTTATTATCTTGTGGAATCCATTCAGGAGTCATGATTCTGGTCAAGACAGACTTACCACGGGGAGTTCTTGGCTCTCTCTCTAAGTTCCCTTGCTCTATATCTCCCAAGTCGGCCTCCGCAATCACATTCCCAAACTCATCAGTTCTATCGGGAAGAGTGGTGACTACATATATAGTCCCCTCTTTATCTAGGTATGCTCCATTCTCAAACTTGACTACCGGGTAGTCTATTCCATGGGGTTGGTCGGGGTTCTTAATCTGGACCACTGATCTTCTCAGTCCGTCTTCGTAGATGCGAGCACCTAGACGATTCGTCCTGATATATTCCAATTGAGTCCTATAAGGCCCCTCTGGCTTTTCTAGATATGCCAACCCTGAGCTACCTACTGATCTCTCCATGTGATAGGACATCTCTGAGTCGCTTGTTTCTGATCTGGCAGTGTATGGGTAATCACTCAACTGTTGGGCCCAAGACCTGGCAGTGTGATTGACACTAGCTTCAGAAGACCTGAGGCTTTGTCTGTCTCGGCCTAAGTGTCTGCCTGATCTAAGGTTCATAAGCCTGATTTATTCACCCCCTGGAACCCAGGCACACTCTCGTTGCAGGCTGATTTTGCACCAATCACTTTGTTCTTTTTAGTTGAATATTGTGTTTATGGTCTTGTCTGAAATTGCGTCGTCAGGAGTACTTAAGTGAATTTCCGCACTTGATGAGTGATCGTTTCCCGTTTATCTTTTGTCCCTTAGGGTTTTCGCACTTAAGACCTATTTACTTCTTGCACTTTGTTGATTAATATTCTTGGACTTGATTCGTGCCTAACGTTGCCCTAATTAATTACCACACCTAAGTCGTACTTAGCCTAGGCTAGGAATTGACAAAGGAGGGTTGAGAGATCTTCCAACCTCAATTAGCTGATTGACCAAACTGCTACACAAGCCCAGGAAGCCTTCTCCCAAGCTCGGTACTCACCCTTGCTAGCTTGCTTTGGATTGCCTTGAGTGCCCACAAAGTTCCTGCAAAAACTCACCAGTTAGTATAGCTTTATTGTCACCAGTATTTGAAAGACACACTTCAATAATTTTAGTCCCCCTGGAGTAACTCACTGTACCCCCTGAATCTGAGAACAACTTAGTTTCACCTAAAGGTCAACTTAAAAATGCATGATCTGAAACTCCGCGTATGATTCTTACAAAAACCAGTCGAGATCCACGTAGGATTCTCAACGAGCTTTCCAACAAGACCAAAATCTCATCAATCGGAGTTCGTATGGTCAAGTTATGACCATTCAGGCAGATAGGGGTCAAAACAGGCTCTCAGGGTTCAGGGAATTCCTCACAGGTTCCTAGGTCTTGTCCCACTTCTAAGGCTCTAATGTTACTCCAATGTGACCAAAACTAGGCTCAATTGTACCTCAATTTACTCCAAAAATTCACTCTAAAATTTCGTGCGTTAAGGCCATGTATCGCGATAGGTCGGGTCGAAGTGTCGCGATACCCCCAAGTGTCGCGATAGCTCGTGAAGTGTCGCGATACCCCCAAGTGTCGCGATAGCTCGTGAAGTGTCGCGATACCCCCAAGTGTCGCGATAGCTCGTGAAGTGTCGCGATACCCCCAAGTGTCGCGATAGGTCGGCTCGAAGTGTCGCGATACCCCCAAGTGTCGCGATAGCTCGTGAGGTGTCGCGATAGCTCGTGAGGTGTCGCGATACCCCCCAAGTGTCGCGATAGCTCGTGAAGTGTCGCGATACCCCCAAGTGTCGCGATAGGTCGGCTCGAAGTGTCGCGATAGCTCGCCAAGTGTCGCGATACACCGAGGTGTCGCGATAGCTCGTGAGGTGTCGCGATACACCGAGGTGTCGCGATAGCTCGTGAGGTGTCGCGATACACCGAGGTGTCGCGATAGCTCGGGATATGGCGAATTTTTCTGTTCTGTCTAGTGATTCTAGGAGCCCTAGGCCTGCGCAGTGTCGTGGTGCACTCAGATTAGCGATAGGGTGAAGTTTCCGAAGTGTCGCGATAGCTCGAGCTTGACGCCTCGGGGACTGTGCAGACAAATTCCGTACCTGCTGAGCTTGCTGGAGATGATGATGGAGCTGGTACCTGCAAGAAACATGCAAAACAAACACACAAAGCAACAAGGCACTCTCGCTCTCTCACAAACTCGCACACAAGAAATGAAGAGAATGGAAAGGAAGAGGGAATGTATAGTGGAGAAGGAGATGAAGGTGGAGATGGAGATGGAGATGGAGATGGAGATGGAGAAAAAATCAGAAATTTACCTACTACTTACCATTCCAACGCGTCCTCTCTACGTCTTACCATCACACGCTCGTCCTCAAAGCTCGATCCCCGGCAACGGCGCCAAAATTTGGTGTAGCTCAGTGATGAGTAGCACCTCCTTTAATGTCAATCCGGGAAGACATGAGGATGGTATGAAGACCACGAGCAAGTGGAAGCACAAGTGCGTGAGTGAGAAGCACACAAGCATGCACACACATACACACACACGCGCACACACCGTAAGAACAAAGAGAGTAAGACAATGGAATCACTTCTATTGCAAGAAAGTTCTCATACAAGCTCAAACTACAAGAAGCTCCCTCAAAAATGAGCTCTCTAGCTCTATTTATAGTTCTTGACTAGCTTTGGCCCTGTTCAGACCTAGTGTCCGGCCTAGTTAAAAATTAGGTTCCGGGGCTTATTTGAGGGCCCAAACAAGATCTAAAAATTATGAAAATTGGCAGGCAACTACATCTAAGGCTCCCCAAGCTCGAGGACTCCTCGGCTTGTACAAAATGGAGCTACAAAAAGGTGAAAAGATATTTACAAGGGTTTGTAGTGATGAGAATCACTTTAGAATGATGTTGGGGTTTTTGGAAAAAATGAAGGGTAGCCTCAGTGCTAGATCTGCATATGTGTCCATACTTGCTTCTTCCCGCATCCTGTCAACAAGGAGAGACTACAACAAATATAAAAATGATAAAACCCAAGAAGACTCAATTACTCTCATGAACATGAAAATAAAGGGAGCTAAAGTAGATGAACATGTATTTTATATAGACTCATGATGCTCAATTCATGTGGCACGAAATGTAGCTCTACTCCCAGATTTGGAAGACCCAAGGAATAGACATGGAGTCCAAACTCGAGATGACACAAGGCATCCAATTGAGAAGATAGGTAGTGTGAAGACTCCAAATAGTAATAAAATTACAAAAAAAAGTACTCTATGTACCTAATATTACCAAGAACCTCATCAGTGTAGGAAAAATTGTTGAGAAGGGATTGCAGCTTAGATTCACCAAGCATGGAGCATTTGTTGAAGACCCACATCAAGGATTCAAGAAGATAGCAAGAGGATAAAAAACAGGTAGATTGTTCACCTTTGAACTCCAAGACACCAACAACATTGCATTGTTGAACTATGGCACAAAAGATTAGCTCACATAGGGGAAAGATCTCTCAAAATAATCAATAGGGATCAAAGTGTACTTGGTCTACCAAATCTATCAAAACAACATATGATTTATAGATGTGGTGTTTGTCAAATTGGTAAGTCAGACATGCAACCCTTTACCAAGAACGGCTACATTCATGGAGACTTATTGGATTTGGTCCACATAGATGTATGGGGACTAAGCAATGAGCCTTCAATCTCTGGATCAAGGTAATTTGTGTCATTCATACACGATTGTAGCAGATGAACCATATTTTAATTTATGAAGCATAAGGATGAAGTGTTTTCATGTTTCAAAAAATATTTAGCTTTTGTGGAAAACCAAACAGGTAAAAACCTAAAGAGACTAAGGTCAGATGGAGGGGGCAAATACTTCTCCCATGATTTTGATTCTTATCTTCAAGAGAGAGGGATCAAAAGAGAAATTAACACCAGATACACTTGTTAGCCTTATTTAGAATGAATAAAGTAAAGGGTTCTTGAGTGGTAGTTCACATAAATCAATCTGTAAACTATTAACTTTTCCGCTACTAGCTTCATACATAGAATTATCCGGACACACTCTACCGCAATCCTTTGAACTTAATCTTATATATCACTTACAATAATATATTCCTAAGCAACTCACCCTATTCAGATACTTTCACAAATTTGGTTAAGGATTATCACTCAAATATTAACACCACTTTCATTCTTTTAACACTTACATCATAAAAAATAGAATTTACTGTGCACTACCAACCTTAGTTAGAACTTTCGAATTGACACTTACACAATATCAAACTTCAAAATAACTTCACACTTCAGCGAACTAACATGATGCTTAATCAATTAAAAAGTAACTAGACTTAACAACATGATTAAACAAGTTTAGCAATAGTTCAATAATGACAACAACATTGAATACTGAGCAACGATTTACTTCAAACTGTCAGCACTTCGATCCTCCACCACAACCAAATCCCTATGGACTCGCTGTGTCGGATCCTCAACTATGCGACATTTCTTTGTATTAGAAACTTTATGAATGAGTCCAATGCTTCATCGAAATGGTTCAGTGAAAAATATGTTATTTACAAGTAATCACACCACACCACTAGCCTAACACTAGCATGCACGATGGACTCAAACCCTAGGCAAAAAAATCATCGTTTGTTAAACCCTATAGATAAATAGTATGGGCTTCTTCAAAAATATGTTTTATTTTCTTCTATAATACCTTAAACAACTTGTCGACCATATCCACATCTAATAATTGAGCATCAGGACTGGAGGAACTAGATAAAGCCACTTGATCCACAATAAGCTGACTCTGTGCTACCAACAAGGATTCTTGCAGATAAAAATAATTCGTTAGGGCAACTTGACATCTCAGTCAAGTTTGTGTGGCATCAACTTCGACCTTCTTCATTTTTTCATTTTGATTATTTAACAAATTCTTCATACATTGAATCTATTGCACCTGAATTTTGGTAGTTTTGAAGTATGCCTGCCTTTCCTTCGGGGTCGCATCCGATTCCTTCTTTAATTGAATACTAACACCTATTTTGGCTATCAACACTTGTGCTTTAGTAAAAAGATCCTCTTTTGTAATTGCCAGTTTGGTTTCCCACTAGACAACTTTGGTCGTAATCTTTGTACAACTGTGTTCCAGTGTAATAGCTTTCTCTATTTGTTCTTCCAAGATTGAGCTAACTTTGGCTAATGCTTCATTCTTTTTGGATGACTCCTGGCATAGAGCTTCCAAAGCTGCATCTTTCTCAATGAGCTATTGCTACAATCGAAACTCCTTTGCTCTGAATCTCAATACTTCTTCTTGGAGAGGGGCAATATGTGCTTTGACCATATCTAATTTGGCCTAAAATTCTTTTATTGTTTCTCGACTTCCAAGCATGTTTGAATCAGTCTAGTTGCCTGTATCAGGTAATGCCCTACTTTAGCAATATCATCTAATGAGAAATGGGGGGCAACCCCCAAGTATAGAAAAGAACTTGTAGGTAGGGATTCTGTTGCCAGTTCACAAATGGCCAAATCTTCCGTAGCAGGTTGCTCAAAATTGATGGGAGGAGGTGAATAAGTAAGGGATTATGGTGGCATAATTTCAGCGGCTGCTTCATGAATTGGGTCTGCCTCCGGAGATACGATAGGGGGGGATGGAACATAGGGGATAATGGGTTGAAGAGGGAGAGATAGATCTTTGGTGAGTGAAATTTCTTTGGCACTCTCAGAAACCTGTTGCTCTACGATCCGAACATGTCATTAATAAAAGATAAAATGACCTATTGCAGAGGAGGGTTGTGCATGAGATCATCCGGTTTGTCAATATCCATCGGTGCCAAACTTGCAAATTGTTCAACACCATCGATGATTTGATAGCACCCTCCATGAAAGGGTGAAATGAATTCGGCTGTGATAGAGAGAATCAGAGCCTCGTTGGTAGTGCTGATGATTCTTGTATTTGCTTGAGTGGAAGAGGAACTCGAAGCCATCTTGGGCGTGATTGCAATGTGTCTTTGTTTGTGAGTGAAGCACATCAATACAAAATCTTCTTCTTCTTCATCTTTTGCCATATGGGGGGATACTACAAAAGCAAGAATGATAGGGGCTAGGGAAGCAGGAACCTCAGAAGGTGGATCGAGAAGGAGGAAAGAGAAACTATGGGGCAACCATGTTCGTAGGACTTCCCCTTTGGATATTTCTTTAACCGCCACTTGACATTCCTTGTGAATGTGGCAAAAGAAAAACATCGCCCAATTTACAGGTCCCCAAGCTGCTAAATCGATTAAGTACATGGGTCTAGAGATGCCAGCATGTTTTTAGAGATTTACAGTGACAACATGGAACTAAAGGGCATGACACTCTGGTGGCGGATGACACATAATTGCATACTCATTTGATGATTGACAGGGAAAGAGGGTGTTCATTGTGGATATGATCAACATATTGACATTGGGAAGACTGAGATGGTATGTGATGGTGTCTAAGGTGATACAAGTCGTTAGGTATGACTCCACCCCCAGTCAAGAAGTGATGGAAGTAGTACATTCTGCAATGGATCGGGCTAATGTCATGGCCAAGGGATGAGAAGGCACTGTCTGTCAGGACAGTTGTGCAAAGTGCAACAAACCACGTACTCGAAAGTACCCTACTAGGTCGAGAGCCATAGCATCACTGAACCTAGCAAGATGAGGCAAGGAATCCATGATTGCAAGGATCATAGGGAAATAACACGAGCACATAGCCAGGTACACAAAACAAGAAGATACACACTATTCACACCATAAATGAAGTAAGTAAAACACCGAAGGATAAATAGGGATGGAAAGGAGGAAGATGACATAACAGCAATGACCATCATGGGAAATGAGAACATGTAATAGAATAGTGCCGAAAACGATGGATTTGTATGGAAAAGCGCATGAAAGTGGGATTCGGATGGTGTGATCTATTAACGAGCCACCAAAATTTATTATTCTGAGATGGGAGTACAAAAAGGAAATAATTTCAATCCATTAAAGGGACTACGTAAAAGCTCTCTGATCAGAGTGGTCAACCAAAACGTAGTTGGACTGAGGTGTGCTGCAATGTAGTAGGGGCCGAACCACCTGATTTTAATTTTCCCTGCTTTTCGGTTAGTTTTAGAGTTGTAGACTAAAATTAACTACCCAACTTGGAGCACTACCGTTATGAGGAAATGACCATGAGTCCTAGCTTGTTGGATCTGCATCTCCTGCATTAGTTGAAATCTTTTGAGATGAGCTCCTTCTAGAGCATGGAGGTCATCAAATCTGCTATAAATCAATTGTTCCAGTAGAAGTTGGTTCTCAATGGCCACACGGAGAGTGGGAACCACCATTTCCATTGGAGTGATTGCTTCAATGCCAAAGGCAAGTTTGAAGGGTGTGAAGCTAGTAGCAACCTTATACATGGTATGATAAGCCCACAAAACTGAAGGAAGCAATTGATCCCAATGCTCCAAAGTGATCTGAATTAATTTTTGTAGCATACTTAATAAAGTATTATTGGTACTTTCTACCAGACCATTCGGTCAGGGGTAATAAGGTGTAGTAAATTTATTTATGATATTAAATTAACTCGTTAAAGCTTTAATTAAGTCATTCAAAAAATGAGTTCCACGATGTGAAACAGTTCCAGGGGTAGACCGAAACATAGAAAAACTTCTCTAGTCAAACATTGAACCACGAAAACTATCGTAGCATTCTTTATATTCCACGCTTCAGCCCATCGGGTCACATAGT
The DNA here is from genome assembly GCA_020310875.1 of Ceratopteris richardii. Lineage (NCBI taxonomy): Eukaryota > Viridiplantae > Streptophyta > Polypodiopsida > Polypodiales > Pteridaceae > Ceratopteris > Ceratopteris richardii. The sequence goes on along the minus strand of CM035434.1, from coordinate 34,207,028 downwards.
CGGTGGAGGTCAAGATATACCGGCGATGGGTAGAAATCACTAGAGGGGAAATGGGGCCAACAAAATCTAATCCCCATTTCTCAAATGGTTCAAGAGGCATAACATGCTGAAAGGGAAAATATTTAGCCGGAACACATTGACCAATCCTTTGACACGGATCACACATGAGCATGTATTGCCGAACATCTTTGATCATTGTAGGCCACCACATCAACTCTGTAACACTTTTTGTAGACTCAAATCCACTGAGAAATTTCCATTGATGGTGTCAGAATGAGCAGAGGCAAGAACCATAGGCACTTTGTGGATGGGAACACATTGAAGCCAAGCACGAGAGATCATTGTAATACAGCTGATCTATAATGATGGTGAATTGTTTATTGTAGGCTGCTAGCTTACGATGCTCCGATAAGGATAAGGACTTTGGGGGTAGACAATCTTCACAAAAGAAAAAACCGTATCATAGTAAGTTGTAGTGCGATCCCACGAGGTCGTAGCACTAGCTGGTTGGTCCATATAAATAGCCGGACGATTCATGTCAGTCATGTTAGGTGTCTCATTGGAATCCAATCAAGAGAGAAAATCATCTAAAGCATGGTGCATACCAGGCCTATGCACAATGTCAAAATCAAATTCTTGTAATTGTAAAACCCATAGAGCAAGTCGTCCTGTACTAGCCTGATTTTGAACATAAATAAGCGAGGGCAACGTGATCCACATGGAAAGTGAATTTTTGGCCTAATAAATAATGGTGATATTTCTTAATAGATTATATTAGTTTGAGACACTCCCATTCACTCATTGAATAATTCTTCTCTACATTGGAAAGTAATAAATTGGTCTATACCACTTATCAGTAACTTGAGTAAGGACACTACCAATAGCTATGTCGGAAGCATCAACAAAATCATGAAAAGGTAGTTCCCAATTTGACACTTGAAGAATAGGGGCTTGGGTCAATAAGGTCTTCAAACGATCAAAAGCAAGCTGGAACTCCAATGGCCAATGAAAGTCTTTCAGAGGGAGGTTAATCCATAGTTAGATGCACCAGCCACCCTAGGTTACGACCATGATACCAGATTTATCCTAGAAAATAAAGGACTTCCTTAGTATTCCACGAGGTGGGAACTTCTAATACGACTTTGACCTTTTCAGGATCAACCTAGATGCATTGGGCCGAGATTATGTGATCCAACAATTTCCCACACTAAACAAAGAACACCAACTTCTTTGGATTCAAGTAGAGTATGTATTCATGGCACTTGAGAAAGCATAACCGTAATTTAGTTAAATGATCCACTCGTGGATCAAAGACCAAAAAATCATCTAAGAAAACTCTCATGAAGGTGGTGAGGTAGGGGGAGAAAATATCTTACATGCAATGTTGAAACATACTCGAGGCATTATAGAGTCCAAACCACATGACGGTACATGCAAAGACTCCCCATGAAGTAATGAAAGTGGTCTTCGATATATCTACAAGATCCATGCACACCTAGTTGTAAGCATTGTATCCATCTGGAAATGAATAAATCTCACATCTGACAACATCATTGATCATACTATCAAGGAAAGGTAGGGGAAAACATCGGGTATGATAATGTTATTGAGTTTTTGATAATCCACATAGATACGGAACTTCTTGTTCTTTTTAGGAATGATAACTATGGATGATATCCATTCGGCGTGTTCTATTGGGATAATAAAGCCAACCTTCAAGAGATGGTCAATTTCTTCATTGACTAACTGTGCATAATGTGGGTTCATACAGTAACTTGGCTGCCTAAACGGTTTAGCATTTGGTTGCAGAACCATCTAGTGTTGATAAATTCAAGGGTTGATACCCTTCATATCCTAGTAATCCCTGGCAAAGACATCCTAGAATTCCATGAGTAGTTGAAGCACTTTATTCTACTCCTCTTCAATAAGTTTGGTGCTAATTTTAACTGTTTTTGGCTTATCTTTGGTACCCAAAGTATAGATTATAAGCTGTTCTTCACTAATGTATGGTTGAGATTGCTTATCCTCAAATTCCAGCGAGTTGGACACAATCTCATCAATTGGGTTCAGTAGAAAAATCATCTATTTTGGTGGATCGACACCGTTTATGGCACAGGTCATCATGCAGGCAGAAGGGGACCAATGATCCAAAAGTGGTTGTAAATCCACTACTCCTAAGTTTGCTCGCAGGAATTCATGCCCTTCATCATTGGTCATACCATCCATCATATGTATGGGCTCTGCAATGTGCAAAAGTGCATGCATTTCGATCAATTTCATGGTATATAAAGGTACTTGATACTCATTATGTTTATATTTAATGACCAACTCCTTCTTAGACCAGTCTTGAAGGACTTTAGCTTGTTTGAGCCATGGTCTACAGAATAGGAGATTGTAATCATATGTGTTATCAGGAATGTCTAAGACTACAAAAGTCATAGAAAAGACTGCTCCTTGTAATTTAATAGGGATATGTTGTACCAATCCAAATGGGGTGGACATGAGATTGGTCTTCCATGCACATTAAAAACTAAACTAGTTCAAAATTAAGCCAACCAAACTTCTTATAGAGCTCTAAGGACATTAAATTAACACTAGATCCTCCATCAATCAACATTCGAACAATGTGATGGTTCTTGTACCACACTATTATGCGATGTACAACATGATCTATGGTCTGTGTGGTTGCTTGCATGGTGGCCACACAGGATCTTTTGGTTCAAATACCATACCTAAATGTTGCTCGAATTGTTCTTGAACCTTTAGAACCAAGGCTAGTAGTTGCCCAAGCTGCAATCTAATGGGAGAGGACTTCAACATAGACCATAAATCTTCTAGTTGCATATTTTGGGTATCCTATGAAGCTTTCATTACTACTTTTGAAGTTATTCTGCTCTATGACGTCAATGGTTGTTGTTTCTTGGTAATTGGTTCCAGTGGAGGAAATATCATTGGTTCTTCTGCTGCCTACTTTTGTGTTGTGTTCATCATCCTTGCTTGTTCTTTAAAGCCTGGTTCATAAATTGTAGTAGTAGACTACAACAGTCGATCAGAACATGTCTGTACGGTAGTTGCCTGAGTATCCGATTCTACAATGATGAACAGCTTAGTCATGGGTGCTTCTCTCTTGTGAATTTTTTTGATCATACCTTGGATATCTAGTGTTTCTCAAATGTGGTGCTACATAAGTATCGTGCATTAAAGATTCAATTACGATAGTATTCATTGTAACCCAATTCTGAGCCTTATCATTATACACATAGTAAGTTATATCATGGGTGTCCATGTTACAGATTGTGCAATGTAGTTGATTCAATCCATAGTTTGTTGCAATGCGTCTCGGGTTCTTATATTTTGCACAAAAAAGTTGCTTAGCTACGCTCATACCTTTATCTTTTGCAATTGCAATCCATTCTAGGTCTTTAGTGAAACCATTGAACTTATTCTCTAGTTGCAGAGCTTGATCTATGACAGTATCCAAAGGTAATCTACTAGTGCTCCAAATTATCATGGCTTGTTTCAAGTGCGGGTTCAAATCGTTAATGAACCATTGTGTAATTACGTCTTTGGGTAACTTACTTTTAGTCGGTAGTTGTCATAAATGCATCCTAAAAATGGTGGTATAGTTGTGATATTCTTGAATAGTCTGATTAGGCTTGTCTCGATTGTTTTGCAAAAAATAAAAGATTTGGGTGATGTTTTTCTTGTATTGGAATCTCTGTAGGAAAGCTTCCTTGATTGCTTCATAAGTAGTAAAATTTTTAATTTCATATTCAGCAAGCCACTTTGGTGCTTCATTCACCAGAGTTGTCCATAAAATCTTGGCCTTATCTTCAATGTGCACCATAAGTTAGCTATACTTTCAATTACATCAAGATTCACTTCAAATGCTCGCACATGAGCATCTAGATCATCTCTAGGGAATCCCCCAAACTTGGTGTATGAAATTCCCATTTGGTACTATCCACTTTGCACATCATCTGCCATTTGTTTATGACTTTATCTGGTCACTATAAAGATGGGCTCTTTGGTATGGGTTTTAATTAATACCAAAAGTTCAACTCGATTGCATGATTCCTCTTGATTATGTCCTTTGTATGCTAGAAAATCCTTAGTATCCAGGACATGTTGTAAGCCTATATAGCTTTCTCCTTCAATGTCAACTTGTCTTTTATTTCCGTCAATCTTTTGATCGTCTCTCGGTCCTTTCTTTCACTTTTTGATTGTTTCTTCTTTCCAAAACTTTAACCAAAATTTTCTCCAGATGGAGGTACTCCTATAGGTACTTTGTCTTACCTGTACCATGGATATTCGATACGGCAATGTAGGATTGGCATACACTATCCTTGCTTTGTTTGTACTTATCGCTCACCACTCCCCAAAAGGATCATAAATGTTAGCCTTTCTGTTATCCGAAATGACTAAATGAAAGGGTTCTTGAGTGACAGTTCACAGAAATCAATCAGTTAACTATTAACTTTTCTGCTACTAGATTCATATATAGAATTATCCAGACATAATCTACCATAATCCTTTGAACTTAATCTTATACATCACTTACAGTAATATTGTCATGAGCAACTCACACTGTTCTGATACTTTTGCGAATTCGGTTAATGATTATAACTTAACTATTAACACCACTTTCATTCTTTTAACATGTACATCATGAAAAATATAATTCACCGTGCACTACCAACCTTAGTTACAATTGTAAAATAAAATCAACACTTACACAGTATTGAACTTCAAAATAACTTTGCACTTCATCGAACTAACATGGAGCTTAATCAATTAACAATAATTAGACTTAACAGTGTGATTAAACAAGTTTAATAATAATTTGATAACGACAACAACAAAGAATACCAAACAAGGATTTACTGCAAATTGTCATCAATTAGATCTTCCACCATGATCGAATCCTTGCGGACTCGTCGTGCCATGCTCTCAACCTTGAAACATTTCTTTGTATTAGAAAAATTCTGAATGAGTATAGTTTTTCACTGAAACTATTCGACGAAAAATATGTTATTTATAAGTAATCACATTGCACGGCTAGCCTAACACACTCCCTGAGAAAAATGGAGTGGTAGAGAGAAGGAATCAGACAATTATGGAGGCTACAAGATCAATGCTCAATGAAAAGAAACTCCCCAACTACTTATGGGCAGAGGTAGTATCAAAAACTATATATCTAATCAATAGACTTCCATCTAAGGCTCTGGATGGCATGAAACCATATAAAGCTTTGAAAGGAAGGAGATCTAGTCTTGATCATTGGAAGAACTTTGGATGCATTACATATGCACACATATCTTCATGTATTAGAGGCAAATTGGGCCCTACAGTAGATTTTCATCATATCTCTTCAGCAAAAGAGCATCAATAAATGGTTAAAATCATTCTCATATGCATTTCTACGTCATGTCGAAAATTGTACAAACTCCATGTGTATGTATGCAGTATATGTACGTGAACTAGAATCATGTGTCTACAGCTGTATAGAAAGGACATCGAGCTGTATAGAAAGGACATCGATAGTGTCTTCATTACAAGAACTTCAAAAATCTTCCCTTTTGTACACATATATTTTAGCTATCTTACAGCGTAAGCACCCGTTTGTACATCCAAAAGTGAAGCTCTTGATGGAGCCAAAGTGAATCTGTGAAGCTCTTGATGGAGCCAAAGTAAATCTGGTTTAGAATATCAAACATTTTTGGTATAAATAGCAACGCAATTTACAACTGTCAAGATTAAAAATAGTTCAGATATTGAAGGTATGGCTCACAAGTTGGTAGCAAAATGGATAATCAAGGTTTGATGCAACTATGAGACCTCTTGGGCCAAGTTCATTTTCAGGAACAAGAACATGATTACGTTGGTGGGCCTCCTTGGTTGGAAGGACTTGGACCTCCTTACCCTTTTATTCTCCCCTATTCCGGTTTCCCCTAAATGCTCAAATCTTGTGTTTTCATTGTGGAAGAGTTGGAACAAGTTCAAACAATTCGCCAGAGTCAAAGAAGATTGGAAATGGGTGGTCAGTATCAGACAAAATAACTCAATATAGTTCCCGATCTCGAGCATCAAGGGTGTGGCTTCTTGGAACCTCCTTAATGCTAAGAGGCTCTAGAACAAGGGTTTCAGACATTGGAAACACCTCTGGAAACAAGAAACTGGCCAGTGGATCAGATTTGAGGACATACACTCAAAAATAAGAGTGAACTACAAAGAATGGATCCTCCTACAGAGCAGATGCATTGCCTGGGAATGTTCAAAAACCCGACTCCTCATTGGGCAGGATCCACCGTGCCATGAGGGTCTTATGTGGCACAATGGCAATCGCCTATCTGAAATTCCTAGAATCAATGTGAGCACGGACTATCACATCACGCTGAACAAGAAGTGATGCCTGACTTGGACACGGCTACGATGGGATTTGAAGTTCATGTCTATCTAATATCTCCTCATCAAAATAAAAAAATCAATTCTCATGTGGCGAATTCTCCACTGTGGTATCTGGACCAATCTAAAGGCTAATAAAATTTGTGGGGCTCTGTCGTGGTGCAAGTGATGCCGTGGTAGTATCGAGGATCTGGGTCACATATTCGTCTTTGCTTGCCCCAAGTCGCTCCTGCTCTGACGGACCCTTGGGAATATTTTGAGACTGCAAGCTCAAGTCACATGGAAGCAAGCGATGCTTGGCGAAGCAGTCGGCTTCTCGGTGGCACTGTGGAATGCTATAAGAGGGGAAACCCTCTGGAAAATTTGGAGGGAGCTGTGTACCAGCAATTTTTGACACCCTCTTAAAGAGTGGTTGATTGAGAAGTCTCTATTCCTCGTTGGCAAAAGAATCTCTAACTATCAGAGGTCTCCACCTTTTAGGCACAATAAAGTGTTTCTCATCGAGAACAACAAGCTTAAACACAAGTGGGCTCCGCATGAGGAGGACAGGAGGGTTGTTAACCTCCTTTGTAACACTCTCTAGACATAAGTTCTATCCCTACTTCGTGGGATTCGAGGGGTACCAAGGGCACTAGTCCGATTCACTTGTAACTTGTTTTTTTTCTTTAATTAAAGTCCAGGAGAATAGGCCAAGGCCAAACTTCCTATTGAAAAAAAAAGAGCACATCGTTTTATGAGATTTAGATCATCACATTAGACGAAATCAGATTAAATTTGTATTCACACTTTGAAGATGATGCAAATCGAAGATCAATATGAGAGATTTATCTTGAATAATGTGAAATTATTTCACTTCTATGTATGTTTATATGCAGTATATGTACGTGAACTAGAATCATGTGTCTACAGCTGTATAGAAAGGACATCGACAGTGTCTTCATTACAAGAACTTTATATCTTCCCTTTTTGTACACATATATTTTAGCTATCTTACAGCATAAGCACCCGCTTGTACAATCAAAAGTGAAGCTCTTGAGTTTGATGGAACCAAAGTGAATCTTGTTTAGAATATCAAACATTTTTGGTATAAATTTACGGCAGTCAAGATACAAATAGTCCAGAATCTAGTGTTGCCCCGGTTCGCGTTGTCGAGGAGTTCATGGAAAGGAGGGTGCTTGGAGCAAGCTCAGGTAGGAAAGAAACTCAAGAAATTTGATTAAATGAATTTGCGAAACCTTAGAAAACTCACATAACCTTTGTACAAAACTCTTTTCTTTTTAGCATTAGCCTTTAATTCGTATTTATCTTAATTCAAGAAAAACGCAAAATTTACACCCCTCAAATTAGATCATCATATACCAGTTCTCAAAAGGAATTTCATCGAAGCTAATTCTCACATAATATTCTCACAAAGAGATTAACTCATAAGTAGTAAAAAAATTCATTATGTGACATAACGTGGATTATAATTTTTCGAAATTCAGAGGTATGTGTAGAGACACAACTCCAATTGGCTGAAACTTTCAATCAACAATGAAGGCATCGTTTTTTTTATTTGTGTAATACTAAGAAATACAAATTGACTTTTACTGTGTGTTCAGACAAACAAGCGATTCTTGGATCAATTCAAAAGTCCAATGAGTAACAATATACGAGTAACAATATACAATTTGGATTAGCGCAAAATGTTATCGATGCACAACAAATTCATGATGAGTATATAATTAAATCTCAAGTGCATACGTGAGTGCTTATTCACATGTCTTTGAGCTCTCTACTAAATAATCATTCCAAATTGCAACGTTTTGTAAGTACGAAAGTCCATATATATACGATTTCATAACATATTAACTTTAATGGTTTGAAAAATTACTTTTCTAGATCAAGGAAGACAGAGCATCAAATCGGAAATCAAGGAAATAAATAGATGATACTATCGTCGCCCTGTCGGTTGCTAGCTCTAAGCCAAATCTCCACGATTGAAGACTTAGCCTTAATTTATTTGACCATGAATATAGTATGTCATTCAAGGTTGATTGACTACCATGGACTCAACACTGATGTTAACTTTCTCAGTATTTCCCAAGGTAATCTTCGGAGATCTTTAAGAAAGTTACTCGATATAGTTATTGTTCATGGTGATAATGCTAGAGTACAACAAAAGCTTTAATTCAAGATAATATTTTAATGAACTTTTAACTACAACTGCGCCTTTTTCATCAATGAACAGATGTGCACATCAAACGTCTACAGAGTTTCGCTACTTGGGGGTTTCACAACTACACTTTGCATCATCCCTGCAATAAAAGAAACTGGACTCTCCTTTCTCTTGGAGTACGAGATACATATTTTGCAGTGATTAACTAACTTTCAGCAACGAGGCTGTTGACAGAGACATAAGCAGAATCTGCAAGAGCGCTTATAAATTATATATAATTCTCCTAAACTTCTGAATGCATATGAGCATTCATTCAATATTTCCGCTCGACCATAATATCCGCAAGGGTTTCGGACTATTAATCAGAGATTTCATCGATTATTCTTCGTGTGATTTCTCATGGTATGACTGTAATCCACTGAGCGCATATAATGAAAAATAGAGAGCTTACCCGCAATCATCAGAGAATTAGTGTTCAGCAGTCATATTGTTAGAAAAAGCTTTGTCGAAGTATTCTTGTCGCCCTATGTCTTGTCTGACTTCTCGCAAGAAGGCTTAAAAGGCAATATGGCTTCTAAAACCTTGCACTGTTCCACGGGAAAGGCAACAAACTCCAGAAATTAATGTATGAGTAATATCTGAGAAAGAATAGAACCCTTCCACAAAAATGGAATTCAGCGGAGCTAGCAGGTGCTGATGGTATTGATCACAGAGCATAACACAAACGAGCTATGACAGTGGGTTTACAGATCTTCATCTTCAGATATAAATCATGTCGTCTTCAGATATGTGGGCAAGGATATCCTCAGAGTATGGCCGAATTGGTCCCGTTGTTAATAGCCCTTGCAATAAACCAAAATGGTCCCTGTGCGATCTTCACTCATCAACTTTTCCTTTTCTGTCACCGTCACTTTGCTATGGTCCGATAAATTTACTGAACTTTTTCGCTCTCCGCAGTGCATATAACGTATGATCTATCCGCAGAATCCGTCAAAATCTTCTTACTGTGTGCTATCTCCACTTTCACCATATCATAATCACTTCGAATTGGTAGTTGATCACTGTTTGACACCAGATAAATTGATTACAGAGAGTGTGATAGAATCGAGCGCAAATGATGCGAGATATGGTAGTGTCGGTCATCATGATTCGAGCTCGAGCATCCTTTCATGGAGTATTCAGATCAGATACATAAAACTTTCCCTGGCGATGGCATCCTCAGATCCATGCCACCAAGCAACTTCATGTCAATATTTGCCAGCAAAAAAATCCACGTAAATTTGGCCTCCTTGTCTGCCTCCAGTTATGATGGAAGCTCTACGGTACGCAAAAGCACACGCATGAAATGAACTCCGTTCCCTGCTTTCTGCTGCAGGCGTTTATATTCTCGGAATGCCCACCTGCGACTTGAAACACTGTTGAAGCCGACTTTCTTTTCCTCCCCCCCCACCTGTCCTACATGTCTGAGCCTGAAAAAAAGAATAACCTCCCTGTTCCAGCTCGTGTTCCAATTCCTTGCGTTTCCTGCCACATGCCACCTTCCTTTTTCACCGCCTTTTTACTACCGTGTTCCAGAAGCTCTTTGTAAAGACTGAAGTTTCTAAAACCAATCGCCTTTAGCTGGTTAATTAAATCCATCTTCTTTTCATATGATATCCCATTTCCATGCACTTCCCAGCTGGTGTCAACTCAAAAACTTCAGAAAAATATTTCCATGCACTTCCCAGCTGGTGTCAACTCAAAAACTTCAGAAAAATTATAATTTGTGCTTAAGATCCTTCTCGAGTAAAGTAATCCTCCTTGAAGAACCACAATGATCTGCTCATGTGAAGTTACAACGCTATGAAATTTGTCAGCTCTTGAATGCTTGTATACACGGTTTTGCTCAAATCTTCCTGACGATATGATAGCGGTGGATGCCTCTCCAAAACATCTTATGCCGAAAGCAATGGCTTCAAATCGTGACCACAACGTACTGGATGATTAGGTACTTGCATCCCATTTGGTTTGGTTCTCAGACGTACCAGACGTACAGTTCGCAAGGGTAGAGTCAAATGAAGTTCCTTTATTCGTTTTTCTGATTCGTATGCCCGACTCGTAAGTTGTTGCAAATTTTTTTTGTTGCTTGTCTACTTCAGATTCTTGCCATTAGCCCGAGTGTATCCAGCCTTGACCCTCTCATCTTAGAGCTCTTATCTTAGACGTTGAGTGTCTCATCTTGAAGCCCTACCTGCATTCGAAGCTCTCAGCTCTGTCTCAAGTCTCGACTCCTGAGTTAGGCCGATGCTGAGCGTTGAGCTTTGAGGCATAGAGTTGACCCTTTTAAGTTTTGAGCCTTAGAGCGTAAAAAATTCAACCCATAATCAATATGGTTTGAATTTTGAGTCATTTTTGACCCTTTGAATATTCATCTTCATTGTTCAAGCCTCTTAGAACTTAGAAGTTAGTCGTCATGCCTCATGCCGTGTCCAATGTTTGGGATGCATGTACCATTAGCCATGCTTTGACTAGTAGTTCAAGTGCATCCGGCTCCGCTACTCGAAGATGAACATGCAAGTATTCCAATAGAAAATTTTCTAATACTACAACACGCCTTATAAATCACGTATCTGGTATAGGAGGAGGAGGTATCTTTGCATGTGAGAAGGTGCCTCCTGAAATAGCAGAGGCTATAAAAAATGAGCATCGTCTTGCTCAACAAGGAAAGGAAGACCGTTGTCATGAGATGGCAGCCACATATGTTGAGCTCATGGATGATGTGGATCCTTCTCCTAGTCAAGCATCACAGAGGGCTCGTACAGTCTCTCAACGAGATGAAGAGGATGTGTCCACATCTCCTTCTTGTCATCCTCCGCCTACACAAAGACCTAAGCAAGGGAGCTTACATTCTTCTATGGTGTCCTCTGCTTTGCAAAAACAATGGCAAAAAGTTATTGAAATAGGGATTGAACGATGCATTCTTCAATGCAACTTGTCATTTTATATAATAGACTTCATGGATCCATGTTACATGAAGAGAAGGACCGGATAGAAGTACAACTAGAGCCAATTAGATTGGGTTGGAAGACCTATGGTTGCTCAATTATATCTGATGGATGGAGTGACACTAGGAGATGCCACATCATCAATATATTGGTATCTAGTTATCTTGGCACATATTTCCTATGAGCCATTGATGCTAGTCATGTAGGGGTCCGCATCACCAAGGACTTGATTTTTGAGCACATAAAGACTACTATCCTTGAGATTGGGGCTGAGAATGTAGTACAAGTTATCACAGATAATGCCTTCAATTGGAAAAGGATGGGGGAAATGGTAGAGAAAGAGTTTCCTAGTATTTTCAGGACTCCATGTGTCGCACATTGCCTTGATCTTCTTTTCAAAGACATAGGCAAGTTATCTTGGCTTGCACCGTTAGTGAGTGATGCAAAGAGGATTTTCACTTTTATATGCAAAAACCATCAGGCACTTGCTATTTTCCATTGTCATTAGTTCAATGGATATGGTTTGTCTTGCAAACACCCACTTCACATACATATATATGATTTTTCGGAGACTCCAGGTAGTCAGCAATGCTTTGCACATATCCGTGATTGATCTTTGATGGGCTTCCATGCATATGACAAACACTGAGCTTGCACGTTATGTGCAACGGAAAGTGTTGGATGATGTGTTTTGGGCTGATATTGCAGCCATAGTACCCGTGTTGAGATGCATATACATTGTGCTATGTATTATGAATAAAGAAGGATCTACTCTCGGACTTGTATACCACATGTACACAAAGATGCGAGATGCTATCTATTCATTGATGACATTTTCAATTGACATGTATTTCTTATATATGTTTTATTGAAGTTTGCACTTTCCATAATACATTAAATAATAAATTTGAATGTTTCAATTTTATAGGAAGAAGGATATCATAGACTTCGTGGATGCATGATGGAGAAAACTATCTCATCATATCCATGGATTTTCAACCCTCTTGTATCCCATTTTCAAGGGACCTACATTATGGGTAGAAACGAGTCTTCGGATGATGAAGGATCAGTACATGGAGCAAATCTTGACACCAGATGAGCAACTCACATTCGATAGTGAGTTACTAGCTACATGAGCAATGTTGGTATTGCTTATGGGAGGAATACCTCTCTTTGTAGGGAGGGAGGTTACTATGCGACCTCTTGAGTGGTGGTAGCATTATGGTTATGGTCATCCTACCATTGCACCTGTTGTGTTGCGACTTCTCTCACACGTAAAAGATTGTAATAATATTCAATTTATCTTTTTATTGCGATATTTTGATGAAATTTTGATGCTATATGTATTATTGATCATACTATGTAGGATGCTTCTTCACATGCATGTGAACACAATTGAAGCTCATATTCCCTTGTGCACACCAAACTATGAAATTGTTTGAGTGTTGCACAATTAGAGCGTATTGTCTTTTGCAAGGCAAATCTATGCCTTGTACAGGACTTGAAGAAGTTGGATGGTCCAAAGGAGGTGAATCAATTTATAATTTTAACATCCAATTCTTGTCACTTAAAAGTTTAAAGTTGAATCTTGATTCTTGATTCTTCTCTGAGCTCTCCATTTCATCTTTCCATTGCAGGTATCACTTACTATATTTGATGAGAGTATGGGCACTCAGGAAGATATAGCCACTCGCTTTAGAGATGAGAAGGAGGATATATACCGTATGCTACATCGAGATCTTGAGAGCATTGATAGGAGAGTGACTAGGACT